>JAFEMH010002038.1:0-386417 GCA_022495995.1 Adenophora triphylla var. japonica
TAAATAACATCTCAAATAGTTTTATTTATTCAAAAAAATTTAAAAAGTAAATCTTTATTGTCCGTCACTCTCTTTTTCTATTATATACTTTCATTTCTTTAAAAAATATTAAATTTTTTACATAACTTTTTAAAAATTTCCCTACTAAATAACATCTCAAATAGTTTTATTTATTCAAAAAATATTAAAAAAATTAAAAAGGTAAATGCTATTATCCGTCTCTCTTGTTTCTATTATATACTTTCATTTATTTAAAAATTATTAACTTTTTTTATATAACTTTTTGTAAAAAATTTCCCAACTAAATAACATCTCAAATAGTTTATTTATAAAAAAAATTTAAAAAAATAAAAAAGTAAATGCTATTGTCCGTCCGTCTTTTTTTCTATTATATACTTTCATTTCTTTAAAAATTACTAACTTTTTTATATAACTTTTTGTAAAAAAATTCCCAAATAAATAACATCTCAAATAGTTTTATTTATTAAAAAAAAAATCAAAAAAATTAAGAAAGTAAATGCTATTGTCCATCCCACTTTTTTTCTATTATATACTTTCATTTATTTAAAAATTATTAACTTTTTAAATATAACTTTTTGTAAAAAATTTCCTTACTAAATAACTTCTCAAATAGTTTTATTTATTCAAAAAAAATTAAAAAAATTAAAAAAGAAAATGCTATTGTCCACTCCTTTTTTCTATTATGTACATTCATTTCTTTAAAAATTATTAACTTTTTTATATAACTCTTTGTGAAAAAATTTCCTACTAAATAACATCTCAAATAATTTTATTTATTCAAAAAAATTAAAAAAGTAAATGCTATTGTTTATCTCTCTTTTCTATTATATACTTTCATTTTTTAAAAATTCTTAACTTTTTTTATATAACTTTTTAAAAAAATCATTATTAACTAACATCTCAAATATTTTTACTTATATAAAAAAAAAATAAAAAAATTAACTAAAATTGCAACTTGGTGGGGTAGGCTGGCATGAGCACATGTTGGAGTAGGCTGGCTTGATTTAACCAATAAGCCAAATATGGTACAATAATATTGTTCAATTACTATTGATGAGCTGTATCAATTATTATTGTTTTTTTTAAGATATCCAGGATTTTGATTCGTCGGTAATCTTGGGCCATGCATTCTGTCTTATTATTGTTCATAAACTAGTAAAAGCCGTGTCCAGATGACACGTGTTTTTTTTTTTTTTTTAAGGGCGAAATGGAAAAGAACAACTTAGTGAGGCGAAATGGAAAATTTAACGTTCGACACTGTTCTCATAAATCTTTGTTCACATGGTATGATTTATACTATAGACTAGACGGTATAGAGGTCACCTACCCCCACCAATCCTCATAAATGGATTGGCCAAAAATTAATAAGAAGAAGAAGAGAAACCACACAAAAAGACAAATAGGGTACAATTGAGCTGACATGAGCACATGTTTTAGAATTCAACAAAATCATATTTAAAGATTTACTCTCTCCGCCCTTTACGGATGAACATGTCTTTTTTTCTTATCTGGGGTCCATACATGCTAGAGTACTCCAAAGTAAGAAAAGACTTTGTATATATTGTCAACTTGATTCATTCCCATCTACTTAATTAGTATCCATTTCATCTCTGAATAAAAAAATCTCACCCTTTTTCTTCTTTCACCCGTCATTCCTTTTATTACTTTCAATCCCTCTTTCCACATCTATCTGCTAGATCTCACCCTTTTTCTTCTTTCACCCGTCAGTTCTTTTATTACTTTAAATCCCTCTCTCCACATCTATCTGCTACATCTCAAGTTCTTTTATTACTTTTTAAATCCCTCTCTCCATCTCTGCTAGATCTCAAGTATTTTTGAAATGGAAGGAGAAACCATTTACTCCTTTGTGATTGGAAGGCTTCATGATTTGTTGGTCCAAGAAATGGACTATCTGCAGGCTCTGGAAGGTGTAGTCGATGAGCTTGCAAAAAAGCTAAAAGAGATGGAAGATTTGTTAGAATACTCGCACGTTAGGAAGGATAAACGTACCAAAGAAATCATAGATTTGGCTGATCAGCTGATCGATTCCATTGAAAAGTATGTCATCCGGGTTGTAAACAAGCAAACTGACATCAGAGAACGTATCAGAGAACGTTTGTTGCGTCCAAAAGTTTGCAAGGCTATTGAGAAGATCACAATCAAAATCAGTGACTTTATCAACAGCCAAAGTGGAGATCGAACGCCAGCTCCTCGGATTCAAGAAGACCGTACAAAGTACAAGATCTTTCTCGATTCAATGAAAAAGAATTCTTGTTGAATTCTACAACATGTGCTCATGTCAGCTCAATTGTACCCTATTTGTCTTTTTGCGTGGTTTCTCTTCTTCTTCTTATTAATTTTTGGCCAATCCATTTTATGAGGATTGGTGGGGAGTAAATGACCTCTATACCGTCTAAGTCTATAGTATAAATGCAAATATGCAAGTAGTGGTGAAACGATCTTATGAACCGGTGTCGAATGTTAAATTTTTAGATTTCGCACTCATATTTAAGTTGTTCATTTTACCGATTTGCTTGCCCTTAAAAAAAAAAAAAAAAAAAAAAAACACGTGTCATCGGACACGGGGCTTTTTACTTGGTTTATGAACAAATAATAAGATGGTAGGCAGTGGTCAGGGATTAGTCAGACGAGATACAGAAATCTGGATATCTAAAAAAAAAAAACAATAATAATTGATCACGAGACTCATGATAGTAATTGAACAATATTATTGTACCACCATTTGTCTTATTGGTTAAATCAATGAGTACCTACTCCGACGTGAATGCTCATTGCCAGACTGCTACCCCACCAATTTGCAATTTTAGTTAATTTTTTAATTTTTTTTTATAAGTAAAATATATTTGAGATGTTAGTTAATAATGTGGATTTTTTAAAAGTTATATATAAAAAAAAAGTTAAGAATTTTTAAAAAATGAAAGTATATAATAGAAAAAGAGAGATAAACAATAGCATTTACTTTTTTAATTTTTTTTTGAATAAATAAAATTATTTGAGATGTTATTTAGTAAGGAATTTTTCACAAAGAGTTATATAAAAAAAGTTAATAATTTTTAAAAAAGAAATGAATGTACATAATAGAAAAAAAGGAGGGGGTGGACAATAGCATTTACTTTTTAATTTTTTTTAATTTTTTTTTTAATAAACAAAACTATTTGAGATGTTATTTAGTAGAGAATGTTTTACAAAAAGTTATATAAAAAAGTTAATAATTTTTAAAGAAATGAAAGTATATAATAGAAAAAATAGGGACGGACAATAGCATTTGCTTTTTTAATTTTTTTTGAATAAATAAAACTATTTGAGATGTTATTTAGTAGGAAATTTTTCATAAAAAAGTTATATAAAAAAAAGGATATAGTAATTTTTAAAGAAATGAAAATTATATTATAGAAAAAAAAGAGGGACGGACAATAGCATTTACTTTTTAATTTTTTTTTTTTTGAATAAATAAAACTATTTGAGATGTTATTTAGTATGGAATTTTTTACTGAAAAATATATAAAAAAAGTTAATGAATTTTTAAAAAAGAAATGAAAAGTATATAATAGAAAAAAAAGAGGGACGGATAATAGCATTTTTACCTTTTTAATTTTTTTTTAATAATTTTTTGAATAAATAAAACTATTTGAGATGTTATTTTGTAGGGAAATTTTTTACAAAAAGTTATGTAAAAAATTTAATATTTTTTAAAGAAATGAAAGTATATATAATAGAAAAAGAGAGGAACGAGACAAATAGCATTCTTTTTAAATTTTTTTGAATAAATAAAAGCTATTTGAGATGTTATTTAGTAGATTATTAATATGCAAATCGATTTTAGTTTTTCTGGAAATGGAACCCAATGAAAATTAACTGATCGAAATTCGATCAAATCCTCACTTTTACAAAACCAAAATTTAAACAAAGATGAAATGGATACTAAGAAGATGGGAATGAATCAAGTTGACTACATATACAAAGTCTTTTTTTACTTTTCCTCATGTGGACCACATGGGCGGATACTAGTAGATGGGAATGCGCGTATTCTTTTGGCGTACTCTAGCATGCATGGACCCCAGATAAGAAAAAAAGACATGTTCATCCGTAATGGGCGGAGAGAGTAAATCTTTAAATATGACTTTGTTGAATTCCACTTTGGAGTGCCCATGCCAGCCTACTCCAACTTGCACTTAGATAATCGATAAATAAATAAAAAAAGACTTGGTTGATTCATCCTCATCTATTTGCAATGTTGTCATTGAATGTTTTTTTTTTTTTTTTGCAATGTACTTTACTAACGGAGACGTCAATTTTATAACAGAATTTTGACACGTGATATCACATGACTAACAACCGTTATAAACTTAACTTTCCGTCAATTTTTTATTTTTTATTTACTTAACTTATCTATCTTCTTCCTTCATTTATACTATAAACTTGAAGTAAACTACTGCTCTCAAGGTTTTTAAAATGGAAGGAGGGACAATTTATTCCTTTGTCATTGGAAGGCTTCGTGATTTGTTGGCTGAAGAAAGGGTGTATCTGAAGGCTCTGGCAGGTCTAGTCCATCAGCTTGCAGAAATGCTAACAAAAATGGAATATTTGCTAGAATACGTACACGTTAGGAAGGATAAATGTACTGCAGAAATCATAGAGTTGGCTGATGAGTTGATTGATTGCATTGAAAAGTATGCCTTCCAAGTGGTGATTAAGCGCACAGGCATCAGAGAACGTTTGTCACATCCAAAAGTTCGCATGGCTATTGAGAAGGTCACAATCAAAATCAATGCTTCATTCATAGCCAAAGTGGAGATGCACATGCCACATCCTCAGATTTAAGACAACCATACAAAGTACAAGATCTTTCTCGATTCAATGAAAAAGATTTCGTTGGGAGGGAGAAAGACATCAATATGATACTAAGATACTTCGTAAGCAAGTCTTGTATTTTTCTCAGGAACATGATTTCATTGTTCCCGATAAACATAATGCAACTAGGCATGTCAAGTCGCTTATGTTCACAGGTGGACGTTCAGGGAAATTATCAAAGTTGAAGAAGCAGAATATGCTGAGAGTGCTAAGCAACAGCAATTGGGAAAGAAGAGATAACAAATGGTCTCATCCACCTTAGATGGATTTGGTCATTTTGGGCTATACATTTCCCAAAAGTGACAGTTTTGAGGAAAATAAGCAATAATTTCAGATTTTAGTAATACAAATTTGATCATGGAACCATGTATAACACTTATCAAACAACAATGTCTCCTGTCAACTTATAAAGCCTATTCCTCAGCTACTCTAAAGGGTTTATGAATGTAAGTTCCAAATCGGATATAGGTATGTTCAGGACTTGTGTTTGTTCTTCAATCAGGTACCTACCATCTGCACGCCTATCAACGAAAGTTATTGGAACCTATCAACAGCCATATAATACATTAATTCATAGCCGCAAAAAAAAAAAAAAAAAAAAAAAAAAAAAAAAAAAGCTGGGATGTTATAGTACCTCTTCTATGTGATATACTTTTCTTGAAGCACGGACAATCATCTCCATCTGAAAAGCATATCCTTTACTAACACAAGAGCTTATGATGTCTTCTAGCACCGATTTTCTGTAATGCCTTTTGAAACCAAAGCATTGAGTATCAGCTTCATGAAATTTAAGGTGATTGAAAGAACAACTTAATACCCTAAATGATGTACCGGAAAGATCCTGTTAAATCTGACACACCCGGTCAAAGAAGTGTGTGAACGAGTACATTGGCCCCTCAACTAGTTAATTTCCGCATAAGATTCCAACCATGAACACCAACGCCTTTAACATAACGAGTTCCGGTGACAATGCTTGCACCGGTCTCCATCTGTTTCCTAGAACCACGGGACTTCAGTTAATAGGTGACATGTGTAGACTGAAGAATAAGCTCAACGGGAACATCTCTTACTTGATAAAACCTGGCATGTACTTCGGCTGCGTGAGCAGAATAATAAAAACAAAGCATAAAGACACTTAATTAGATGGAAAACAAGCAGAGAAGTGCAATGAAAAGAGCTATGCAACTGCATACTCCCTCCATCAAATAAATGTCACACCTTGAATTTTTGGTCAAATTGATTGATCTTTGACCAAGAAGGTATGCAAATCTAATTATCTTCATGTTATTCTAAAAGTGGTTATTGATGCACCAACAGAAACAATATCAGTAACTATTTTATAGAATTTCATGAAGATAAGCAATTTTTCATAAAATATTGGTCAAAGTTCAATAAAGTTCATGGATGCTGTCTCTAGGTACATAAATTCACTTCATATTTCCTGGATATTATATATCAGCACGCACCACAACACATTATAATACTTGCATTGGCTTAGGAAATACTCCCTCCGTATCATATAAAATTTCACTTTTGCCATTTTGGGTGTCCCATATAAGATTTCACTTTCCTAAAATGACAAAGAATCTTTACTATTTCTCCTTTACTATTTCTCCCATTCATTCTCTCTCATACTTTACTTTTATACTCACAACACCAATCAACTTACTATTCCTTACCCCACCTTCTCTCTCCTATCTTACTTTTCATACTCACAACACTTACACCACTTACACATTTTCTTAATTCCCGTGCAAAACTCATTTGTGAAATCTTATATGGGACGGAGGGAGTATACAATATCGGAGAGCAGGGATACTTTAATCTTATGGCTCAAACATGTGTGATACACATATCCATATTCCAATTTGTTTCTTTTAAGGAATATAATATGATTGATAGTATACCTCCAAAGTTTACCATTTGATTACTTCAACTAATGTTCAAGAAAAGATTCCTCTAAATAAGGTTTCCAAGAAATATAATTAAAGTTGGATGATATATTCCAAATTAAACCACTTACATGGTGAGATAGATCAGCATCCATAATAATAACAAAGTTGCCCGAAGCATGCTTCAAGCCTCGAACATATGCAGTCCCTGCAGAATATAACATCAACACCAAGTTGTAGCTCTAAACTAAAAGGTAACAATAATGGAAAAGAAAATACCTAGTCCAAGCTTCTTAGGTCTAGCCTTTGCTGTCATAAGGAAAGAACAACAGATAGTGTACAAGGAAAAGAAAGAAAAAAAATACATGATTTCAATACATGTTGTCACATCAATTATTATACTCACAATGCGGTCTTCACCATAACATGCTGCAACTGCTTGACAATATCTCGAGTTCCATCAGGACTACCATCATCCACAACTATTATTTCAAAATCAACATCCCTAATCAGAGAGTAGAAACATTAGGCTTACATATGCCTGCATACCGACAAAAAGTTTATAACCCCAGAAATCCGGGACATTGTTCTAAAGGGGGGGGGGGTCCATAAGTATTCATAAGAGAGTTGATACAATAAAATAAAGACTTGACAAACTGTTGTTAATAGGAGTAGGCTGATAGTGATAACCCACTTATAATTTATATCTTAATCTATAAATATACAAAATAGAAGAGTTGCACCCAAAATCTACTATAGCTTAGAAGTAGTTCTAGTGCTTGTTTCCACCATGACTCGATTATA
Source organism: Adenophora triphylla var. japonica (assembly GCA_022495995.1). NCBI lineage: Eukaryota > Viridiplantae > Streptophyta > Magnoliopsida > Asterales > Campanulaceae > Adenophora > Adenophora triphylla. The sequence continues at coordinate 7,590 of JAFEMH010002038.1, forward strand.
TAGAGCTTTACAAAATAGAAGGGGTACACCCAAAAGCTGAAGTCTAACTATTGCTTGTTTCCACCATATACTTGAATACAATGAGCATCTGAATCTGTTACATAGTGTTTATATTGCAATAAGAAGGCATACGTCCAGCCTTCACACTTAGTATATGGGCATAGTCAGCCCAGTGCCTTGTTACTTGGGATGAAAGCAGAAGAAGGCCCCTGCAAGCTCAAGCATGAGGTGCACGACTACAAGGTGACAAAGAGGCAGTAATGAAGTAATATGTCCATCTGAAGTTGGGTCGCATTTGGAGGTCAGCAGCGATTGATTAATAGGGGTGCATAGACTAATTGATAAGAACTGAAAAGCTGAGGACCTCAAGCTGTCATTGAGATGGCACCAAACAACTGGATCAATACTATATCATGAAGCTTGATCCATAATATCCCAAAGAGAGACACAGAGATAAACAGAGAAGGTCAACCTCTAAATGAGTCTACTGGGTTCACTACTAAAAAAAAAAAATAAGCGTTAGAGACCCCAAAATCTGAGACACGCTTTGAAGCGGTCTCGATTGCCAAATCGAAGGAAGGACAGCTCAATTTTGAGACAACCCAAGTCACGGAAAGTACTGAACTCCAAGGACAGTAAATCTTTACCCATCTCACTTTTGTCTTCAATGTAGGACCAAAACCACGTTTTAGTCACAAAATAAATCTTAATGGGAAAAAGGGGCCATTAAATCCCATGACTCAATTATGCTTTTGCCTCAATCTCCACTATTTTCTGCCTAAGACTACCCATCTCACCTTTTTCATTCCACAAAAAGTTCCCATCTTGCTTAATACTCCTTCCATCCTACTCAAGAAGACGTACTTCATACTCTATGACATTCCACTCGCATACCCTTCTATAAAAACTTAAAGGGGACAATATGGTGCTGCAAGAGCTCCCACTATGTGAGAGGTCCATGGAAACGCCTTAAAACTTGAGCTATTCATTTTCCAACTTGTTCATATCAATTAAAATTCAAAGAGAAATACTATCATAATTTGCAGGGATTTACTGGCAAACTACTTTGCTGACTTTCATCGGTAGATTAATATATCCAGTTCACATGTTAAATCTGCAAAGTAACAGCACACAACAAACAGACCCTCCGCCTTTGCAATTATCCCAACAAGCGTAAATCCATCTATGATCCATTTCATTTCAATCAAAAGTGATCAATTGTAGAAAAAAACGAGTACTCCATAATATATTTCAAGGTTTCACAAAACTCTTCTCGAGTGACAATTACAATTGGATGATAACAACAATTAACATGTGCTAATGCAATTAGGCGCGCGGGTGTCGATTTTCAACAAATTGACGTAACAAATTCACAATTCAGATTCATTCAAAAATTAAGAAAATAGTGAAGAATGCATTCAATGACTCTGTAGTGTAAAAATATCAATAATAGAAGGAATCAGAGAGGGAGAAGAAGGAAGAGTTTACGGGATGTGTTTGAAGTCGAGGAAAACCACGAGAGCGATGTTGAGACGTTCGTTGTAGGTGGGCACTATAATACTGTACTTGTTCTTCGTCATCTGATTCTGATCTTCCTCCATTTTCTAGATTGAATTAGCAAAACCCTAGAGGAGCCATTTCAAATTTCATAGCTGACAAACCGAGATAATTGTTAATTTGATCAAGCCTTGTGGAGCGAAGTGCATCCGCCACCGGTACCGGAGATGGCCATATGGGAGGCCGGCCTCGACCGTTTGAGGCGGGCGTACGGGTTTCGGGCTCATCCCGGCCCATGTAGAGACATGTCTTTGGGCTTTGACCAGACCCGTTAACCAAGCCCGTTTGCTTTTCTTTTAATTTAATTTTTTTCAAAAAAAAAAACTGTGCGAGCTGACGAAAATAGTGCTGAAAAATCATTGATTTAGTATTTTGTCATTTTGCACTGATACTCACAAAAAAATATAAAATGTCCGGGCTAGCAAGATACGGGCCGGGCCTGAATGGGAAAATTAGGCCTAGCCCAACATGTAGCCCAAGGCCTTAAGTGTCGGGCTTGCATGATTGGTCAATGGATCAGACTTTGCGGGTTGACCTGAAGAGTTTGAAACTCGATTCGACTTAAGTTCGAATCATCAAACCTGATTATCTCAAAAGAAAAACTCTTTAAACAAGCTCGATAAGAACAAATTAGAAAAGTTTCGAACAATTATTTTGGGTCGGGGGAGAACAAACTTGATCTACAGCCCTACAAAAAATACTGTCAGAAGTTAATATAGAAAGCATTTGCATGTTTCTGCTCAAAAACTTGTGTATAAGTAAGCATTACTTTTTTGTGAGTGAGGAAAGATATCGGATGATGTGTTTTCTTCAATTGGTTCCGCTAAAATTTTTGAATTACTCTGAATAACATGAGTTTGTTCTTCAAATTCCTCGTTTTCGTCCCCAAAACTCTCATGACGGAGGTGACTTCAATATCGCTTTCTTCCGAGCTCTCTTCAACTCTGTAGAAGACCTTGAAAAAGAGAAAGATTATTCAGACCAATTTGGCAATTCGCCTCATCAGAAGCAAACTAGAGAGACACTGTAGCTCAGAACATACCACACATGTTCGAGGTGGTAAGAGTATTTTGAAGGAGTTTGGTTGGTTGTTGAAGTACGATTTTGGAAATCCAGGAATTCCTTCAGGAGTCGTAAAATGATCCATACCTTGGTCTACCTGTCACAGTAGTTAAACGCCGACACGTCATTAAAAAATGGTATTGGTAAGTGATTAATAAACTTCATATAACTAATTTTCGTTAAGTTTTTACCAAGTTGATGACGTGCATGGCTGTTAGGTGGGACATGAGGGGCTCATGTACCTTGTTAAAGGCGGAAGTTTTACCTCCCAAGTCCAGTCAGCATGCACGTCATCAACTTGGTTAAAAGCTTAACAAAATTAGTCATATAAAGTAACATGACTAACTTTCGTTAAGATTTTAGCAAGGTTATGGACGAAGTGAGCACATTTGAAAAACTGAAAAAGTTCAATAAGAACATTTGCAAAAAAAAGTTTGGTGATCACATTGAAAATTGGCCTAAAATTCAATGACCAAAATATGGTTCTACTCATAGTTATTAGGAGTAGAATTTCCTTACTCTTCCATGCCCACCGAATTCCAAAGCATCACTGTCCAGTGCAACTCTGTATTTCCCGGGTAAGTGACATCCTACTTTATACCCATCATATGTATTCGCCTGATGGAAGTTGAAAACAAAAACTAATTCTCCGCGTTCAAACACAATAACCTGTGGAACAAAGAAAACCTGTGATGCTCAGACCCTTTAATTTGACCAAAAGTTTCCAAAGGATAGGACATGGGTGTGGGTGTGGGTATGGGTATGGGTATGGGTGTGACTATTTTACACTAAATTTGGTTTAAAATCTTAAAAAATTGGAGGATCTGACACTTGAATCTATAACCGTGTCAGACACTCGTACCCGAGTTCGAGCATCATAGAAGAAAACAACCAATATATAAGTAAAGAATATTATAGGATCAATATGATGATGTTCTTTGAGTACCCTTTTCAATATCTGAAGAACATCTTTACCTTGTCATGTTAATTTTTGCTGCTCACTATCTGCTTTGTTGAAGCAAGGAATGAAAACTTTTCATCAAGTATATTCATAGCTCTATCAAATTTGTTCATGAACTGGATTTTGGATCAGAGGACAACATCATATTAAAAATCAGTTGTTTGTAACCAGTATCTAAGATGCTCGGACTCGGCATTTTACCCCTAAGTACCCGTGTCGACACGACCACGACACGGAGCCGACTCGGGATATGCGTCGGACTCGCTAGGATAAAAACGGACTCGCCAAAATTTGTTACGGCCGAAATAGATCGCCGTCGTCGAACAAGATGGAGGGCAAGACGAAGCGACAGAGCGGAATCCACCGGCCGAAATAGATCGCCGTCGTCGAACAAGATGGAGGGCAAGACGAAGCGACAGAGCGGAATCCACCGGCCGAAATAGATCGCCGTCGTCGAACAAGATGGAGGGCAAGACGAAGCGACAGAGCGGAATCCACAGAAATTTCTCTCATAGCCATTAGATTAGAAGATAAAGAAGAAGAAAATTTTCAAATGAAAACGTTGTTTTCTTGGGTTGGGAAGGGTTGAACATTTAAGGTTCTTCTTGGGAGTTGGATATGAATTGGGGACAAAGGTGGGAGACAGCTGTATATTGAAAACTCAAACGTGGGATATGGATACTGAATAATAACTTGAATAGTTTGAAAAGTGCACAACTTATTTTTAATTGCAACCTACAACTTGAATTAATTTATTTGGCATTATAATTAATAAAAATTGTAATAATTATTTAAATTTATAAATTGTGATTGATTTCATTCAAAAAAAAAAAAAACTCAATCAAAATAATTAATTGTGTACCTATGGTATATAAAAAGGGAAAAAATCAGTAAGCATATAAATATAAATTGGTTTGGATTTAATTTTTTGATAAAATTTAATTAATTATGATACTTAAAGTATGAAGAAATATTTTTATTTTTGGACGAAATAGAATTAATGGAAGAGATTAGTATTTATGTGCTAAGATGCTCAGACTCGGCATATTACGGCAGAGTACCCGTGTCGACGCGACACGACACGGGATACGACTCTGGATATGGGTCGGACGCGTGACCAAAAAATAGAAAAAAACTAAACAAAATGAAAGTATATAAAATAATAAAGGGACGGACTATCCTTTAATTAATTATGCTATTTAGTTGAATGTTTTTTTAATGAATGTTAATAGTTGGATTATTTTGTTAGATTTGATATCTAGTAGTTGGATTATTCTTTTTATATTTTTTTATGCCGAGTCCATATTCAGAATTCGGACCCTTCTAATCCGTGTCCCCGGGTCCTAAATTTTGAGATTTGAAGTATCCGACACTCGGATCCGTACCCGTGTCGGACACTCGTACCCGAGTCCGAGCATCTTAGACCATTATGAAAAATCAACTACTCCCTCTGTCCCAAATTGAATGACCATTTTAGTCCCAAATGAATGACCTTTTGAAAAATTTCCATCAAAAAACTGTCCCTAAATGATTTTTTTTTTTCAGAACTAAAAATAAAAAATCATATTCATTATATTTTTGCAAAACTAATTTTGAAAGTGAATATCAAGATTGTTTATGATTTTTTCTATTAAAAATACATTTTCAAAATAACACTTAAATTCAAAATGGTCACTCATTTTGGGACGGAGGAAGTATAAGATAGATATTAGGAAATATGTGTGTGAAATAGTGTTACAGTCAATACAATGAGGTTTTGGACCTTGTATCTCAAGTTTTCAGCATCGACTAGCTGTTAGGTCCCAAATGGTAGGAATCAGGCTAGAGGGGGGGTGAATAGCACATTTAAAACTTTGGTGAAAACTTTTTAGTCTTTGAAAATGCTTGATGGCTAACCGGTAAAGTGATTTTTGCACAGCGGATATAGAACCGGTAAGGTGAAGTTTAAAAAACCAGTAAGTTAAAAACTCATGCAACAATATCAAGGACAAATTATCTTCCAGTAAGACAAACAAGTTAAGCAGTAAGTTGATTCAATAGTTTGTGACCAGTTGAGAAATTATCAACCGATTACAACAATATAACAATAAATGAACAAACACACAGAGAAATGACTCATTGTTTGAAGAGGTTCACGGTGTTAAATAAGCGCTACGTCCTCTACCAAGTTTGGTCGAACTTGGATTTGTGAAAGTGCACTACTATATTAATGGTTCCTACCTATTACAAGTTGCAAGCCAATGATTGAAGGCTGCCAAACTAAAGGTGACCACTAACGGATCGTGCTACAATAAAGACCTGGTGTTTTCTAGAGATGTGCTCACAAGTTGAGCTGATTTCTCTAGGGTGTTGTGTGTGAATCAATCAATGTGTTCCATGAGTAATCTAATATGGGAACACTACAGTATTGATTGAGGTGCTCAGTGTATAAGTCCTAACAGAGATGTCTAGTGAATGAAGGGACTTGCTTTGAATGCTTTGAACTAGAGAATGTGCAGGTTGGTAGTTCAAAGCAACTCACTCTCAAGAATCATAAATGCACCAACCTTCTTCAATGCTCCGGGGAAACTATTTATAGTGGTTTTTGAGAAGGAGTCGTTGTCTTTGAAGAGGTTGCAATGATGACTTGGTACCGGCGAGCATTAAATGGGAAGATCCTTGCATTAAATGCCCGAGATTGGATAGAGAGGATTTCCAGAGATAGTTGGGGCGCCGTGAGTACCGGTTACTTGACATTCTCAAAGAAGGTGCGATTTGTTGCGGAGATGTCATGTCGGCATGCTTGCTTTACCAACTTTAGCTAAAGTTGATGGGTGGGTAGTTGGGAGCAATTAATGCATCGGCTAGGCCGCTAACAGGGAAGCTTGAGGAGTAAGCCTCAACCGGTAAGGTGACATGACCGGTAACAGAGGTCGGTCCGGTAACTCAACCGGTAAGATAGGTCGACCGGTGAGACAACTCAATCGGTAAGACAGCTTCAAGGAGTAACTCACATTGCAGAAGGAAATTCTCAGGTCTTCAAGTCTTCAAATCTTGAGAAAATACATAACCAAAACACTGGACACTAGCACTAAGGGAACCTATGGTACATAGAAAAATTCTATTTGATCTAATTAAATTAGGGGTCCTCATTAATGCTTGTTATGATTGGGATTAAGCAATTCTAAGCCTAAGCATATATTTGACTAACAATCTCCTCCTAATTGCTTAAGTCCAATCACCCTAGGTTAGCATCTTCTTGACTTAGAAAAAGAAATGATAAAGAGTTTGTCTATTTAATATATCATTCCCCAAGTCAAGAGACAACTTGATGCTACCTAAGTAAGCTTACAGATAAGTGAAAAAAAATAAGAGATTGAAGAGGGGTAAAGATTTTGAATGAGACCTGCAAAATGTATCGGTTAGAAGCATTTGGAACATTCAAAATAATTAAAAGGAAGGGAAATTCAATCAAAACACAAAGTTTAAGGATAAGAGATTCTCATTATGTTGTAGACCGGTGAATGAGGAAAGAAAGACAAAACATCATCGGTTACATTCTCAGAGCTGCACCGGTAAGAGGCTTGAATCTTGATCGGCTAAGGAGCAGCAGCATCTGAAGGAGGGTCTGAGGGCTTGGACTTCTTGGATGATTTCTTTGCTTTCTTCTTCTCTTTCTCATCCCTTTTTCTTTTCTTCCTTACTTCTCTAACCACCAAGAGCACTTCATTTTTCGCTTTCACTTTAGCTAACTCCATCTCAAGCTCACGGTTCTTCTCTTGACAACTGCTAAGGGCTTCAGCTGACTTTTTGAGTTCTTCAATGGATCGGTCCAGAATAGCTTTGCCGGAAATTTGTTGCTCACAAAGGATTTTGTTGGTTTGCTGAGCCTCATCAAGTTGTAACTGAAGATCTCTGATAGCGTTGTCTCTAGCATTTATATCAGACATGAAATTTCCAAGAGATAGAGCAATACCAGTCTTCAACAAATCAAATCTTCTATCATCCTCCTCCTGATTGGACTTAATAAAAGAACGAGCCAACTCAGCATTTTCTTTGGCTATTTGTTGGGAAGATTTTGGGATAGGTTTGGATTTTTTGGAAGGGGGAGGAGCTGATTTTCTGGCTATAGCTTTTTGTTTTCGGTTAGGAGAAAGAATGATAGAAATAGGCTTATCATCATCATCATCATCAGAATCAAGTAATTTTCTCTTTACTAGCAAAGAGGGTTTAGGAGCAGGAGGGGCACCGGTATGTTGGATTACCTTTGGTCGGCTTGAGAGTTTCTTCTTTTGGACTGGTTTGCCGATTGGCTTACCGACTGGCTTACTGGTATCAAGTTCAGCAGACTTACCGGTTGATTTACCGGTAGAGGGTTCAGATGGTTTACCGGTTGATTCTTTGATAGCTCTAACCATATCAAATTTGTCAAAGGCCTTGCAGAAGGATTGAGGATATTTGGGTTGATTCTCAGAAGCTCGAAGAACAGCTGGAATGGATCTGAGGGCACGGCTTATCATCAGGTAGTGACAGGGTTTGGCTTTATTGGGCTTGGAAGATGGTTTCTCCTTTTGATATTTCTTGAAGGCAATCAAGACAATACGGTAAAGAAAGGCACACCAGTTGAATTCTCCACCAATGATGATAGCAGCTATGGCTTCCCATTGTATCATGGTGATACAATGATGAGAGCCTGACCGGCAAATGAAACATCGGTCCGCGATATCAGCTAATTGATAATCAGTATGGACTTTTAAAAGAACAATGTTACCCTTTTCAACATGATCCTTGAGGAAGTGGTATTTGATGTCTATGTGCTTGGTTTTAGAATGCATCACAGGGTTGTTGGAGACTGAGATAGCTGAGGTGTTATCACAGTAGATAGGACACACTTCTTGAGGGATTTCATAATCTACTAGCTGTTGCTTCATCCATAGAATTTGTGAACAGCAACTCCCAGCAGCTATGTACTCAGCTTCAGTCGTAGAAGTGGAAATTGATGCTTGTTTCTTGCACGACCAGGAAATCAAACGGTTACCCAGAAATTGACAAGTTCCACTAGTACTTTTCCTGGTGACCCTACATGCTCGGTAGAGTGTCATATCCACTTTCTTACCGGACTCATCTTTGTCAAGGTGTACATTGGTGGCCATTGGAGTGCTTTGAGGATGAGCAGAGTCAAGACCAAATTTCTTGATTAGATCATTGGTGTATTTGGCTTGATTGATAAAAATACCTTCTTGGGTTTGCTTGACTTGAAGTCCAAGGAAAAATGTAAGCTCACCCATCATGCTCGTCTCAAATTTGCTCTGCATAAGCTTTTCAAATCTCTTGCATAATTTTTCGTTAGTAGATCCAAAAATAATGTCATCAACATATATTTGAACTAACAATGAATGACCATTATGCTTAGCAATAAATAAGGTGGTGTCGATTTTACCTCGTTCAAACTTTTCACTACGTAGGAATTTGGAGAGAGTTTCATACCATGCTCGAGGTGCTTGCTTGAGGCCATACAAAGCTTTATTCAATTTGTAGACGTGATTAGGCTTCTTGGAATCTTCAAAACCGGGAGGTTGATCTACATAAACAAGCTCTTGAAGTTCCCCATTGAGAAAGGCACTTTTCACGTCCATTTGATATAGCTTAAACTTTTTGTAGGCCGCATAGGCAAGAAATAACCTAATGGCTTCTAATCTAGCTACGGGAGCAAAAGTCTCATCATAGTCTATGCTTTCTTCCTACTATATCCTTTTGCTACTAGTCTAGCCTTGTTCCTTATAATTTTTCCAGACTCATCCAATTTATTTCTATAAACCCATTTCGTTCCAATCACTGTTTGATCACTAGGTCTAGGCACTAACTCCCAAACTTTACATCTATCAAACTGGTTAAGCTCTTCTTGCATAGCTTCTACCCAGCTGGGGTCATCAAGTGCTTCTTCAGTCTTCTTTGGTTTAATATTGGAGACCATAGCGAGAGGAAAATAATCCATGTTGTTCCTCCATGCTTCTTAATTGGCCTCTAGTCATTCTAGGTCCAAAGACATCACCAATCACATTTTCCAAAGGATGATCTCTAACTATTCTCACTTCCCTAGGTAGATCTTGCCTGACCGATTCTTGTCTAAGGTTTTCTAATGGAGGAGTAGAATCGGCTAAGGGAGGTGTGACCGGTAAGGGAGATCGGTTAGGTGAAGGTGATGGAGACTGATGGTGGTGATCGGTAAGTGGGGATGGAAACGGTAAGTTGATGGGTGAAATTGGTTCAGCTTCAGGTGGTGAATTGAGAGGGGTAATATGAGGACTAGCTGAAAGAGGATCGGTTAGCTGAGTTTGAACATTAGATTGCCTAGCCGATTGGGGAAAGAACGAGTCATCAACTAGGTCTCTAAATGATACACCACTAGAGGCTGAGGGTTGAGCTGGAGGTTGATTTGCATTGATACTGGTGGATTGACTTGAGTTTTGATTACTTGATTCACCTGTCTCAAACACACCAGAGTTATCAGTACTATTTGGAGTCTTATCAGACTCTAGCAAATCAAATTCATCAAATGTAACATGAACAGATTCAACAATTTTCAACAATCGTTTATTAAAAACTCTAAATGCCTTACTGTGCTTGGCGTATCCCACAAAGATACCTTCATCAGCTTTTTCATCAAATTTACCTCGACGCTCTTTACCGTTGTAAAGTACATAACATTTGCAGCCGAAGATCTTGAAGAAACCAATGTTGGGAATTCTGCCACGCCATAGCTCGTAAGGGGTCTTGTTGTGAAATTTGTTGACTAATGATCGGTTATGGGTGAAGCAGGCTGTATGGATAGCTTCAGCTCAAAAGTACTTAGGAAGCCTAGCTTCGGATATCATAGTTTTTCCAGCTTCGATCAAGGTCCTGTTCTTTCTCTCAACTACACCATTTTGTTGCGGTGTACCAGCAGCTGAGAAATTATGATCTATTCCGTGATCATCACGATGCGAGCAATTACAAGATTTTTGAATTGTTCCATTATCTGATCTCATACTGATGATGTCACATTCCTTTTGGGTTTGCAGAAGACGGAATAATCTGGTAGCAACTTCATATGTATCATCTTTTGAAGCAAACATTTCTACCCAGGTATATCTTGAGAAGTCGTCTACAACAACCAAAGCATATCTGCTGCCCCCTAAACTGGCAGTGGTTGTGGGGCCAAACAGATCCATATGTAGCAACTGGAGGCATCTAGCGGTAGACATGCAGGGCTTGCTGTGGAATGATTCTTTGTGTTGTTTTCCTAACTGGCAGGCTCTGCATTTCCTATCATGATTGGCAGACACTTGAGGTAAGCCAGCAACTAGATTTTGATTAGCCAGCTTGGATAGGTATTTGAAGTTCAAGTGACTGAGTCTCTTATGCCATAGCCAGGAGTTCTCACTGATGTTCTTAGCTACAAAACAAACATTAGTAACATTCGAAACATTGTTGAAATCGATAGCATATACGTTACCTTTTCTGTATCCAGTGAGAAGTGTTTCACCTGAAGCAATGTCTTTCACATAGCAATTGGAAGAATTGAAAACACAATGCATACCTTTATCACAGAATTGTGATATGGAGAGAAGGTTATGTTTCAGACCATCCACCAAAGATACCTTACGTACAATAAGCTGTACCTCTTTTGATGGATCCACGACCAGATAATTTTACCCTTTGCGTTGTCACCAAAGACAACCGGAGGACCGAATGCTTCTTCCGGATCGGTGAGGAGATCGGCATGTCCGGTCATATGCCTAGAGCATCCACTTGTCCATAATCCAAACATCCTTACCGGCATCGGTTGAGGCCATTAAGCATTCCCTGAAATAAAGCGGTAGCTTATGGTCCCCCTTATTCTTTTGGGTCCAAAGAGTTAGTTCCTCTTTGGCGGCCATACTCGGCCACCACCGAGCTTTTAGACTCGGTGGGTCCAGATAGGTGCTTCAAGAGGCATTCATAAGCCTTGTGACCGATAAAACCACGGTTGTGCACTTATTAGAAGATGGTGAGAGGGATTAGATGAGTTGATATTCAATTTGGCCAATGCTTCAGAAGAGTTCACTAATTGAGCGAAAAGCAGTCCTTTGGGGACGAAGGTGATGGAATTACCTTGGTTTGTCGGTTGCTTAGGTTTAGGAAAGCCTTTACCGGTTAGGAAAGCCTTTACCGGTTGGGGAGTCCTTACCGGTTGGATGACCGGTGATAGATGTCCTACCGGTTGTTCCTTTACCGGGTGGAACTGCCTTACCGATAGCGGTTTCCTGACCAGCAACCTGATCAACAATTTTAATTCCACCTTTGCTATCTCCATCACTAAGTGGAACATATTGTCCTAACTCAGGATCAGCTACCTCGGTCCATTGGGATTTGTTTTTGCCCAAATAAGCCTTCATGCATTCACGCCCCTTGGGATAGGTGTGTGGGACGGCTTTGAAAGGTCTAGTTAACTCTCTCTTAATCGCTTTGGATTGAGCATCATCAAATTTACCCATCAAGTTCTCGGTGACGGACTTCTTAAGCTTGGTTTTGTCTTTCTTTGTCTTTGTCATCACTTCTTTGGAGGTAAAACTTATGCCGGTTGTTACATCTCGGTTAGGAGATAACTGATCTTGTATGATGGTCTCCATAGCAGCTCGTGATTTTGTGAAGGTGTCAATGGTTTTTGAAAGAGAATTATTTCTTGACACAAGATCACCAATTTGACAAACAGATATATTCAGTCTCTCAGTGAGTTCTTGATTATCTTTCTTCAACTGATCAGACTCTAGCTTACTTTCTTTCAAAGTTTTTATTTCAGCTTTCAAAGAATCATTTTCAGTTGAAATCTTTTTAAAATTAGCAGCCATAATTTTGTGAGCTTCATTTAATTTTTCAAAATCTGAGAAGAGCTCATTCATCACCTCTGCCATTTCAGACTTTGACATATTTGGCATAGGGTCAACAGTAGGCTGAGAGGAAGAGGATGATGGTTCAAAATTGGGATCAAAATTTGGTAGTGATGATATCGGTTGAGGGCTCGGATCGGTTAGGGGTTTTAAGAAATGAATCGGTCGGGTCTCAAGCATCGGTTGATGAGAGGTGATCGGTAAGGCTTGAGCTTTATAGGTCTGTTGAATTGGTTGCATCAGCGGTCTGAGAGTGGGCATGGTTTTACACTGACCGTAAAGGGATCCACCTATATTCTGAATTTTGAAATTATAAGGATTACCTTCATCTGACTTGGAAATAGGAGTTGGTTCGTCAAAGTAGGTCAAGAGAGATCTCCTAGGAGGGGTTTGGTCAATATAAGATGAGTGTTCATTGGAGTTGGGATGTCTATAGATAGGTGACTGCAAGGAGATGGGTTTATCATCGGTTCCATCAATAGCAACAAAACTGACATCAGCATCTTCATCTATGTCAGCATCCTCATTCTCAGAGTCAGACTCAAACCAAACTGGCATAGCCTTTTCAGTTCCATCTTCGGCAACTAAGCTCTTAGATTTAGATCTAGGGAATTTCTTGAATGGTTTCTTCCTCAAAAATTCATATTTAGGTTGAGGGCATTTGGAGGCAAAATGGCCGGGTTTTCTACAGTTATAACACACAAGCTCACCTTGGGCATTCTTTCCGTCGGTTGAGGTTGAGGTTTGGCCTTTCTTTTGAAAATTTCCAGATCTTTGAAATGATGAGGCTTTAGGTTGGAAGGATTTGCTGTGAGTCTGTTGGGATCTCTTAAAGTCTTTGAACTTTCTATAGTTTCTAGCAAAGGCAGCAAATTCATCTTCTTCCTCAAAAATCACACTAGATGGTGCATTGGTTTGAGTTGGTTGAGGCTGAGAAATTGAGGGAGAGTCATTGGTAGTAGGTTGGCTGGTAAGCATAGAAGAACCAGGGAAGATCTCAGTCTGAGCTGGCAGAGATAGATTTTTAAATTGTTTTTGAACTCCACTCACTCGATTGAGCTCTTCCTCATACAAAAACAAAGTAGACACAATGTTCTGAATATGAGTAGTGTTCAAATCTCGGCATTCTTTCAAAATAGCAACCTTCACATGCCACAACTCTCCAAGAGAATTGAGGAATCTCATGTTTAGGTCTTTCATGGTATATACTCTACCTAAAGATGCACAAGAATTACTCACCTCGCAGAAACGGTCGTACGTTTCCTTTAACGTCTCATTTGGATTCTTCTTGACGGATTCAAACTCAAACCAACGCTTTTGTAGAGTCTCGTTGTCCTTAGCCACTTGATCTCCTTCAAAGTATCTCGAGTAGACTTTGCCATACTTGTTGGCTTGAGTCTCATAGCATTGTACTTGTTTGTACAGTCTGTCATCAAGTCCTGAGGTTATGATGTGCAAAGCTTTTCTGTCCAAGGAATCACAAAGTTTGTCATCCTCAGTCCATTCTTCTCGTGGTTTTGGCACATAAGTTTCATAAACCTCAAAATCTTGTTCAGACATTCTATCTGCATGATCCATGAGAGGAGTTTTGGGTGCTCTAGTTGCAAGATTGATTTTCGGGGTGTCATGGGACCATCTCGACTACGTAGTTAACCTATCATCTATTGAGTCCAAGTACCGCATGATTCTGTTTTTCCATACTGGAAATTCGTTATCGTTCAACATGGGAACGGATGTCAAGTTGTATGTTTGCATGATTTTTCCTGCCATTTTGGAATAGGCAATTCAAGCGGTTAAGCTTGGAAAAATGATTTTCGAAAATTGTAAGCTCTGATACCAATTGTTAGGTCCCAAATGGTAGGAATCAGGCTAGAGGGGGGGTGAATAGCCTGTTTAAAACTTTTTGGTGAAAACTTTTAGTCTTTGAAAATGCTTGATGGCTAACCGGTAAAGTGATTTTTGCACAGCGGATATAGAACCGGTAAGGTGAAGTTTAAAAAACCAGTAAGTTAAAAACTCATGCAACAATATCAAGGACAAATTATCTTCCAGTAAGACAAACAAGTTAAGCAGTAAGTTGATTCAATAGGTTGTGACCAGTTGAGAAATTATCAACCGCCATACAACAATATAACAATAAATGAACAAACACACAGAGAAATGACTCATTGTTTGAAGAGGTTCACAGTGTTAAATAACTGCTACGTCCTCTACCAAGTTTGGTCAGAACTTGGATTTGTGAAAGTGCACTACTATATTAATGGTTCCTACCTATTACAAGTTGCAAGCCAATGATTGAAGGCTGCCAAACTAAAGGTGACCACTAACGGATCGTGCTACAATAAAGACCTGGTGTTTTCTAGAGATGTGCTCACAAGTTGAGCTGATTTCTCTAGGGTGTTGTGTGTGAATCAATCAATGTGTTCCATGAGTAATCTAATATGGGAACAACTACGGTATTGATTGAGGTGCTCGATGTATAAGTCCTAACAGAGATGTCTAGTGAATGAAGGGACTTGCTTTGAATGCTTTGAACTAGAGAATGTGCGGAGTTGGTAGTTCAAAGCAACTCACTCAAGAATCATAAATGCACCAACCTTCTTCAATGCTCCGGAAACTATTTATAGTGGTTTTTTAGAAGGAGCCGTTGTCTTTGAAGAGGTTGCAATGATGACTTGGGTGCGGGCATTAAATGGGAAGATCCTTGCATTAAATGCCCGAGATTGGATAGAGAGGATTTCCGAGGAGATAGTTGGGGCGCTGTGAGTACTGGTTACTTGACATTCTCAAAGAAGGTACTGATTTGTTGCAGAGATGTCATGTCAGCATGCTTGCTTTACCAACTTTAGCTAAAGTTGATCAACTTTAGCTAAAGTTGATGGCTGGGTAGTTGGGAGCAATTAATGCATCGGCTAGCTGCTAACAGGGAAGCTTGAGGAGTAAGCCTCAACTGGTAAGGTGACATGACCGGTAACAGAGGTCGGTCCGGTAACTCAACCGGTAAGATAGGTCGACCGGTGAGACAACTCAATCGGTAAGACAGCTTCAAGGAGTAACTCACATTGCAGAAGGAAATTCTCAGGTCTTCAAGTCTTCAAATCTTGAGAAAATACATAACCAAAACACTGGACACTAGCACTAAGGAAACCTATGGTACATAGAAAAATTCTATTTGATCTAATTAAATTAGGGGTCCTCATTAATGCTTGTTATGATTGGGATTAAGCAATTCTAAGCCTAAGCATATATTTGACTAACACTAGCTCCCACTGACGCTGCATCTTTCATAACTCCAACCATTTCCTTCTCTAGGGAAATCAATACACTCAGGATGACCAAACTGCAACGAGCATTTATAGAAAGTGACTTGATAGGGATAAGGAAACAAAAAATTATGGATCCTGGAGTAGGAGTCCGAGTAAAGTACTCCACCCAATGCCATGGATATAAAATGAATCATCTGCATAACATAACATATATGTTATGCATTAGATTCGTCAAACACCAAACGAGGAAGTCCGAGGACCTTTAGTACTGCACTATACATCTGAACTAGAAAGCAATCAATCCCTTAAGAAAAAAACATGTTTGCCCATTCAACTAGCTTTGTTTCCATCTAGAGTAGACGGAACCCGTTAAGGGGAGAGAGAGAGAGAGAGACTAATGCGGGATTTTTGATGTTTAAGTGGAGTTTTTTTTTTTTTTTTTTTTTTTTTTGGGGGGTTTATTGTGCAAAAGGAGGATAGTTCGGTGAAAGCGAGACATAAAAACAGCAAAGTGAACCTTGTGTAGTGCAATCCCGCGCTCAATAGTTGGAGAAGCATTTGTCGAGAAAGACATGCCAGAATACATTTCATCGTCCATGAGGGAAAAAGCAAATGACTTGCCTCCCACAATAGCCTGTTTATGGCACAAACAACAAGATTCAAATCATTAAGGAAGAAGGAAGGAAGAAATCCAAAAGAATATTGCGAAAGAAGATACGCAATGATACCATAGTGAAAGATTATAATAAGGAAGTAGCTGTAAACCCCCAAGTCAGTAGACCTGGAAACTCGACAAGACTCAGAAATATGCAAAAGGCTAAATCACATTGTTGTTTACCACGTAAATCATACTCTCTCCATCCCGAAATGATCATCCCATTTTTTTTGTGGTTAAAACGCAGGTACTTTGAGCAATAAATTTAGGTTAATTCAATTATCCTAATGAAATTTTAGACCTTATTATTGATACACCATTATAGATACTATTAGTAACAGTTTTTAGATGATCATTAGGATAATTAAATTAACCTAAATTTACTGCTTAAAGTACTTTTCCATAATTTCCGATGGAGACAAAGATTCACTATTATTTAGCTTGGGAATATGATGGAATAAAGCAAAATAGCTCACTAAACTGTTTGCGCTTCTTTGTTATGAAGCACCAGTTGGTTCATGCAATTTTCGACGCAATTTTCGTCGTAGGTCATCCGTAAACATTCTCTTTGTGCTTTAATACAAGGGCAAGGTTGCGTACATCCGACCCCCCCCCTTACCTCAACGTAGATGGGAGCCTTTGCGGCGATAGGGTAATGTTGTTGTTACTGCTTAAAGTGCCTTCATGTTGACACCAAAAAAAAAAAAAAACAGGAAGATCATTTCAGGACAGAGGGAGTATTACTTTACTCTACACAATACTCTCTTTTTCTCTCTCCCTATCTCTCTTTCCCTCTCTCATAGAAACAGAGATGTTAACCATCAAGCTTTGGCCTGGTGGCCAGAGCTCATGGCTTCCAACCTGGAGGTCATGGGTTCGATCCCCCCCCAGAAGTTAGAGGAAAGACTTTCTCTCCCTAGGATTTCCTAGGCGCTTGTGTGTGTGTGTGTGTGTGTGAGTGGAAAAAAAAAAAGAGATGTTAATCTATAAATAAGTGTTCACAAGTTTTTGAGTTTCAAGAAATTGATATATCTAAATACACTCACTTTATATTATTGCAAGTGCACATCAGAACATTCGTTATTAAGGCCAAATTACATTTATCCCTCCAAAGTATCCACCAAATCTCACTTTGCACCCCAATTTGAAAAATGGGTTTGTTTGGTACTTATATTTCCAAATCGTCTCACTTTACCCCTGGCACCTTCCAAAGTGTCCCAAATTTACCCTTGGTCAAGTCATGTCAGGGGCAAAGTGGGACGATTTCCAAATTAAAGTACTAAACATACCCATTTTTCAAACTGGGGTGCAAAATGGATTTGGTGGATACTTTGGGAGGCTAAACATAATTTAGTTGGTTATTAACATTGGTGAAAGTAGGGAGGTCATTAGAAAATGGATATTCAATTTGAAAAGAGGGAGTATATGGAAACAAGATCCTTCAATTCCTTTACCTGGTCATGACTCTCAGCATAAGCAATACACTTCTCGGTATATCTCCTATTTGTTAGACTCCACCATATTTCACCCACAGACCACTCTTCATCTCGCTTAAACTTCATATGGTACCACATGTCAGGAATAGACATTGCCAGACGGAAGTCAAACCCAATTCCTCCATCAGAGACGGGCCTACCAAGTCCAGGCATACCAGAAACATCTTCAGCTATCACAGTTGCATCAGGCAAGATAGAATGAATCAGACGGTTAGCAAGCATCATATAAACTACAGCATCCACATCTGCTGACTCACTGAAGTAATCATCATAACCTGCAACAACAACAATAACAAATTCTTAGTCCCAGAATGATTTGGGGTTGGCTAACATGAATCATCATATGTAATAGTCAATGGAAAAAAAAACGAAAAAAAAAAACTAAGAAGAAATAGGCGGGAAGAAAATTTTGGAGAAGGAACAAAACAATAGAAAAAAAATAGTATAAAAGGAAAGAAAAAATAAAAGTAAAATAGATAATTTTTTAAAAAATGTGAGAGTTGAGAAGAAATTTAAAAGAAGAAAAAAGTGGCAAGAAATTTTCGTGGGAAAAAATAAAAATCAAACCCCATCACCCACATGAATATAACATGCAAATGTCTTGTTTATTCAATGGTGATGATACAACATTGAAGTTACTCCATCAAACCGAAACCCATCAAATCTAAACTCTTCCAGCCACCACCTTAAGTTGGAAAGAACGAATCTTTGGACTTCCCAGTTAGAATAACTGAAAAGTCTGCTATCCCACAGCTTATGGTATCCTCGATCTCCGGTATGGAAATAAGAATCTTGAGTACCCTGGCCCACATCAAAGCCATTAAGTCCGTCTGTGACATTATTATTAGCATGGCTGTGAACAACATCCATTAAGACACGTAAACCTAAGTTGTGGGCTTTGTCAATCAAATACTTAAGGTCCTCAGGAGTTCCAGATCTGCTGGCGACCGCAAAGTAATTTGTAACGTGATACCCAAATGAACCGTAGTAAGAATGCTCCATCACAGCTATTAGCTGGATCGTGTTGTAATTGTTTGCCACAATACGAGGCAAAATATTATCTGCAAACTCCTTGTATGAATTTATACGGGGTTCTGAACTACTCATCCCAACGTGAGCCTCATATATCCGTGGTGCTTTGCAGCTCACGGCTGTGTGGTGGACGGGGGTGTTTGAACTGATACCTGCATCAATAAAAGAATTGACCTAGTTCAAAAAAAAGTAAAGGAATTGACCTCAAACACCAGTCGGCCCTGTTTATATTTAGACTCAATGCTTGAATGAAGAAGAGTATACTTTATCCCTTCTTTTTATGGAATCACATCAAACAAGAAACACAATTCTTGTTATATTTTTTCTTTATTTTTTGGTTCATATAAATCGACAACTGCCTTGACTTTTGAATTGCTCAATTCGCCTTTGCCAACTATCATGTGCCAATGAGGAGTTGCATTAATACATTGTACATTAAGAGCATTCATGTTGTGCCACCAAAATGACAAAACTAAAAAGGAACACTCATTTTGTGATGCATTATGTATTGAGTATTAGAATTTCTCAAATCTTCATTAGGGTACATATATTTCAACTGACATATTAGAAAACAAAAACATCTTCGAGTATCCAACTGAAAAAAAAGATAAAACCAATTGTGCCTCATTTGGCCATAAAATGGCATTTTCTACTCTTAATTCTTGTCATTGCTGCACAACCATGATTCGGTCCCAGTACACACCGTCATAAGGTGCGGCAAATATTGTGGTGTCAACAGTAGCATACTTAATCCAAGCCGGGATTCGGTCAACCCAAACACCATTGCCATGCTTGAATCGGAACTTAACTCTTGAATTATGAGAAATGGCTGGATTCCCACCAGCATCTGGAATCTTGATGCTCCATACCCCAAATTGATTCTTTTCCATCTTGTGGTTGGAACCATCCCATCCGTTAAAGTCCCCAACTAGTTGTGCTTCCCTGCTCACAGACACTCCGAAGTAGAACTTAGCAAGAAGCTATCAACAACTAGAATGAATTTGTAATTGTCGTTGCTAGTTAGGGAGATAAAAGTAAAATGAGTACTGCTTGAAGAACTTACTGAGCAGCAGGAGCCCACTCACGATACATAATACCACCATCTTCTCTGTTAAAAACAAATTTTAGATAACCTATATATGACGTAAAAAACAATTATTTGTCAGAAATAAATTAGAAGTATGTTTAAATGGAAAGCGAGTTCAACTGATATAATGTATTTTTGTACTCCGCTACAGCCATCATACTGCATAGGTTGTTTAACCGAGGGAAAAACAAATTAGCATTTTAAAGAAATTCACGTTAAATCCTCAAAGCATTTGAACTGATGGATTATTATAATAAAAATTATATAAGTCGGATTGTAATAGTGGGTCTATCAACATAAACTGATCAAGGTTTCTTTTAATATGCCATAACTCAAATGTATAAAAGATCACATTCCAGGTTATATGGTCATTCATGAAGTAATATGGAACAGACAAACAATAACCTCCCACTTCTACTTTTGAAGGATATGTGCCTACTGCCTAACACATACTCCCTCCGTCCAGAATAAATGTCGCACTCCATTTTGGTTCGTCCCAAAATAAATGACACGTTTCTAAATAAGGAAAGTGACTTGGTGCAATTTTATCATTGTACAAGTAATGTACAAACTAGTAAAGCAACTTCCTTAAAAAAAAACGTTGACTAGTCAACTGCGACATTTATTCGGGACGGAGGGAGTACATTCGGTTAAAAATGCTAAAGCTACAACAGAGAGCATGGAACCCCTGATCCTACAGGAAATAGTGAGAACCACAGATTTGTAGAATTTTATTAAGTACCCTAGTCACCTGAATGGAGATAGTAACTTGTTTATCAAAAAGAATAATGATAAGCAAAAATGAAAAAAAAATCTTCGAATTTTCGCCTTTTTGCTGATTATTGAAGAACTACAACTATGGTAGTCGAGATGTGAAGTGATTCTTTAAGCCTGAGCCTAATCCTATAAGTATATGTACATTTATGTGTGTGTATCCTTCTGAAGGTTCTCTATCACAACTGAACAATACCTACATTACTCATTACAATTTACAAATAACAAACAAACACACAAACTTGTATCAATTCCTTCTGAAAGTTCATATTTTCTCTTAAACAATACCACCATCTTCTCTGTTAAAACCAAATTCTAGATGACCTATATATGACGTGAAAAAAAATTTTTTGTCAGAAATAAATTAGAAGTATGTTTAAATGGAAAGCGAGTTCTACCGAGGGAAAAACAAATTAGCATTTTAAAGAAACGTTAAATCCTCAAAGCATTTGAACTGATGGATTATTATAATAAAAATTATATAAGTCGGATTGTAATAGTGGGTCTATCAACATAAACTGATCAAGGTTTCTTTTAATATGCCATAACTCAAATGTATAAAAGATCACATTCCAGGTTATATGGTCATTCATGAAGTAATATGGAACAGACAAACAATACCCTCCCACTTCTACTTTTGAAGGATATGGTAGCATACGTACTGGTACGTCTTTGGGGAGTCCCACGAGATAACTCAACTCAAAGCATTTTCTCTAACAACTTAGGAGTTCACTCCGAAGATATCCGGATATCTGGAGTAATCACGGAACTCTTCTTTTCACTTTTGATAAAGATTTTAATTTTTCACATGTTACATCTGAAGGGACTTGTCAGCCACAAGTATTATTAATCTCTTATATTGTCTTTCACTGATGTGGGGCTTTATGTCTCAACATTTCCAATTCTCTTTCACAATAAAAGTAAAACGGAAACGCGAATAATCTTTTTTGTTGTTTTTATAAGATTACCTTGTGCAAAATCCTAAATGCTTCCTTCATATTCTTCAATAAGCGGTTTACATTCCGCATATCTTTTCATTCTACCTTGGATGTGGTCTTTATACGGTTCCAAACCAGATCCACAACCAAGATACCAATATTTTCTGGATCATTTTTGATAGCTTTCACGGCTGGATTCTTATCGATCCGAACAGTGAGATCATAAAACTGTTCCCTGCCTGGTGAAATATCACAAATTTACATTAGTTTATAGATTGCACCACAGATATGTGCTTCCCCACACAGTAATTTTTATCAAATGGTTACACGTTAAATTATTAAAGTTCACCGAACTCCTTTATTCCCTTCCAACAACCCCCTGTTATAAATATTCATCACAGAAACATACCCTCACATGCGTTGAGAATCTTGATCGCGGAAAAATCCGGAGAACTTTGAGGAACTTTTCTGGTTGAACTATAAGTCTAGCCTGTCGCTTTGAAGGACCAAACAAGTTACACTCGGGGCACATGTAATGAAATTAGTTGAGAGGTTATTTTCATATAGTTTAATAACTTATTTGAGAACGCAAGCAAACACTGACATAACCAAGAAAAAAAGAGGACAAACTAGGCACAAATATGCCATATTTCGTTATGTGTGTATCGATTGGCATCAACAATAGAGCTAACAAATTCCCATGTCCGCATAAAGAAATGTCGTCTTATCTCTCTCTCTCTACCCCAATCTTAGATGCACAGGTACAATAAGAATTTCAAATAGCACATTAAAAAGGATCTCAATCATAAAAATGGATGGTTTAACAAAGGCGTCAAGTGTGAGTTTGACACCTCTGTGAATTTGATAAAAGACTAATTACTCATAGATTCTGAGATTCAGGTGTAATAATTGATGGGCAAAGCGTAAAAACCTACACCAAAAAACAAATTGTAGTATCTACACCATTATCTCTTAGTTGGGGAAAACTTGAAATGGTTATCATAAATGGGTTGGGCCTGAACAGTTAGGACAGTTCGATAAAACCGATAGATCAAGTAAGGTGGATAATAAACTTGAAATTAAGCAATAATTGATACGTTGGCATAGAAGATCAAGATAGCACAATATGCGACAAACGTGCGGCGTATAGAGGAAGTCAAGTGAAGGCGAGAAGAGTAACTGGCGGGAATATTAATTCGTCCCCATATTCTTAGATACCAAAGGGGATAACTTATGGCGAGTAACCGGGCATGCTTTATCGCAAAAAAGGGTTTGTCGCAATAAAAGTGTTTGTCGCCTAGCGACAAACGTGATTGATGGTCCAATCTTTGGGTATACTGACACATGGTACCCACCCCCATAATGTAAAACAGTGTAGCATGATGGGAATGTCAGTACTTTTTTACTAACTCTGAGGGTAGTTGACTGACTTAGCATAGATGACTGACACGTGTCCTTCCAAGTATGGTCTATGATTACAAGGTGGTATAAATATGTAAAACTCTCCATTATTAAGTAAGTCTACTCTCTCTCTAAAATCTGTCTTTCCTCCATTACAATATAGAGCTTTTCTTAAATCTGAACTGAAAACTGATTCTCACGCCGGAGGGGTTTCACCGGAGTCCCCCCGGTTTAGTTCATTGTTGCTTGTGTGTGTAGGTCCCATAGCGAGCCATCCCAAGAAGATTAGCCGGAGTATCCTTTGAAGCAGTTGAAGATTCAACTCCTGATCAACACCATTTTCCATGGCAGCATCAGTTGGTTAGATTCGGACTGAGCGTTTCTTCTTTGGGTGGCTAGGTGAAGTTTGGGAGGTTGTTGGTGGCTGCCGGAGGTGAGAGAGAAGATGGAGCACTGTTGTTGTTTTGTTGGTGGAGCCCAGAAGATTCTAACTGTCAGTTTGGTTAAAGGAGTAAAGGCTAGTTGATTAGAAAATCAAGAAGGATTCTCAGATAGTACTTGTTAAAGGTGTTTTTTGGATTGTGGTATTTATTTCAGAAAGTCATAAAGTTGTCTTTGGCTATAAAGGTTGTAAGTTCATTAGTGCATGCATTAAAGGCATTTTGTTTTCAGAAAGTGATTTGTAAAGTTGTCAGAACAATTGGTTTATGGTGAAAAGGTGTGATTTGTCTTGAAGTGTCTGTAAAAGTGTAACAGTTAGTTGGGAGCAAGTTATGGTGGTTGGACAAGAAAAAGCTACTCCTTCTAGGGTGGCCCAGAACCTAACATTGGCAACCCCAAATGCAAAGGATGCTCGTGCGGGAGCTGAAGCAGGATCGGAAAGAGAGGTGGAGGTCCATACGTCTGAGACTAACACCAGTGTGAGGCGGGATAGGGTGGAGGAGGAAAGGGTGAGAGTGGAAAGAGCCAAAGCAGTAGATGAAGGCCAAGTTCCCGCAAAATCAAAGAATGCAGAAGTAAGAGAAAGGATTGAAAAGTTAAGGGCGGATAATGAGGCGTGGATGCATGTCCTCGCCAATAATCAACAATTGAAGGAGTTACATGTGGAGCCCTCCCACATTCCTGAGAATTTGCTAAATGGGCAAGCGGGAAGGTCCCATGTCGGCGGGCAAAATCGAGAGGTTAGCGCTAGCGTGGCTAATAGACCAAGACGGAAAGTAGATACGCCACTGCCCAGGAGATTAGCAGAAAATCGAAGGCGAGATGATGACTTGGAAGCAAGAAAGAAAAGGAGAAAGAAAATACACCATAAGCCAGGCAACTCCAAAGAAGAATCTTATTACTTTGAATATGACAGCAATGAATCTAGTGGCTCCACGCACGCCGAGGGACGCGGCAAGGAAAGGACCCAGATATCGCGACATCATGATGATAGGCGACATCGTGGGAGGTCACCGCGGGATAGGGAGCGACGGCGGCAAGATAGGAAATTTAAAGATTATGGTAAGGAAAGGGAGCGGAGAGCTGCAGAGGCGGTAAGGGCGGCAGAAGCCGAGAAGATCGTAGAAGCCATAAAAGCCGCAGAATTGGCCAAGGCTAGTGAGGCAGAGAAGGCTAAGAAGGAAGAGGAACAAAGATTAAGAAATGAGGTGGCTGAGATGGCGAAGAAAATCAAGGATTTAGAGGCGGGAATAAAGAAAGTGGAAGGGAAAAAGCCTTTTTTGGCTCCTTTCACCCAAAATATCAAAGGTGTTGCCCCAGACCCAAATTTTCGAATGCCAACTTTATCAAGTTATTCAGGAAAATCTAGAGCAGTAACTCATGTAGGAGGATTCGAAGCAACCATGTCGCTGTTGACTGAGAACGAGGCAATTTTATGTCGAGCATTGGTGAGCACTCTGGCGGATCATGCATTGGATTGGTTCTTGGTACAGCCTGAAGATTCTATAACGGGGTACCAAGATTTCAGGGAGAAATTCTTGGCGAGATTTAGTGCGTCGGGATCACAACCAGTTCAAAAGACGGAGTTGTGCAGTCTTAAGCAAAAGGATGGGGAAGGGGTTGCGACTTTCACGGACAAAGTTCACGTGGAGTGGCCAATCAAGTTCCCGATATCGCACAAGGCGAGATAATCATGTTGTATAACACCAGTTTACAGCCGGGTCACTTCAAGCGGGAGTTAGGGATGAGATTGCCAAAGACTACAGGGAGTTGTATGAAAGAGTGCGAGGATTTTGTAAAGTGGAGCTAGAGTTAAGACAAAGGGGGTACAATCGCGAGTCAGGCCGTCAAGAAAGTGGCGAGCGAAAGGGTGGAAATAGTGCGAGATGATAGAAGGGGGTTTGGCGGCAATAGAGGGGCAAGTCAAACGGGAGGAAGCGGAGGCCGCGGAGAAGGGCGCACGGGGGATCAGAGAGAGTTTAAGCCAAAGACAGACATCAAGTATAGCCTGGTCAACACTCCTATTAGCGAGATCATGAAGAAAATAAATCTGCCCGAACCTTTTCCCATTACACCCAGAACCGGTCCGTCTAGAGATCAGAATAGTTACCGTGAATTTCACAAAGATAAGGGGCACAAGACCTATCGATTGTTATAATTTGAGAAGATTGATTCAGGGAAGATTGACAGGGTTTTCTCAAGTAGAGTATTTGGAGGAGAATGTTGGGCGGGATGATCAACGTAGGCCGGAGAGAAATTTGGTAGATGTCATTCACGACCCTTTACCCAGTGTGTCTCAATTGAATACCCAAATCATGACTTTGACGCATACGTTTGATGTTCCTCGCTTCCCGCCGCCAAGACAATGGTGATCGGCTTTTTCCAGGCGAGAATCGGGCCGTTACCAAAAGCCATGGGAGTCGCCCACTATCATCACTATGTATCCAGGCAATAATATCGTGCAGCGAGTCATGGTGGACTCTGGGGCAAGTAGGAATGTGCTTTATTATGATGCTTTTAAAAGGATGAATTATACAGAGGCAAATTTGGTGCCTCATAAGGGATATCTTGAGGGATTTACTAATCACTCTGTTAAAGTTAAAGGGACGATCATAGTTATTAAAGGCCCAAGGCGCACCAAGGCGCAAAAGGTGTGCCCGGAGCCTAGGCGCAAGGCGCAAGGCGGGCGAGCGCCCGAGTGACGACGCAAAAATGCCTTAAAATACTAAAAATATAGTATACATACAACATCAAGATGAGCAATAAATCAAATGCAAGTAGTAAATCAAACACACGTTATAAGTTATAAAAGAAACAAGAACAATCATATGTTATATGTCATAAATGTATGTATAATATACTAAAAATATAGTATAGATACAACATCAAGTGATCAGGGAGATCGCCGGAGTTCTTCCCAGGTCGCCGGAGGTCGTCGCTGTTAGTTTGAAGGAGTTCCTAGTGATCGCTACTCTTATATAGAGTTATGACACGTGTACGTGAGAGAGTCATGGTGGCAGAGAAGAGTAAAAGCCGCGTATTAGGTTTAATTACGATTTAATTGTTGGTCAATTATTGTGCCCGGAGCCTAGGCGCACACCATCAAGGCTCGCGCTTCAGCCCTAGGCGCGCCTAGCCCCTCGCCTATGAAACAGAGCCTCGCCTAGCACAATCCAGGCTCCAAAGCTGAGCCTCTCTGTGCCCGGAGCCTAGGCGCGCGCCTAGGCGCACTTTTGATAACTATGGGGACGATTATGTTGGATGTCGAAATTGGTGAAGGAAAGCTGGCGAGATGCGAGAATGTCGAATTCATGGTGATTGATCTTGTGTCTCCTTATAATGCTATAGTGGGAATCCCATTCATGTTGAGTTTTGAAATGGTTCTCACACCCCCCATCGAGGGTGAAGTATCCCACGCCACTAATGGGATAGGTTGCTTGAAGAGTGAGGCGGTCATCTTTGTGATAAGAAAACAAAAGGGAGATGTTGAAAGCTAAGGCGAGAGAGTACAATTTCGATGACTTCCAAAGTAGAATCTAGTCCACTAAAGATAAATATGGTTAAGATTGTAGAGGTGGAGAATGGTGAACCAGATTGGATCATAACGGAGAGTATGAAAAATGGAACCGCTATGGTAGCCGAAGCGACAAACCAAGTGTCAGGGCGAGTTTCAGGGCGAGAAATGTGTATGTTGAAAGAGCGGGATCCAAATTGGCGGGATGTAAACTCCGATATGGTGGGAAAGGATGATGATGGTGAGGAAAAATTGTTGGGCAATGGAAATAGTGAATGCCACGCCTCATATAAGTTATGCCGGGGTTGTAAAGCCGGGTTAGTATGGAGGAGCCAAGGATTGAAGAAGTGATTGAGGGAAATGTTAAAGTACTTATGAGCGAATCGGATGACGATTATGAAGCCATTGAGGTGGAGGACGCAGTGGCCAGCTCACTGGGTAATGTCTTCGCCGATCTTAAGAAGCCCGTTCCTCGTTGGTATGAGGAAGAGGAAAAGAATAGAGGTGGAGACGCCGCAAAGGTGCGGGATGAGCCGATATCAAGGCGGGAGAAGAGTTGGAGGAGGTGGAAATCAATTGTTATTTTCCTGGAGCGGTATGTGAAGATTGCAAGCAACCTGCCGCGGGATGAGCGGGAAGCTTTGGCTGATTTTTGAAGGAAAATTTGGATGTATTCGCTGAGACCGGAGGACATGAAGGGTATTGATGAGAGTGTTGCTCCGCATTGTTTGAATGCTGATCCTAAGGTGGAGCCATTTAAGCAAAGGGTAAGGCATTTGTCGCCTGAGAAAGAGATGGCAAGTATTGGAAGAAGTGGAAAAGTTGTTCAAGGCGGAATAATCGAGAAAATTCAATATCCGGTGTGGTTGGCTTGTCCCGTAATGGTTTTGAAGGCAAACAAGAAGTGGAGAATGGGCATTGATTTTACTGATCTGAATACGGCATGTCCCAAGGATTGCTATCCTTTACCCAAGATTGATAAGTTGGTGGATTCCATTTCAGGTCACGAGTGTTCGGCTTATTGATGCTTATTCAGATACCACCGCATTAAGATGGCGGAGGAAGACAAAGCGAAAACACGTTTAGGACTCCAAAGGGAAATTTTTGTTACAAGATGATGCCGTTCGGCTTGAAGAATGCGGGGGCAACATATCAAAGGATGGTGAACGAGGTGTTTAAGTCGCAGACGGGGCGGAATATAGAAGCGTACATTGACGACATGGTGATCAAGACCGAGAGAATAACCACTTGTTGGATCTTGGCCGAGACTTTTGAAAACTTAAGAAGGAATTAAATGAAGTTGAACCCTAGTAAGTGCACGTTTGGTGTTACGGCGGGAAAATTTCCGGGATTCTTGGTCAACAGCGCTGGATTGAGGCCAACCCGGAAAAATTCAGCGTTATTAGACATGTCGCCACCTAAGTCTATTCGTGAGATTCAAATACTAAATGGGGAGGATCATTGCCCTGGGAAGATTTATTTCGAAGCTCGGCGGAGAGATGTTTGCCGTTCTTCAAAGTTTTGAAGGGCGGAAAGAAATTTGAATGGAGCGAGGAGTGCGGAGCACTTTTGAAGAAGTGAAAGCTTACTTGGGAAGCCACCATTGTTGAGCACTCGTGGAGGGGGAGGAATTGTTTGTTTATTTGGCGCTCGACTATGCGGTTGCGGCAAAGGTTGGTAAAGGGAAGACGGAGGAATTCAAAGGCTCCGTATACTATGTTTCCAAAGCATTAAGTGAGGTTGAGTCGAGGTATTTTAATGCCGAGAAGTCAAGCTTATGCGTTGGTGGTGGCGGCAAGGAAGTTGAGGGCCTATTTTGTCGCTCATACCCTTGTGGTGTTGACAGATGCGCCCTTAAGAAAGATTCTAAAGAACCAGATTCTCAAGGAAGGCTTTTGAAGTGGTCAATTGAGTTGACGGAATTCGACATCGCATATGAATCTCGCCGAGCTATTAAGGCGCAAGCGTTGGCAGACTTTATAGTTGAAACTTCATTTACCAAGTCTCAGGCCGATGTAGTTGAGGAACGCGAGAAGAGGAAGATGGCAAAGCGGGCTGAGCCAAGTGTGATTGAAGAAAAGAAGAGGCCGGAGGATTGTTGGATCCTGCATGTAGATGGTTCGTCAGCAAAAAACAGAGGAGGAGCGGGAATGGTTTTGATGTCCCCCGATGCGGAATGTGAGTATAGGAAAGCATTCAGGTTCAAGTTCCCAGTGTCTAATAATCAGGCGGAATACGAAGCATTAGTGTCGGGAATTGAATTTGCGCGGGATGTTGGAGTAAAGAGGATTGTGATCCATTCTGACTCTCAGTTGATTGTTAAGCAAGTGAAAGGTGAATATGGCACGGTGAATTCATTTTTAATAAGATATTGTGATTTGGTGAGAAACATCTTGAGTCATTTTGAGTTTTGGGAGTTAGTACAAATCGGGCGAGAAGAGAATTCAAAGGCGGATGCACTGAGTAGGTCGGCGGGAAGTGGGGAAATTGAAGCAGCTGTGGATCCCTTGGTGGAGTATGTGGACACGCCGGCAATTGATAGATCCCAGGGTAATGGAGATTGGAGAGACGAAGCAAATTGGGTTACCGAAATGAAAGATTTTTAGAGAAGGGTGAATTGCCGCTTGAGGAAGAAAGTGGCTAAACTAGTAAAGGTGACTTCCCCGCGATTTACTGTACAAGATGGAATCCTATATAGAAGATCTTTTTCAAAGCCGTTGATGAGATGCATAGAGCCAGGAATGGTGGCTAAGGTTTTGTTTGAAATCCATGAGGGTGTTTGTGGTGGGCATCCAGGGGCGAGGTCATTAGCGGAGAAGGTGCTGTTTCATGGCTATTACTGGCCAAGTTTGAGAAAGGATGCTGAAGAGTATGTGCGGAAATGCGAGAAGTGTCAAAGGTTTGGGAATATTCCGCGCCAACCCGCCACTGAGCAGACGCCTATTGTCGCAACGTGGCCTTTTGATATGTGGGGCATAGATTTGATCGGGCCATTTCCAAAGGCCAAGGGAGGATGCCAGCATGTAGTCGTTGCAGTAGATTATTTTACGAAGTGGACTGAAGCGAAAGCCTTGGCGACGATAAGCGAGGATAATGTGATTAAGTTCGTGCAAGAAAACATTTGGTGCGTATATTGGGCTACCCAGGCCATTATCTCGATCATGGAACACATTTGGTAAGAAATTTGCCGCGGAATGTCAAAGGATGAATGTGAAGCATTGGATGCTCTGGCGGTATACGTGCCGCAAAGGCAATGGTCGTGCGGAGGCGGCAAATAAGCAAATTATTGCCGCATTACGCAAGAATTTGGAAGGAAGGGGCGGAGCATGGTTAGAAGAATTGTCTACAGCATTATGGTATGTAAGGACCACAATAAAGGGTTCAACCGGTGAAACAGCATTTGCTTTGACTTATGGGTCTGAAGCCATGGCACCAGCCGAGATGGCTTTGCCGACTTATAGAGTGACTTATTATGATGAGGCGAGAAATGGACAAAGGCGGTGTAACGACCTTGATTTGGTTGATGAAAGGAGGCTACAAGCGAGAATGAGGATGGTAAATTACAAGCAGAGGATGAAGGCCCAGCATGATAAGCGGGTTAACAAGAGGTCTTTCAATGTAGGTGATTGGGTACTAAGGAGTGCAGAAGCCACGGGACCCAAACCAGGCTTCACCAAGTTGAATGAAAAATGGGAAGGGCCGTTTCAGGTATCTCAAATTGTTCGAGAAGGGACCTATCGGCTGAGAAAGCAAGATGGCGAAGAGTTGAAGAATGCCTGGAGTGTCGATCATTTGAAGCGTTTTTATCAATGAAGTTGTAGAAGAACTTTTTTTTTAGTTAGTTGCATCTTTTGATTTTGGTTCTAGATGACAAAAGATACGTAACTTTTTCTGGGGTCATGTGTTTTTGTGTACATCGCATTGACGGGAAAGTTATGTAAAATTTGCCAATCTAGCACGATGTAACTTGTCGACGTGATGAAGAAGGAAGGAATTATTCAGCGACATATTGTTTTGTGATCATCGTTTTCATTAGAATTTGACAAGTGTTATGTTTTGTGAAACAGTTATTGGAATGGCGGGATTAGAAGAACGACGGTGGTCAAGGAAGCCGTTTTAACAAAGGATAAAGAGCTTGGATAAAGGAGGCGACAGGAGAAGTGCGTTAAGAAAGGTGAAAAGCAATCGTCATCAAACAAAAGGGATGTGGTGTCTTGGTTAGAGACCAAGACACCTAATGGATGTGGCGGCTTGGTTAGAGACCAAGTCGCCCAAAAGGGATGTGGTGTCTTGGTTAGAGACCAAGGCACCTAATGGATGTGGCGGCTTGGTTAGAGACCAAGTCGCCCAAAAGGGATGTGGTGTCTTGGTTAGAGACCAAGACACCTAATGGATGTGGCGGCTTGGTTAGAGACCAAGTCGCCCAAAAGGGATGTGGTGTCTTGGTTAGAGACCAAGGCACCTAATGGATGTGGCGGCTTGGTTAGAGACCAAGTCGCCCAAAAGGGATGTGGTGTCTTGGTTAGAGACCAAGGCACCTAATGGATGTGGCGGCTTGGTTAGAGACCAAGTCGCCCAAAAGGGATGTGGTGTCTTGGTTAGAGACCAAGGCACCTAATGGATGTGGCGGCTTGGTTAGAGACCAAGTCGCCCAAAAGGGATGTGGTGTCTTGGTTAGAGACCAAGGCACTTAATGGATGTGGCGGCTTGGTTAGAGACCAAGTCGCCCAAAAGGGATGTGGTGTCTTGGTTAGAGACCAAGGCATTTAATGGATGTGGCGGCTTGGTTAGAGACCAAGCCGCCCAAAAGGGATGTGGTGTCTTGGTTAGAGACCAAGGCACCTAATGGATGTGGCGGATTGGTTTGAGACCAAGTCGCCCAAAAGGGATGCGACATCGTGATTAGAGACCAAGTCGCCCAAGAGGGATGCGATATATGGGAAAGAAATCAAGTTGCATAAAGGGATGTGGTATATTAATTAGAAATTTGACTCCGTATGGATATGTTGAAATTGTCACATCAAACAGTGGGCGAGAATATATGCTGGGGAGTGAGGCTGCCTAAAGACGAGCCTCACTTTTTTGAAGGGAGTAGTATGTATGTAGAGTTAAGATGGAGAGTACAATCTTCGATGAACTATCGAAGCAAAATATTTATGAATAAAAGAAAGGTACGCGACATAAAAGTGTTGATGATAAACAAGTAAAGTTTGGAGACAAGGCGTAAGGAAAAAATGTGCAAAAGTGTGACAATTAGATAAATACAAGTTGTTGTAGCATAAAGGCAAAATCATCTGGATAAAAGTTGCGAGAAGTAAAAGACGGAAATAAAAATATTGTTTGTTACAAACCAAGAGCAAATGGAAAAGTTTGGCGACAACCATAAATTACAAAAAAACAAAATCACTGGCCATTGTAGGCAGCATTGAGAGCATCTTTGTTCTTTTGCATAAGGTCAAAAAGGGCGGGAATGATATTGTCGCCGGGTCTCAGAATGTGCCAAGTCGCTTTACCAAGAACTGCATCTTCTGCAGCAAGTTGGGCTAGCTCTTCTTCGCTGAAGGGCACCAGGGGATGTCCTTTGCGGCTTTTATCACTAAAAATAGTCTCAGAGCCCCATCTTGCTAACATGGCCGGGGTTATGGCGGGATTGGCTTCAGCGGCAATAGTTCTCAAGGTGTGAAGGATGGCATTATCAAATGCATCCATCTCAGCCGTTTCAGATTTAGACTTTTCTGATTTTAAATCTTCCCTAAGCTTGCTGACTTGGTTGGCCTTGACAAAATCTTCGTCTCTAAGACGTTGGTTCTCGGCTTCAAGGTCGGCAAGCTTGGCCGCATCAGCTTTAAGCTTTTCGTTCTCGGCGACAAGGCTGGCTAGTTTCTCCTCCGCCTCCTTGTTTTTCCGCTCCAACTCTTCCAAAAGGGTTTTTCCCGTGGCGACATCAGCATCTGCTTTGTCCTTAAGGTCCTTGAGTTCCTGAATAGAGACATCCCGCCTGGACACTTTTCGCCTATACACATTCCGTCAAGGCCACCTCGCAAGCTCTTGTTCAAGTTTGATGCATTTGTTGCTCAAACCCAAGAGAGTACTGCTAGCCTGCGAAAAGTAAGGCGACAATAAAATGTTAGGGAAAATGTAAAGTGAAAAATTCGAAGGAGTAATAGGAGAGATAGTGCGACTTACCAAGGAAAGTTGAATTCCCGCATGGTAGGCTGAGTGAGCGGGATTCTCCTTTTCTACGTAGGCCACTTGGTCTGCATCACTTGCCCTTTTGAGGG
This sequence comes from Adenophora triphylla var. japonica, assembly GCA_022495995.1. NCBI lineage: Eukaryota > Viridiplantae > Streptophyta > Magnoliopsida > Asterales > Campanulaceae > Adenophora > Adenophora triphylla. The sequence continues at coordinate 40,943 of JAFEMH010002038.1, forward strand.
CAGTAGAACCCAACAAGCAGGAGACAAGATCCAACCGCTCGCTGATTAAGCCCTTCAGTTTGGGGATGGCATTCGCTTCCCGGCAGAGAGCCACCATGCCTGGTTCATCTTCAGGAATCCGGAATCCCTCTTCTAACCAGCTGGCGCGGCGACGGGGAACAGAGCGAGAGGATGAGGGGTTGGTGGGAGAAGTGTTGGGGGCTGCATCGTGCGGTTGAGCTGAGGAAGGCGGAGTGGCAGATCTCGCCGGGATATCTGTATGAATCCCCTCATTCTCAACCCCTGGATGTTCGAGGGGAGCATCACCTTCCATTTCGTTAGGGAGATCATCTTCTCCTTCTTCTTCCATTTCTTCTTCTTCTTCTTCATCCACCAAGTGGAGTGTCTCTACTTGTTCTTCAGGAGCGGGAACAGAGGCGGCCTTGCGTTGCCGTTTTTGGGGGCGGGAAGTGCTTGCAGGGGCCCTCTTACGGGATGTTTCACTTGCAATTTTTTCATCCTCACCGGTTCTCGCAATCGGGATAGTAAGATCAGCAGCTTGGGACTTTAAACTCGCATTTCGAGCCAGAGCCAGACGCTTGGCTTGTTGTTCGGACATTCCCTGAGCAAGTCTCTTTTGGTTCATATCCATCGTTCTGTGTACTGCGAAAAGCGGGAAGTATATAAGCGATAATAAAACTTGCAATGAATAAATAAATAAAAACAAAGGAAACCATACGTTGCACTTGTCGCATTGCGGGACACATGTTTTGGCCATTCCCGCAAATGGTGCAATCTGTACCAAACTTATCTCCTGAATGACGTTCCCATCCTGGCCAAGATTCTGGGAAGACGATGGCCACTCGTGGGGGAATTGGCGGGAAGTCAAAGGAGAGTCCCACTTGACTGAGAAGAGATTGATCTGCAAGAATTTGTTGAATGGAGAATAGGGCAGGGGAAGGGTCTGTGGTATTAGCTTCGGCGAGAAGGCGGACCATGTTGGCTTTTAAGCGTTTCTCATCTTCATCTAGGGACCATTTTTTATCAACCTTAGGATGAATCCCTTTCAAATCTGAGGGAAGAGCCCAACCAATGCGAGAAACTATGAACAATGGGTCGTTCTGCCAATTATGAACTTTAGAAGGAAGGGGAGTAAGGATCTTGGGTTTTTTGTATTTAAGCGACATGCGAAGCTCTTGGGTTTTGCTGTCTTTTTGTTTGTAGCCAGTAAATAGATCCATGAGCAGATGAGTAGTGGGTTCTCGCCGAAGGGCGCGGCAAATAGTGATAAAACAAGTCAGCACTCTAATTGCATTTGGGTGAAGTTCGGCTATTGCCGCCTGGGCTTTGAAAAGGACAAGTGAGATAAAGGGATCTACGGGGATCCTAAGTCCGGCATCCAGTTGGGACGGGAAGACCACGACGCCATCTTGTCTATGCCTAATGACAGAAAGGGCCATCTCGCCATCATAGGCGGCAATGTGGTAGTCTAGGTGATTGATATTGTATTTGGTATGGTAGGGAGTTACGTGGGGATCTTGAGAAGTGTCAGATCTCGCTCCGGCTGAAGTGGAAGGGTTATTCCTGCTGGTTGCGGTAGAAGCGCCGGGGGCTCCCAAGTTTGACATCTCGCCTGAATCAGAAGAAGAAACAATTTGTTTATAACGAGACCTCTTAACTAAAGATCTCGCAGCGAGAAAGTCAGTGTCAGAGCTATCAGAATATGTGGGAGGACCATAGAAGCGACATAGGTGTTCGCAAAGTTCGCGGGAAGTGAAAAATGTCTTGGACATGGGGGCTGAAAAATGAAGAAAACATTTACCCCTAACTTCTACGGCATCAATTATGGCGGGATCTACCCTATTAATTCTTAGACAATTTACTAAGTCATCTCGCGGAATTCTTGCCCAGATCCCTCTAGTCAAGTAGTAAATACCCCCTGACCTTTGACACTGGCCATATCTAATTTGTCTAAGGCAATTCTTAACCCTAGCCATGGCGACTAACAAAATTTAAAGAAAATAAGGAAATAGTAGGGATCCAAGTAATTACCTGGAAAATACGAAGGGTCGTTGAGAAAGTTGAAGATCGAGCGAAGGTTGGCCGGAATTTCCAATGAACTACCGAAAAATTGGTTTTCCAGGTTGATTCAAGAGGGAGATAGGTATGAAAATAAGTTTTTATGAGTGAAGAGCAAAGGAGGACTAGGTTTCAGTCAGAGGGAGGCTAGAGCACGATGGAAGAAGGGTCGCCGGAAAAGTTCAATGGTTGCCGGAAATCGCTTTAGGGCTTAGAGATGAAGAGGGTGGAAAAAAGTGAATGTAGGAGGAGGGAGGTCATTTATATTAGGAGAATTTGAAACGGTGTTTGGGAAATAGAAACTTTAATTGGCCCCCAAAATTTTGAAATTCCCCCCATTAAATGATTTCAAAATTCAAAAAGTCTTTTCATATGTCACGTCACACCAACCATCAGTCAGTGGAAGGACCTAGGAGTGTGCCACGTGTCCCTTGGATGACGTCATCGGATAAACGCCTTGCGAGATGGTTGCTCGCGGGCGGGAAGTAAGAGGCAACGTAAATTTCTCGCCTGGAACATAAATGATCCAGGTCTTGAAATTGGGGGCTACTGAAATGGTTATCATAAATGGGTTGGGCCTGAACAGTTAGGACAGTTCGATAAAACCGATAGATCAAGTAAGGTGGATAATAAACTTGAAATTAAGCAATAATTGATACGTTGGCATAGAAGATCAAGATAGCACAATATGCGACAAACGTGCGGCGTATAGAGGAAGTCAAGTGAAGGCGAGAAGAGTAACTGGCGGGAATATTAATTCGTCCCCATATTCTTAGATACCAAAGGGGATAACTTATGGCGAGTAACCGGGCATGCTTTATCGCAAAAAAGGGTTTGTCGCAATAAAAGTGTTTGTCGCCTAGCGACAAACGTGATTGATGGTCCAATCTTTGGGTATACTGACACATGGTACCCACCCCCATAATGTAAAACAGTGTAGCATGATGGGAATGTCAGTACTTTTTTACTAACTCTGAGGGTAGTTGACTGACTTAGCATAGATGACTGACACGTGTCCTTCCAAGTATGGTCTATGATTACAAGGTGGTATAAATATGTAAAACTCTCCATTATTAAGTAAGTCTACTCTCTCTCTAAAATCTGTCTTTCCTCCATTACAATATAGAGCTTTTCTTAAATCTGAACTGAAAACTGATTCTCACGCCGGAGGGGTTTCACCGGAGTCCCCCCGGTTTAGTTCATTGTTGCTTGTGTGTGTAGGTCCCATAGCGAGCCATCCCAAGAAGATTAGCCGGAGTATCCTTTGAAGCAGTTGAAGATTCAACTCCTGATCAACACCATTTTCCATGGCAGCATCAAAACTGCAGTAGCATATAGCATGGTCGTACTAGTACATCCGTGATGCAAGGCATGGTGGCTTCTCACTTTGAATGAGCAAAAAGGAAAGAAACTTCTTAAATCAGTAAATAGCTAATAAGAGTATGTGCTTACTGCCTAACACATACTCCCTCTGTTTAGAATAAATGTCGCACTTTCTATTTTGGTTAGTCCCAAAATTAACGTCGCGTTTCTAAATAAGGAAAGTGCAATTTTATCATTGTACAAGTGATGTACAAACTAGTAAAGCACCTTCCTTAAAAAAAATGTTGACAAGTCAACTGCGACATTTATTCTTGGACGGAGGGATTACATTCAGTTAAAAATGCTAAAGCTACAACAGAGAGCATGGAACCCCCGATCCTACAGGAAATAGTGAGAACCACAGATTTGTAGCAATTTATTAAGTACCCTAGTCGCCAGAATGGAGATAATAACTTGTTTATCAAAAAGAATAATGATAAGTGAAAAAGTAAAAAAGAAATCTTTGAATTTTTGGCATTTTGCTGATTATTAAAGAACTACAACTATGGTCGTCGAGACGTGAAGTAATTCTTTAAGCCTAAGCCTAATCCTATAAGTATATTTACATTTATGTGTGAGTATCCTTCTGAAGGTTCTCTATCACAACTGAACAATACCTACATTACTCATTACTTTACAAATAACAAACAAACACAAACACACAAACTTGTATCAATTCCTTCTGAAAGTTCATATTTTCATCTTAAACAATACCTACATTACTCATCACTTAAAGTCCATTCACACCCATTGAACCTATGTGGATCTGCGAACCTGAGCTCACAATTAGTCCTCTTTCTATCTTAATGTCCCTGTGCAAGCTCCACAATCCGACCAAATATGCATCAAACATCTATCACGAGCTTTTTGACTAGAATTATACTTCCTCCGTCCGGGAAAGATTGTCCCACACCCCTTATTAGGAATGCTATCAATTACAATTTTTAGATATGCAGGGGGTAATTTGGTTTTCATAAAATTATGGTCAAAGTTTGATTGAGTTGTGTATAAAAATCAAAAGGACACAATCTTCCCGGGACCGGAGGGAGTATACGTCAATCTTCTTTAAAAGACAACAATTTGGAGAAGGACGATGCAGTTATCTACATTATAGATCCATCAAACACACACAATCAATAACAATTGGTCCATACCCAATTAGAAAAATGAACAAAGAGAATTTCAGAGGGATTTAATTTTGGTTACCTTGAAAGAGCCATCGTCTTGAGGAGTGCCAAGTCGTTTGATTTCTTCTTTGAGACGCTCAACCTCTTCTTCTACGTTCATCGTCTTCTCTCTCTCTCTCCCTTCTACTTTGATCGGGCAGGCGGGTGAATTATCTTTGTGATCTCAATCTCCCCCCCCCCCTCTTTTTTTCTTATCTCACATATATTATTTTCCTGCTTTATTGGTACTATTTCTTTAATATTCTCACTCCTGGGAAATGAGCTCATCTGATGGCCAAAATGGGCTCAAATCCGTGGTGGTCCGCACGGACCGTGGCTCGCAGCCCGTTTGGCCCGTGTCCGTCCAGCTCGTTGCCCGTAGCCCGTTCAGCTCGCTTTGCATACGGGACGGGCTTGGATCAAGGAAATCCGCACGGATCGGGCTTTGACCGCGGATCAGAAGATCCGTTTGGTCCGTGGCTGGAATGGCCAAAATTGGCTCAAATCCGTGGGAGGTTCGCACGGACCGTTGCCCGTGGCCCGTTTGGCCCAGGTCCGTCCAGCCCGTGGCCCGTAACCCGTACGGGATGGGCTTGGATCAATAAAATCCGCACGGACCGGGCTTTGGCCCGCGGATCAAAAGATCCGTTTGGTTCGTGGCCCGTTTGGCCCGTTATCAAAGAGGTCAGCACGGACCTATTTGTAAATGTCTAAAATGTCCTCAAATAAATCCGTTAATAAATCCGTTTGAGGGGTATTTTGTTCCAATTTACACAACGGTCATTTACGGACCTGTGTGTCAATTTATAATCAGTATAAAAAGAAGAGAAAGTCTTACTATTTTTCTCACAAAACAAACAATCAATCATATAGAATTCTCTCAAACTAAATCATCAAAATATTTCCAAGAGCAAAGTTTGTAATTACATCGTAAGAGTTTAAGATAATTTTATTGTTTTAAGTATTTAATTATTTGAAACTAGAATAAAACAAAATTATCATTGTTTTGTACCAAACAAGCACTAAATAGAACTTGAATAGACAGATTATCTACTAACCACCGTAAAATCTTGATTTGGGAAATATTTAAACAATCCATTTGTAAGATTTCCCAAAGAAGCATACATTTTCCCCTTATTTTCTGTCTCTTTCTCTCATATTCTTGAGGTGATCAAGAAAATCACTCGCCTTTAACAATATAATCAAGAATAAACCCAGATGAGATTTCAAGAAAAGCATCTGCTTTCGTTGAGGTGATAGTGAAGCAAAGGATATGCTTCTGTAATCGCCATGTGAATTTGAACTCAGGGGGCTGTTAAGTGACTTTCTTTTTCTGATTTATTTGTTTTAATTTTGGATTTATTTCCCTAAGCCCACCAAAACTATCCAATTCTTAAAGAGGATAGGCTATTCTCATTATTTCTTTAGTGTCCATGCGTATGAATATGTATTTTCCCAAGGCCCCGTTAATTCAAGGAAAACTTAAATTCTCCAAACCACCCTTCCCCGCTGAATCCCTAAAATACGCTCACCATCCCCTTCAACCATCTTCCCCTTCCCTCTACCCCTACGAGACCACTATATTCTTCAACATCCTCCAATAATTGTCATTCCCCGTCCGCCTCCATGCCAGTTGTCTCTTTTTCTCCCTGTTGGTCATCCTGCAAGCCCATCTCAACTTTAAACCCTATTGATGTCGGGCCAAACTTCGTTCATGAAACCCTCCCTTACGAATGAACGACGTAATACCCCTTCCTTCTTCGAGTGAGTTGTAGTCTCCAGTCTCCAACCTCCACGGTCGGTCCAGCGGAATTTGGGGCCTAAGGAAAGGCATATTATTTGGTCGAGGACCTTAAGTTACCTTCACGAGCAACAATGCTAAAGGCGTTCTCGAATATCGACTTCTCTCTATTTTTTTCGTCTTTCGCCGTTCTTTTTATTCAATGTCTTTATTTCCTACTTTTCTTAAGTTTTAGTATTATTGAAAGTTGTTGAATCATAGAATAATAACGAGACTTAGAGAATTTTATTATTAAAAATATTGAGATTTGGGCTTAGACAATTGGGTTTTGTATTTAGATTGTTTGAGATAATTGTAAAAAAATGCAATAAATTTAGTAATAATTACACAATATTTAAGAAATATTTGACTAAAAGACGAGGAGTCAAAATTAGTAACCTCGTCCATAACTGATCTTGAGACGGGGAAGAGGGATATCCCCCCTCGTCATTATAAATAGGCCGAAGAGGGAGCCTTACCACTCAGACGCTCGCGAACTATGCGATCCGAGGAGGGGTAGAATAATTCGATGTGCTCCATCATCTCGCCCTATCCTCAAACAGAATAACATTGAGGGACGACGAATCAATCCTATCTATTCTTGTGGTATCTGGGTATTGAATGAACATTCGAGTACGACCATAGTTTCTCAACATCTTTCCTATGTCATCCAAATTCAGCATCAACCATGGTCCTCTCTCTCTCCGATAAACCCTCAGATTGCTCTTGTGATACCCAAAGCGAAATCGGGGAGAATGATCCCAAGAACGAGCCATTTTTCTAAAGGGAAATCAAAGATCAATGGGGAAGTTTACACAATATTCAAAGGAATTCATACAAGACTTAAAGAAAAACAACTCTGCAAGTCTTTAAGAATCAAAATTAAAGATTCACGAAGAAACGCTTCAAGCTTGACAATGGCGGTTTCGACACATCCAAAATCCTTTCTAAAACCCTAGAAATGGCGAAATTACAAGCGAAAGACATAAAAGGGAGTAAATGTATACCGAAAGTGATGAAAAGTAGTCGGACCGCCCGTGAGCAACTTCATCGAAAAACGCAAGCTTCGCCAAAAACTGGGATGGGAAGGTTCGCCTGAGATTCTTGAAGCTTCTAAAGGTTTTCTCTCAAAATTCGGAGTAGGAAAAGTTTAAATGAAATCAGAATTTGGGTTTTATACTCCCCAAAACCGGGTCAAACCCGAAAGAAAAACGGGTAACCGGGTATGGCGCCCTAAACATTAAATGCCAGCAACAACTTTCGAGGCCTGTCAGACTTGGGGGCCCACCACTTATCATCATGGCAATAACCGGTGGATAATGAAACGGCGCACTACTGAAGCGTCTCTTACGCGTGGCAAAATCTGTTCGTATCTCGTAAGCCGAGGACGAGATGACTTTCTCCTCGTCCTAGGCCGAGCTAGAAAGTCGGGGCCACCGAACAAGATAAACCGAGATACGAACATGGGCTTGCTCAGATGGGCCCAAATGGATTGGGCTATAAATATAATCCATATAGAAGTTACTAGAAGCAACCAAGGGCTTCCTCGGTCTCGTACATCGTCATCAACAAAGCTTATCAAGGCCCAATATACAAGTATACATGCCCCAATTACAAGTGCCGAGGTACCCTCCTCGTATGCCGAGAGGTGTCTCCTCGGCCTTAACATTATCAGCGGGCTCTACATATCTCTATTTCCTTGGCTCATCATGATTCGAGAAGTCATGAATGACGAGGAGAGAAAAGTTCTTACCTCGTCATATCTTCATATGATGAGGAGACAAAATCGTGCATCTCGGCATATTCACATGACGACAGATCATCAAATGACGAGGAAGCAAAATCACGCATCTCGGCTTACATGCCAATGCCGAGATAAGGAATTCGTGCTCCTCGGCTATACGGCAAGCAGATTATACAGTCCTACTCAAACAAGGATTCAACAGTTATTATCCAATCAGGATTGTAACCAACTACATCAATTCAAGTCAAACAATGACTCCTTAACAGATATAATCCCCCTAGAATTATATCTTATCTCTTTACAAGATCAATTCAACATGGATTCTATCAATCCATCCCTATAAATACAAGCCATAGCTCATTATTTGGTACGTTACTTTTTACATACAGAAACTCTGTCAATTTAGTTTCTCACCAATAAACCGTGAACTTACTCTCATGCCGGAGGGCCTTTAGCCGGACTCGCCCCGGCTTAGTTTACGTGTTTTCTCTTATTTTTAGGCTTAGCAATCGCCGGAGCAAACGATCGCTTGGATTCGGGCTGAATTGACGATTTTGGCATCATCAATTGGTTCCATTGCCGGGAAATCGATTCAAACACCCTTTGTTTGGCCTGGAAAAAGTTTGCCTGATGCCATATTCTTGCCGAATTTGTTATTCACTTAATGGAAAAATCTGTTCTGTTTTGCTCTGTTTCAGTTTTGGCCGGATTCTGCAGTTTAGCCGGAGTTTGTCCAGATTTTGCTTGAAACAAACGTTTTGGCCGGAAATTATTGTGTTGTCAAATTCGCAATTGCAATTTCATTTTGGCATTGAATTCCGTCCCAAAGTTTGGCTGGAAATTTTGATTATTGGAAAATTCGTCCGTTTGGTAATTTTCTGTTTACAATCACTGATTTGCAATGGAAGACGGAAGATTTACAAGTGTTACTGCTGAGGAGCAAACCCAAGTGAATGGGGTCAACCCAGATGCCGAGGTGCTTCCTCCTCCCCCTCCACCTCAGCTTGACGGACCACCTCCCCTCGCCATGACCCTTCGTTCCATGGGGCAGCCAAATGCCGAGGGAGCAGGTGCTAACCTTCCTCGACCTACTCGTCCTCGAGGGAAGAGGGTTGGCAGGAAGATGACTAAGAATGCCGACGTCGGTCAAGCAGAAGGCACTCAGCCCGTTGACCGACGTACTTTACTACATAGGCAGATGGAGACGTTGTAAAGAATGTATGAGACACAAGCTGCTCTTTTGCAATTGGATCCCGACAATTCCATGGCTGAATTTATGCTGCCGTCGATGGGCAACTCTCGTGGAAGGGAGCAGGGTGAGCGACGTGGTCCTCCCCTCGATCCTGTTGTACCACCTAAGCAGGCCCTCCTAGATCTTTCCCGTCCTCGGCATGACACTCAGAAGAAGGACCAGGTAGTTGACCAGAGAAGCCAGTTAAGTTCCAAGGAACAAGAAGTGAACTCACGGGACCTAAGGACAAGACTCAGCTTGACCAAGCGTTTATCTCCTCCACGTCTCGTCATGGCACCTCGTCGTCCCAGGTCACCTCGACCCCATCGACCTCTCCATGATTCTCCTCGTCCTCGAAGAGATTCTCCCCGCCCTCGTCCTCGTGAATTTGTACGGCCGAGAACTCCCGAGCCATACAGAATGTTACTTGGTGGCCACGAGTTAGAGCCAAGGCAAGATAAAGCACCATCTAAACGACGTGACAGCCATCGAAACGATGAGGGACACAGTAGGGTGAATGACCGCCCTAAAGACAAATCGACCCGTAGTTCCCAATGCAGCACTCACGCTAGCACTGACAAAGGAGTGAAAACCAGACAATGGGAACTCTTGAAACAAAGACTTGATGACATAGAAATGGGAAAGAAGGTTGATGATGACGATTATGACTGGTCCACTCGTCCATTCTCCCAGAGGATAACCAATGCACCACCAAATCCTCACTTTAAGATCCCGAACTTTGAAAAGTACAACGGAACCACCGATCCTAAAGACCATGTGCAAAGTTTTGAGCAAACCATGAATCTCCTCACCACAGCTGATGACATGCTCTGCAAAGCTTTCGCGAGCACCTTCTCCGGAACCGCCTTGACTTGGTTCCGTGAGCTGAAAAAAGGTTGCATCGATTGCTGGAGGGGCATGAGGAGAATGTTCTTGAACCACTTTTCCATGGCTGGAAGGAGGAAGATGAGATTGGCTGACCTCGCCAATATCGAGCAAGGAAAGGGAGAAACCACACTCAGTTACTATAACCGATTCCGTAAAATGGCGGAACAAGTGGAAGAAAGCCTCACCGACAGGGAGGTTATCGTTTGTTTCAATTATGGATTGAGATCCGGTCCTCTCATCTATGAACTGTCTGCCAGAGAACCTAAGTCCAAGTCTGAGTTATACAACGTGGCTTATGCCATTGCCATGGCCGAGAATAAGACCAAGAAAAGGGGATCTGACAAGGCGGAACCAGAAGCGGCTGGCACTCGCCAAAACGACAATGGGAATGGTAAGGGATCCAAGGGGAAGAACAGAACAAGAAGCACCTAGAAGCCTGAAGTGTTTACCCCTCTAACCAAACCCATCTCAGAGATCATGCAACTAGTAAATCTTCCACCTCCTCGTCCTCTGAGCGATAAACCAAAGTTTCCTCGTGACACTTCCAAATACTGTGATTTCCACAAGGATAATGGCCACACCACTGACAACTGTTGGGCCCTCAAGAAAATGATCCAATGGTGGGTTGACGAGGGAAAGCTAGACCGCTATGTCATGAAAAAGGATAGTGGTAAGTGGAAGCGGAAGGAAGAAGAAAGTGAGGACGATGATAAAAGTGATGACGGAGGGCGTGGCCCTCCTAGGGCCAAATTACATGTGATCCGTGAAGAGGTGACTTCCACCAGAAAGCTAAGGGACCAGATCCATGAACTAAGCAAAGTGTACCACGTGCCTGCTTGGATTCATAAGGCGGAAGAGGTCATTAGTTTTTCTCCCAACGAATTGGCAGGGAGCCGTGATGCCCGTGAACAACCCTTAGTTGTAAAGGGTAGAATTGATAATGTGGAATCTGAAAGACTTCTTGTGGACACGGGGGCCTCCCGTGACATTCTGTACTATTCTGCTTTCCAACAGATGGGCTTGAAAGACACCATGTTGGAACCTTATCATGGAAGGCTGGAAGGTTTCACCAACTATAAAGTTGGCGCAAAGGGAACTGTGGAACTGGAGCTTGAAATTGGCGAACATCCCTTCCGATCCAAGGCTACCATCACTTTCGTAGTCATGGATCTAACAAGTGATTATCATGCTATCATAGGCATTCCAAGTCAAGCTAAGCTTGAGTTTGTCGCCTCCATTCCTTACCAACGAGTTAAATTTCCCACCCATGCTGGAATTGGAAGCGTGAGGGCGACCCCCAAAGACTTCTTGGAGCATGTCGTCAAGAGCCGGAAGAAATCTAAGAGCGTGGAGATAGATACCCCCGAAGAAAACATCAAGGTCTCTAAATCTCAAAAAACTATCGAAACTAGCTCTAGGATGAGCTACATCCGTGAGGTGCTTGATGAGGAAGAGCCTATGGTCCTAGAAATTGCAGTTGACCAAGTGTAAGTACCCAAATCTGGCTCATGCCTTCCGGTTAAATTTCCCGGCAATTTCGGTAAGTTTCCCGGTAATTCCCCGGACCTTCCTAGTGTTCCGGAAATGTTCTGGAACAGTCCCAAATTAAATTAAGGGCTGAAGGGAGCCTTCCTAATTAAGAAACACGTTTTTCTTAATTAGGAAGAGGGTTCTAGAATTTGCCACCTTGCATGGTTCTAGAAATGCTGAGTCACAATGGATAATGCCGCACGGCTGCATTAGCTCGCTGTCCCTAGCCGCACGGCTTCATTAGCCTTATCCAGACTGCCTATAAATAGAGCCCTCCTCTACCCATTTCAAGACACAATACACACACAATCCATAGCAAGTCACCCACAAACACTCCAAATACGTGAAGAATACTGCTGGAAGCTCAAGAAGGTGAAGAAGAAGGCCAAGAAGCTCCCTCCCTCCTCCTTGAAGATCCAAGACCAACCTCTCCTCCTAGCTCCGACCAAAGAAGAAGGAAGCTATTGGTAACCTCGCACGCCCTACCTTTGCATCCTAATTGCTTTATAATTTGCTCATTGCATTGTCTTTATATTGCTTGGGACTTGGTAGATTAAAGATCCTATCTTTATATTCCCCTTCCCTTTGGCATGCATTAGACATCATTTGTCATAAAAATGTAGTCTTTTCCCATAAAGGTGCATCCTTTGCACCTAAAACCCCCATTTTCAAATAAAAATGTCATCTTCATGCATCCTTTGCATATAAAAATCAAATCTTTTTCAATCAAAATGCATCATTTGCATCCAAAATCCCTTGTTCAAGCATCATTTGCTTTAAAGACCATGTCTTTACCATAAACTAGCATCATATGCTTTTCAAAATGCAATCTTTATGCATCATTTGCATAATGAATGCCAATTTCTTCAACAAAAATGCATCATTTGCATAAAAATCAAATCTTTATGCATCATTTGCAATAAAGATTATTTCTTTAAACTAAGTGCATCATTTGCAACCCAAAAATGTCATCTTTTCATTAAAGATTCATTTTTACATACATTTCCCCATTCCCCCATTAACAACCTAGGAATGGACCGGTGTAAAAGATCCTATCTTTACATCGTTCCTTCCATTAAAGGTTCCATATCTCTTTAGAAAGGGACACCTTGAACCCTATATCTCCGATTATCGCTTAAGAAAGAGTATGAAGCATCTATATGAGCTCGGCCGTCTTAAAGCGTAGGATTGATGGGCTAAGGACCCTCCTTTTCTAAAGAACCTCATCTTTGACCAAAAGAGAGTCATTCTCTCGATCACGCAAGTCCCGAGGGTCCCGAGGTTAAAATGCGATGATCACAAGTCATAAGATGAGGACGGGATCATAATCCCAAATACATAAAATTCCAAGGAATCCCGAGCGACAACCAACAAATGGTTTGTACGTCCGGAAGACAACTTGGGACATTTCCCCCTTTTTCTCAAACACATGCACACAAGAAAGCACGCAAGCAAGCACGACATGAAATCTTGGGAGACTTGCTCCGGCAAGGCACTTTGGGTGAACGCCAAACGTTCTTCCCAAGGGGTAACTTAACCTCCGAACCCAAGTAAAAACCTTTTTTTCAAAGTTTTGAGGTAATCAAAATGGCGTGGCGACTCCGTTTTTCAAATTAAACCGGATGTCTTCAAACTCGCGTGAATCCAACAAAATTTGGGCACCACATTCATAGTTTGGCAACTCTGCTGGGGAATACCCAAAGGAGAAAAGCTTCTATTTTCAAAACAAAAAATCGATACTCTGCATATAGGTGGAAACCACTTACCCTTCCCGTACACTCCCCGACGTGGGAGTTGGGATAACCGGTGGTTTAACAATCCACGTACCGCATCCCTTTTCGAAAACAATTTTGAAAAAAAATAAAAGAAAGCTTTTCCCTTTGAGCGGGTTAGACTCCCATCGCCGATTTCATTAATCGTGCTTGCTTTCTTTACCATGCATTGCATCATTTGCATCTTGGAATCTGTGCATACTTTGAAACGGGAAACAACCCGAAAAATAGCAAAAGGAGTGGAACCTGGAAAATTGATCCATGCAGCCGTACGGCTCAATCCTCCTTGGATTCTCGACCGGGCGACCTCAAAGGGCAATTCCACCAGAAAATCATGGTTAATCCGGGCACCTAGCAGCTTGGGGCTACTCACTTCATGACCGACTGGGCTCCCTTAAAATTTACGTGCTTACGTGTTGCATTTTCCCCGTCCCGAAAATCATTCCTTTAAAACACATTATGAAAATCTCTGTTTTAACTCAAAAAGGAACATTTTTAGGAGACCGCACACTACGCGCACCCGATATATCCCGTACACTTTGCACGCACGTCCTTCAAACCCGAGGGTGGTTCCACTGCAGCCACGGACAGCCTTACGATGCTCCCGGCGCGCACGGAATCATCCCAACCTCCCCATGGCAGCCATGTCGACCAATGCACACCCGTGTCACACGTTTCAAAAACCGTGACTTTTGGTTGGTTTTTGGTCTAGTCCGTGTCATATAGCCCAGCTTGCATACCCACGTAAAGGTCAAGCCTTAGCTCATAACGGAAGCCAAGATTTTCGCTCAAGCGAAATTCTCGCCGAAATTCCGACAAGGAAAAATCGTGGGATCTTGACTCCGACATTGACTATTGACCTTGACCCGCACGGAATGCGTAAGAGTCAAGACCGAGTCTTTGCCAAAAATCAAAAGATCTTTCGCTCAAGCGAAGCTCGCCAAAATTCCGACAAGGAAAAATTGGCAAGATCTTGACCGGCATTGACTTCGATTCCGACCCACGCACCGTGTATGCAACAAAGTTCAATGTGACACCGTGTCATCCGGCTTTTTACCGCCCGACCCATGCCTATTATTCTCTGACATTACCGAAAGTCAAAACCGTCATTCGCTCAAGCGAAACTCGCCAAAGATCCGTCAAGGCAGAGAGACGAGACTTTCCCGTATTGCCTTGACTATAATCCGCATCGTCGTGCGTTGAAAGGTCCTATGACCCGCTAGACCCGATAGGAGCGTTTCTTACTCTGGCCGGTGGGATCCGCGTGCCCTATAGTGACCTCGCCCGGGCCGTCCACCCCGGGAGGTCGAAATACAGTGGAATACGAGGGGCTTATAGACGTAGTGACGGAACCCACCGATCCAGATCTAGAGTAGTTGTGAAAAAGAAGGGCGTAATCCCTTTTCCAACCAAATAGATATTAATAAAAGACACTGTTTTAAGTAAACTTGAAGATTCTAATTTGCATATTGCCCGAGCCTTCACCTAAACACCTACCCCGAGTCTAAACCTTTCCTATCCCTTTCCCGCAGCCGAGAAAGAAGTGGGTGAGAACACCGGGTCAGCCGACTTGTTAGCACAGTAATCCTCGTACAGCCTCGCCGTAATCCTCGCTCGAGAGTCGAATGGCCGATTTGACAGAGAACAAGGCCGGTTTGGGTAACTGCATGACTAGGGAAGAAGAGCTAGCCTATAACCAATGCCCTCCCCCATCTTCATATAACCCATTGCCAAAGACCGTCCCTTCTCGCCTTCTCCAATACCCCAAGCCGTTAGTGGTCCCGACACCCTCGCTTCCTCTCGCATCCCCCACGGACCTTTTTCCTCCTTTCACTCGAGCCTACTTTGGAATCCCAAAGGCCAATTTGACCTTTCCAATTTTGTCAACGCCGTGAATTTGCCTACCTCTCGGACAACTACATGTGAAGAGTCACGGAAACGAGAATAGGAATGGATGGATTTACAATGATGATGACAGTCAAGAAAAGGAATGGACTTGAAGCCAACGGACTTAAAGCCTTCTAGTCGACTATTAAGGCCTATGACTCCACCGCACGATCGCTTTGGGGATCGCCACTCTCAAGATGTGGTTCGGAAAAAGGTCATGGACGTTGACTTTCAAGTTATTGATATTCCGATTTCATTTACCGCCTTGCTGACGGCCTTGGATCCACCAGATAAACGGTAGCCTCTACTTTGCATCGCTGCGTCAAATTTCAGCCGAGTGATGGAACTATCACCACCATTTATGGAGATAGTGTCACGGTAGAAGGAACCAAAGACCGGGGATATCCCGATATTGGAGATCAAGCACGATGATGAAGGGTTAGCATTGACCGGATTCTCCGTAGCTTCTTCCAAGGCACAAGTGTGTTGCACCGACCTCACCACTACTTCCGATAAAATCCCTCCCCGCCATGAGAATGATGCGAAAATGAGTTATCTTCCGGACTTGGATTGGGTAGAAGACTTCAAGGTCGTAACACCATCATTGATGTGAAGGAACAGACTACCGTATATGGCTTGGGGTACAAACCGAACTCTCGGGATGCCGTAAAAGCTAAAGGCACGAAAGGTGAAGGGGTCCACTTCCATCCTTACAAACCGTCTCTCGACCCATTACTTTACAAAAGGAGGGACACAATATGATGAAAGTGATCGCCGATCTCCTTGCGTAAAACCCTTCTAGAGAACCTTGAGAAAGTTAGGGAAAGCCAACCAATCCCGTTCAAGAATGTTCCTTGATTTGCCGATATCCTCGGGGCTACCACTACCGTTCGTAATGAGTACGTCTTCAAAGGAAATCCGGCCGTTGTCAAAGAGTCGCATCCGGACAATGGACTTCTCCGCCTTTGAGTTAGCTCTTCCAAAGATCGCCCAGATAGAAGCCGCCAAAGAAGGAAGACAACAAGGGGGTTTGCAAGAGTTGTTTGACGAAGAAGCACAAATCCCGCACTTGATCGACTTCAGCCTGCACGATGAGATAGTTGCCGTTATTGGAGACGATGGTGAAAGTCATTTTGATCCTCGCACTTTGGTGACTAAGACAGTAAATGCCATTGAAGAATTGGGAGACATTCTCGTGGCCGATAGCCGCCGACAAAGAAATGATCACGGAGCTTGGATTGGTACCCCGTCCTTCTCAACCCTGCCGTGTCAAACACCCCGTTGTCTATTCGCCGAGTCAGAATCTTTGAATTCCAGCCTCGTAGTCATCCGAAGGCCTCACGCCCGAGGATTATGAAAATGTAATCGATGTCATCTTTCCCCTTATTTTGAATGAAATGACAAATCTTTCGATTATCCTCTTATTGCCAACTTAACAAATGATAAATTAACTCAAAACTTAACAACAGCTTAATAATGAATCATTTGAACAAGATGCAAACACACTAAACGAA
Organism: Adenophora triphylla var. japonica; assembly: GCA_022495995.1. Lineage (NCBI taxonomy): Eukaryota > Viridiplantae > Streptophyta > Magnoliopsida > Asterales > Campanulaceae > Adenophora > Adenophora triphylla. Next base: position 57,875 of record JAFEMH010002038.1, read on the forward strand.
CAATACATTAAAGAAATCTTTAAGGTGTTTCGTAAAAGAGGAAAACCGGGCCCAAGCCGCGAGGAGGTTTTGATAAGTGTGAACTTGGGTACTATTGAGGAACCTAAAGAGACACAGATTGGAAGCTTCTTCCAGGGTTGAAAGGGACAGATTGATCGAGCCGCTCGTAGAATACGTCGACGTGTTTGCATGGTCATACAAGGATATGCCGGGCTAGACAGCTCGATAGTAGAACACGTAATCCCTCTAGCACCGCATGCTAAGCCGCAGCGTAAACCGAGAAAGATTAAGCCGAATGGTCTCTACAGTCAAAGAAGAAATTGAGAAGCTACCGCGGTAGGGTTCATCGTAGTCATTGAATACCCGACATGGTTGTCCAACATCGTGACCGTAACCAAGGCCAATGGGAAGGTGCGCCGTGTGGATTTCCGAGATCCGAACAAGGCCAGCCCCAAAGACGACTACCCTCTCGCCAAACATAGACATCCCGGTGGACTCCACCGCCAACTACGAAGTCAAATCCTTCGTTGATGGTTTTGCAGCTACAACCAGCATCAAGATGGCCGAGGAAGACCAAGAAAAGACAGCCTTCACCACACCATGGGGAACCTATCGTTATACAAGAATGCCATTCGGCTCAAGAATGCCGGGCTACTTACCAAAGGGCAACACCGCGCTTTTTCATGACATGATCCACAAGGAGATTGAGGTCTACGTAGATGATATGATAATCCACTCCAAAGGAGAGGGTGGGCAAGACTTTGTTGACCTACGAAAATTCTTTCGAGAGGTTGAGACAAAGATTCCATGAGACTAAACCCCGCCAAATGCACCTTCTGAGTGACAAGGGGAAAAGTGCTTGGGTATATGGTCACGTAGCGAGGTATAGAAGTTGACCCCGAAAGATCAAAGCCATCATGGATATGAGGCCACCTCAAACCTGCATGTAAGTCAAGAGCTTCATGGGTAAATTGCAAGACATCGCCCGTTTACAATCGCCTGACCACTATGTGCGAGCCCATCTTCAAGCTCATGAAGAAGAATGTGGACACGTAATGGACCGAAGAATGCCAAGATGCCTTTGACTGCATCAAGGCATACTTAGTACATCCCCGTACTATGCCCCCACATAGACGTAAGCCTCTTCGCTTCTATCTCACCGTCACGTACACGGCAGCTGGGGCTATGCTTGCTCAGAAAAGAAAGACTCTCGTAGAAAACGCCATTTACTTTGTCACCTGAAGCTACAGGAGTGAGCTCAATTACTCAAAGATGTGAAAAGACTCGTGCAGATCGTCCGGGTAGTCGGCAAATTGAAGCATTATATGCAAGCCCACCCCGTGAATTTGGTCTCGAAAATGGACCCCATCAAGTACATCTTTGACAAGCCTTCCCTCTCGATGCGTTTAGCGAAGTGGTCCTTCTTCTTGGCGTATCACGACATCAACTATGTGACCGTAAAGGCCATCAAGGGTCAAGCATTGTCGATCACCCGGCGAACTTCCCCAAGAATGAAGACAGAGGGCCCGAACCCCAATTCCTGCATGAAGGGATCTTTGCAGCTGAGCTCGAGAATAGATGGCAATTGTTCTTTGACTGAGCCGCTAACAAAAGAGGAAATGGTGTAGGAATGCTATTGGTCGATCCGAAAGATGAGCATACCCCCATAGCCCTCAAGTTGAACTTTCCCGCCACGAACAATGTCGCCGAGTATGAAGCCCGCATTGCCGGTTTGGAGGCCGCCTTAGAAAGAAATGTCAAGGAGCTCGAAGTTTACTGAGACTCGGCCCTCGATCATCAACCAAGTCTCCAACAAGTGGAAGACTGTGGACCCTAATCTCGCAACGGTATCATGCCCATATGGAGGAGTTGATCGGATGCCGTAGAAGTGACTTTCCACTACTTGCCGAGGGAAAAGAACAGATTCGCAGATGCCCTAGCTACTCTAGCCTCATTGGTAGAGATCCCCGAGGGAAAAGCCATAAAGCCCTTCAGAGTGGGTAGAAGAGAAGCCCCACCTTCGTTGTGAAGTGGACCTGGGACCCGAGCCTATAAAGGAACCTTGGTACAAATCCGTATTTACCAATTCCTCAAAGACGGAGAGTCGCCTTTCGTAGACGAAGAAGGTAGACCAAAAGAAGGTGTCGAGCCAAAAGCTTGCGAGCCCCGAAAAGGTTGGCCTCCCATTATGTCATCCTAGGAGGCAACCCGTACAAGAAACGCTATCAAGGACCACTCCTCTTATGTGTCACTCAAGAAAGAGCCAGCAGAGTTGATGACCGAAGTCCACAATGGTCCTTGCGGTCCTCACATGAATGCCGAGCCCCGATGCAAGTGATCCTCGTAATGGGTTACTACCGGATCTCCATGGAGACAGATCAAGCGCCCAAAGACGTCCGAACCTCGCGACAAGTGCCGCCGGTTTGCCAACCTCAACCATCTCCCACCTCATGACTCGTACCGCATGACGACTCCTTGGCCGTTTGCAACTTGGGGCATTGACGTGATAGGGAAAATAGCCCCGACAGAAGCAATGGGCACGAGTTCGTGTTGGTAGCCATCGACTACTTCACCAAGCGGGTAGAGGCCAAGTCCTACAAGGTCCTCACTTCCGTAAAAGTGGCCCAGCTTCATCAAAGAAAACATAATGTGCGTATATGGGGTGCCCAACGAGATCATTTCGATAATGGGTCACACTTCGAAGGAGACTGCGATAGACTCGTCGTCGAATTCGTAGTTACTCGCCACAAGTCGTCCCCGCATGCACTCGCACCAATGGAGCCGTGGAAGCCGCTAATAAGACACTCGAGCGGATCATCCTAAGATGGCCACCCGTGGTCGTGATTGGCCCGAAAAGCCGCACCTAGCACTCGGGGCTACGTAACGTCCGTCGAATGTACCACAGGAGAAACTCCTTTTGCCCTAACTTACTGATGGAAGCAAGCTGTTACCAGCTGAGTTGGAAATCCCGTCATTAAGGGTCCTCCCGGAAAACAAAGGTCAACGAAGTAGAATGGCTACGAAGCCGGCATGATGAATTGGCCTTGCTCGATGAGAGAAGGCTCAAAGCCATGGAGCACACCCGAGCCTACCAGAGGCGAATGGCCGTAGCGTTTGATAAGAAAGTCAAAGCCGTAAACATCAAAGAGGGTGACTTAGTGCCGAAAGTAAAGCCCCTACCGCAGACAACCCCCGGGAAAATGGGAACCCGTTTGGATCGGCCCTTATGTAGTGCGTAAGATACCGTCAGAGGAGCAATGAAGCTTGCAGTACTTGGATGGCAATCCCTTTGTCCACCCAAATAACGGTGATAAACTCCGAAGATACTATGTCTAATAATAAAAAAAAAAAGAAAAATCTTAGTGCAAAAGAGTAATACCCACTAGGCCGAAAACCCCAAAAAGGGCGGTCTAGGCAAAAACAGGGTACGAAAAAAAAAAAAAAAATAAAAAATAAAAATATATATAAAAATCTTAGTGCAAAAAGAGTAATACCCACTAGGCCGAAAAACCCCAAAAAGGGCGGTCTAGGCAAAAACAAATGGCTGTACGTAAAAAAAAGAGACTTAGTTTTGTTAGTTCACCGTAATGAACTACGAAGACCCGAGCCCCTTAGCCTTTCTTGTAAAAGGGGAACGTAGGCAGCCATATATGGTTCGGTCTAAACAATAAAAAAGGGCAATAAAGCTTCCATAAAGTGCGTCCTTAGCAATAAATAAAAGGGTATTTCAGCTTTTCATAAAACGGGTCCCAAGTAATAAGACATTTGAATTTCCATGAAACATGTCTTGATTAATTTCTAAAATAATATTTCTTGTTCATTACAAGTCAAAAATTTCTTGATGAGTTCAAGCACGGTCTACCTCTTGACTCGCTAACTCTCGCTAAAAAGATCTAAAATACAATAAAATGCCTAAATAAACTAATGTGTTTGCAAATGGCAATAAGAGGATCTTGAGAAAAGACTTGTCACCGTCATTCGCTAAGTCTTCTTCGCCTTCTTCCCTTTTCCTCGGCCTCGTCGAGTCTTCTTCCTTTTCTTCTCAATAATGCTCGGTATCCCTCATCCCGACCTCCGGTATCCTCACCGGAGCCTCTACCAACCCCGTGTCAATAAGCGCTCTCTCTATACGAGCACGAGTCCGTATCTCCTCCCTCTCGAGACTCGCCAAATGAGCAACCTCGACAACCTCTTGTACCGAGCCTCCATGTCCCCGACCAAGTCACCCGATTGGTTATGGCAACTCGCCTTAGCCTCGGCCTCCCTCGTAGTCCTACTCGAGTCGTGGTCGCCCCCAATAAAACTCGGCGCCTATCCTCCAAGATAACCCGAGTCGCTCCCATCTCCCTCTCGTACTACCCAAGTAGACAAAGGGTCAAGATCGTGCTCTTCCCGCTTCCTAAAGATAGCCCCGGGTGGGAAAGCAGGTATGTCCAAGCCCTCGAGAAAAAGTGAAGCCGGGCCGGGTCCTCATGTCTAGAGACATCACCTCCATGGTCCGGATGTCCTCCCGCCACTCAAAGGCTCCCGTAAAGCCCCAAACCGCCCGGATACCAAGCAGGTATGTAGAAGGATGACCAAAGTAATCCCGGAACCCTCACAAACATAAGACTCCCGAAATATCCTCCCGGTCCGCAACCTCCAAAGGTGGTATCCACCAACGGATGTCCGAAGTGGATAGCCTAGCCATCATCGCCTCCCGCCTACCCCGTTCCTCGCCGCCTAGGTGCACCTCTCCGAGAAATCACCCAAGGGCACCGAGTCGGCAAAGCCCCGTGCAAAGCCCCGAGCCTCTCCCGCAGCCCACAAAGTCAACATAGCCTGACTCCCTGACCTCATGAAATGGTCTCCCGAGCCATCCCGTCGATCCCATGCAAAGTCTCCCCAAAACCAAAGTGGGACGATATCCTTCCTGCCTCGCAGCCTCTCGACCATGTCCAGAGACCACCGTGACAAATCCCCACGGACTCAAAGAAGAAATGTAATGTAAAAGACGCAAAGGATAAATGCGTCCATAGCCACCATGGTAGCAGCCATAGCCGGAGATCCAAACCTCGCCCGGATCTCGGAAAGGTCAATCCCGTCCGGCTACCATCATCTCCTCGCCTCTCCTGCAGGAATCTCGCAAAAGATGCAAGCTTTACCGCCACCGGCACGTCTCCGATCAGCGGAATAGATATAGCCTCGCCTCGGGACCCCAATCAAGGCTCAAGTCTTCGTGCGTTGGGACGATTTCGTTGTAAGAAAAGCAAGAACATGTCTCCTGACGTCCTGTAACTTTGCCGCGGCTCTCAACAGTCCCAATCGGGCGGGAGATCCCTCAAATGCCATAAAGACTTGATCTTGAAGGAAGAATCAAGCAGCCCCTTGTGATTTTGGAAGTTATGTCTCGCCCAAGATTGAAGACCTGATTTAAAATGGTCTCTCTTCCCCTTTGTAGTCTAACGGGCCTCTCCATCGCAAAAGTGATCAAAGGTGGTGTCTTTAGGTCCAAAATATGCCCGGGAACAATTGAAACAAGTTTGGGTTGAAAATGAAATGAAATGACCAAGCCTTGCTTTTATTCTCAAAATAACCACCTGCATGTAACCGTGAGCCGCACGGCTTCATTTGCCCTCAAGACCTATCCGCACGGCTACATTAGCCCTCTCGCAGAAAAATTCTGCAAAGAACCAAAGTTGCTGCCCAAGGGAGTTTTCACCCCACTTTCTCAACCAAAACCCGTACAAAAACATGTCCAAGCCACCCAAGCATTTATACATCATTATATATTATTTTGGCCCGCCACCCAATTCCAAGCAAAAAGTCGCCCGAGGCTCGTATAATATGCAAATTGAAAAAGCATAAATTAGAAAAGTAAATAAAGCGTAAATACAATGTCTTCGCCCCACCGCGGCCAAAATAAAGCAAAAAATAAACAAGTTGTGCATAAAAAGTGTTCATTGTTTGTTTTGTTCCAAATCTACTCTAGAGACCCCCTAGGCCTCCGATTCTTCTTCTTCCTCATCACCGCCACCATAGACGCTAGGCTCTCTCATCACGTCCTCCCGGTCGCCGCATCGGAAAGAGGGATGTTGTCGTGCTCGTACTCCGCCACCGCTCCAAGATATCAGCATTAGGACTCGCCCCGAGGCCCGGCACCGGATGAATACTCCGGCCGAGGAAGAGGATGCCGCGCCCGACATGCCTCCTTTTGCGCACAGCTCCCGCACGCTTGTTGACGCTTTAGTAGCGCAGCGCCTTCTTGACCAAGGATCGGCACACGTCTTTCCAACCCCCGTTCGCCCGACCAACCCGTCATAGGTGCGAGCCGGAACCCGAGAAAAGAAAAGAAAATCTCGTAAAATCTCGTAAAATCTCGTAAAATTGCAAAAACAGAAAATCAAAGCTAAAAAGGGAATAAGACCCTAAGAGTATACTCACAAAGGCTATCAGTGGCAGTGGTATACCTGGGCTCCTCGTGTCGTGACAGAATCCTCATCCTCCTCGGTACTCCGTGTACGACGATGAGAGGTGTGCAGGAGGGATAGGCGGGTCGCAGGCTCATCCTCCCCATATCCCCGAGTGACCGCCGCCTTCGCGCCTTCGTGGCGTCCTCAGCGCCGCTCCACAAACACAACAGTAGGGGGTACCCATGTCAAAATACTCCTCCGCAGCCTATACCTCCCTCGGTACCTCTCAATCTCATCCGCCCGCGCCCCCTCGGGCCGCAGATCCGTGCCGGAGGATCGTGTGGAGTAATGGCGTCCAATGGAGGGACATGACCATGCCGCTCGAGAAACGGTCCCCGTATATATGATGTCGCAAGTCAGCCCAACAGCCACCTCCTCTCGCCTTGTCACCTCAATAGCATCTCCCAAAGAAAATCTCCTGATACCTCGCCCTGTGGGTAGAAGTCCACTCCATCCGGTCCATCCTTATTGAGCACAAGCTTCACCATCTTGTAGTCGAAAGTGATCCGGTCTTCCCCGTGAACCTATCCCTCACATCTCCCTCCAAATAACCATCGCAGGGAAAATGGTGATATCACTCGCCGGTTCCAAGGAAAGAACCCGATCACCTCGCAAACCAGCCTCGCATGTTCAAAAACATCAAAAAGGTCATTTTTCTCATAAGAAGTCTCAAGACGTAAAAGAGAAAAGAGAAGAGAAAGAGAGGCTACCTCAAGGGCAAATGAGAAGCAACCATAGAAGCAGCTTTGTTTCGACCGTACATGTCCAGAGAGAAGTATAACTCACCTAATCCGGCCTCTCCCCAAGAGACCGTCCCTATCCCATCCACATCAACCAAAGAGTCAAGGAGGCAAGTCATGGCTAGCGTCCCGTAATTAGCAAAGATAGTGACCGACAAAGATCAACCACACGAAAGCTCTAACCACCTGGTGGGCCACGTCACTACCAAAGAAAGTCCCGCATGCGCTTCCGGGATCGCCACCTCGACATTCCTCGTCTCCATACCCAATCCCTCGGGAATCGCCAAATCCAACCAAAGCTCGGAACTCCTCACTGTAATGTGGTCTCTCCAAGTCACGGCCTCCCGTGAACCGCAGCCGCACCGCCGTAAAATCGGCAGGAGTCACAAGCAAGCTCTCCCCACTGTGGAAACTATGAGTAGAGTCCCACCAAAACTCGTAAAGAGCCCGAACCAGCCCTTGCTCTTTCGAGGTGATGTGAATTCCCGTGCCGACGGCCTCCACAAACGCGTCCCGCACCGGTAGCCCTCACCAACTCTTTAGGGTTCACCCCATTCTTCTCAAAATCCGGCATCCTCTCGCCAAAGATTCACCGCTATCTCGTATGGTCCCCTAGACTTGTTCTCCGTAGACAAGCACATCAAAAAAGAAGTGTCATCCTTCATCTCATTTCAAAAGCATGCATATAGTCACAAAAGTGCACATATTTTTTCAAAAGAAAAGCATTCATACAAGTCTTTTTAGCATCTTTTGCATCAAAAACGTGACTTTCATCATTTGAAACACGTCATTTTAAGCACGTTGCTTTCCTAAGGCACAAAATCATAATTTTCACAATTCTTTGCACATAAGCATTATTTTTCAAATAAAATGGCATGCATGAATCATTTTTCATCTTCCAAAATCATGTTTTCTCATTGAAAATCATAATTTTGACCTAGTTCTAGCACAAGGCAAGAACTCCGTCTCATATTTAAACAATTCTCATTCTTACTTCATTTGCGAGAAAAAGTGAGTCATTCTCATAATTTTCATCAAATAAATTGCACATGCATATTCTTAGCCTCATAGGTTGTTCATGCATCTCAAAATCATTCAAAAATCCTAAGAAAATCCTAGAAAATTCCTAAGTTCGGGTTAAGCCCTAAATTATTCAAAAATCAAGCAAAATCATCGGATTTGAGCCAAATAAGAACGCTTACCCCAACCGATCGCGGTTCGTCGATTTGTGCTCTCCTCCTTCCCGGATAGAGCTCCGATGGAGGCGTGAGAAAGTCATACCTCCTATCCGTCCGACAAGCTCCTTCCTCCTCCATCTAGCGGCGCGGAGACATTCCTCCTTGCTTGTCTTGGTGCCGGATCCATCTCAAATCAAGGGAAGCAAGGGAATTCAAAGAATTTCGAAATTCTTTCTTCTCTCCTCTCTCTCTCTCTCTCGAATGGGCGGCAACAATGCCCAATAGCCCGTTCAAATCTGCTTTTAAATAATCTGTAAAATCAGTTTCCAAACTGCACGGCTTCTTTTTCCATCTCATGCCGGCGGCCTCTTTCGCTCCGAGCGTAAAATTACAATCCCGCCCCGGACCTTCCACTGGGCATGCAATTTCCGTTATCTTTTAACCAAGATAACATCTTTTCGTAAAATATCCCTTATCTCCTAGCAATTAAGCTTTCTTCCCGCCGCTCCGTTAATTCCGTTATAACGGGATAACGCTAGGTGACAACCTCCGAATTGTCAAGATTTTCTCAACTTAAGCTACCTCTATCCCGACAGTGACGTACGCTCAAGTTTTCTCAACTTAAGCTACCTCTATCCCTGACGTACGCTCAAGTTTTCCTCAACTTAAGCTACCTCTATCCCGAATAGTGACGTACGCAACTTAAGTCTAGTGACGTATGCTAAGTTCTCAACTTAAGCTACTATCCCGAATAGTCGTACGCTCAAGCGAATAGTGACGGTTAGTGACGTACGCTCAAGTTTCTCTCAACTTAAGCTACCTCTATCCCGACAGTGACGTACGCTCAAGTTTCTCTCAACTTAAGCTACCTCTATCCCGAATAGTGACGTACGCTCAAGTTTCTCTCAACTTAAGCTACCTCTATCCCGAATAGTGACGTACGCTCAAGTTTCTCTCAACTTAAGCTACCTCTATCCCGAATAGTGACGTACGCTCAAGTTTTCCTCAACTTAAGCTACCTCTATCCCGAATAGTGACGTACGCCTAAGTTCTCTTAACTTAAGCTACCTCTATCCCGAATAGTGACGTACGCTCAAGTTTCTCTCAACTTAAGCTACCTCTATCCCGAATAGTGACGTACGCTCAAGTTTTTCTCAACTTAAGCTACCTCTATCCCGAATAGTGACGTACGCTCAAGTTTTTCTCAACTTAAGCTACCTCTATCCCGAATAGTGACGTACGCTCAAGTTTCTCTCAACCTAAGCTACTTCTATCCCGACATAGTGACGTACGCTCGAGTTTCTCTCAACTTAAGCTACCTCTATCCCGAATAGTGACGTACGCTCAAGTTTTCCTCAACTTAAGCTACCTCTCGTCATGAATAGTGACGTATGCTCAAGTCATTGGCAACCCATATCTCTCGATTCGAAAGAGATTGAGACGTATGCTTAAATCATTCTAGCTTGGGCAACCCATATCTCTCGATTCGAAAGAGATTGAGACGTATGCTTAAATCATTCTAGCTTTGGCAACCCATATCTCTCGATTCGAAAGAGATTGAGACGTATGCTTCAAGTCATTTTCAAACTTTTGGCAACCCATATCTCGATTCGAAAGAGATTGAGACGTATGCTCAAGTTCACCAAACTCTAGCTACCTCTATCCACTCGACAAAGGACGTAAGCTCTAGTTTCAATCAGTGACATCCTCCAAGAATTGTCAATCAGTGACACCTCCATTAATTGTCAAAATCTCAAGAATCCTAGACATCGTTCCTAACTATCTAGTGATGCTTGAACTACGATCAAGGCTTGATTCCTCCGGATACGTAGGTAGCCTTTTATAAAAGGTCCAAAGCCCATTCGACCACTTTGGTCACCCCGTTTCTTTGTCACTCCTCGGTGATAAAGCAAATCCCTCATAGAGGTTCGTATATCCGACCACCTTGGTCACTCCTAGCATATCCCCGTAGGATCAATTGCTTGACCTCCTAGGTCATTTTCTCTTCTATTTCCCCAAAGAAGAGACCCGCTTCTCTTCTTCCTTCCCCAAATGATCCTAATTCCGAACTACGGCCCGGCTTGATTCCTCCGGATACGTAGGTAGCCTTCCAGAGGTTCACCACTCGACCACCTGTCACCCAATCCGTCTCGCATTCGCCGCATCGGATCCTTTTCTATCGACAACCCCACTCGCCTTGCAAGTGACGTTGCCGAGGGCTTCGTAAGTACCCAAATCCGGCTCATGCCTTCCGGTTAAATTTCCCGGCAATTTCGGTAAGTTTCCGGTAATTCCCTGACCTTCCTAGTGTTCCGAAAATGTTCGGAACAGTCCCAAATTAAATTAAGGGTCGAAGGGAGCCTTCCTAATTAAGAAACACGTTTTTCTTAATTAGGAAGAGGGTTCTAGAATTTGCCACCTTGCATGGTTCTAGAAATGCCGAGTCACAATGGATAATGCCGCACGGCCGCATTAGCTCGTCGTCCCTAGCCGCACGGCTTCATTAGCCTTATCCAGATCGCCTATAAATAGAGCCCTCCTCTACCCATTTCAACACACACAATCCATAGCAAGTCACCCACAAACACTCCAAATACGTGAAGAATATCACTGGAAGCTCAAGAAGGTGAAGAAGAAGAAGGCCAAGAAGCTCCCTCCCTCCTCCTTGAAGATCCAAGACCAACCTCTCCTCCTAGCTCCGACCAAAGAAGAAGGAAGCTATTGGTAACCTCGCACGCCCTACCTTTGCATCCTAATTGCTTTATAATTTGCTCATTGCATTGTCTTTATATTGCTTGGGACTTGGTAGATTAAAGATCCTATCTTCATATTCCCCCTTCCCTTTGGCATGCATTAGACATCATTTGTCATAAAAATGTAGTCTTTTCCCATAAAGGTGCATCCTTTGCACCTAAAACCCCCATTTTCAAATAAAATGTCATCTTCATGCATCCTTTGCATATAAAAATCAAATCTTTTTCAATCAAAATGCATCATTTGCATCCAAAATCCCTTGTTCAAGCATCATTTGCTTTAAAGACCATGTCTTTACCATAAACTAGCATCATATGCTTTTCAAAATGCAATCTTTATGCATCATTTGCATAATGAATGCCAATTTCTTCAACAAAAATGCATCATTTGCATAAAAATCAAATCTTTATGCATCATTTGCAATAAAGATTATTTCTTTAAACTAAGTGCATCATTTGCAACCCAAAAATGTCATCTTTTCATTAAAGATTCATTTTTACATACATTTCCCCCATTCCCCCATTAACAACCTAGGAATGGACCGGTGTAAAAGATCCTATCTTTACATCGTTCCTTCCATTAAAGGTTCCATATCTCTTTAGAAAGGGACACCTTGAACCCTATATCTCCGATTATCGCTTAAGAAAGAGTATGAAGCATCTATATGAGCTCGGCCGTCTTAAAGCGTAGGATTGATGGGCTAAGGACCCTCCTTTTCTAAAGAACCTCATCCTTGACCAAAAGAGAGTCATTCTCTCGATCACGCAAGTCCCGAGGGTCCCGAGGTTAAAATGCGATGATCACAAGTCATAAGATGAGGACGGGATCATAATCCCAAATACATAAAATTCCAAGGAATCCCGAGCGACAACCAACAAATGGTTTGTACGTCCGGAAGACAACTTGGGACATTCCCCCCCCCCCCTTTTTCTCAAACACATGCACACAAGAAAGCACGCAAGCAAGCACGACATCGAAATCTTGGGAGACTTGCTCCGGCAAGGCACTTTGGGTGAACGCCAAACGTTCTTCCCAAGGGGTAAGTTAACCTCCGAACCCAAGTAAAAACCTTTTTTTCAAAGTTTTGAGGTAATCAAAATGGCGTGGCGACTCCGTTTTTTCAAATTAAACCGGATGTCTTCAAACTCGCGTGAATCCAACAAAATTTGGGCACCACATTCACAATATTGTCATGGCTGACGTATTAAAGGCTTGATGACATGGTGTCATGTGGGCATGGATGTATATCCGGGACGGAACATTGTCTGGGTGTAGCTTCGGAAATCAAGATCGGGTCAAGATTTTAGCATGACCTTTCATCACTTTGCTTGCGCAAGGGATCTTGATTTCCGAGCTTCGGCCCAGAAAAATGGCCGGCATGGGATATTTATCCAGGCTTTATGACACGGACTGGGTAAAAACCAACCGAGTCTGGACAGAGTATGATGCAAGCGTGCAGGGTTGACACCGGCTAGGATGGGCTGTTTGGAATGATCCCGTGCGCGTTCGAGAGGCGTAGGAAGGCCAAACAAACTGCAACTGAGACCACCCCGGGTTAAGGGTTGTAGTGTGCAGTGTATTCGAGGCAGCAAGTGAGCGTAGCGTGCGGTGTACCGAGGCAGCAGTGCGAGTAGTGTGCGGTCACTAAAATTCGTTTTAAAAATCTTTTGTTTTTGTTTAAAAGTTTTTAAAACAAAACGTCCCCAGCGGAGTCGCCAACTGAAATTACCCGGATCCATGAGGCGCGCGGGCGCCCCGGCATCTGGCATCTGGTCAGTCGGGACCGTGCGTTCGCTGCGTTTTTCGTTCGTAGAGTCGCCACGCCGTTTTGATTTAGCCCAAAACGTTGAGAAAAGGCTCAGTTTAAAAACTGTTGTTGTGTGATGAGATTTTTGAGTTCGGAGGTCAGGTTACGCCTCGGGAAGAGAATGTTATAGCTCACCCAAGTCGCCTCGTAAAAACGAGTCTTTCGGTACCCCTTCTTTCTTTAAAAGTTGTGTGTGTGTGTATGTGCTTTTAAAAATGCATGCTGTATATAATGTCTACATCGTACATTATGTATTGAAATGTATTGAATTAGTGTGAGAAGGAAGCCTTATCAATGTTGGTTCGTGTCTGTCTTTCGCTGGGGAATAGTGTTTGGGTGTTGAATAGTGTTCCGGGACGGACCGGGATGGCATCGGGATGTGTCGGTTGTCTGCGGACGGAGCTTCGGTATGCCTTGGGATTGTCAGGTGTGTACTCGGGCAAAGTTTTGGCATACGTTGGGATCGTTGGTTGTGCTCGGGCAGAGTTCCGGCGTGCGTTGGAATCGTCGGTTGTGCTCGGGCAGAGTTTCGGCGTGCATTGGAATCGTCGGTTGAGCTCGAAAAGGGCCGGGACACCTCCGGATGGATTGGCAGGGCTTCGAGATGGATTGGTAAGGCTTCAGAATGCCTCGGGAGTGCCTCGGGAGCGTCTCGGGAGCACTCGGCAGTGCTCGACAGAGCTTCGGAGTACCACGAGGGGCCTCAGAATGCTCCGGAGGGAATCGAAGGGGACCGGGATTGCCCCGAAGGGTCTTAGAGAGGAAGCCTAAAGGCTGGGGGAGAGAGGAGAAGAGGATTGTGTGTGAAAAATGAGAGGGGGAGGCCTCTATTTATAGGTGGATTCTGGCAGGTTGTGTCGCACGACACTGTCAACCATTACCAGTTTTTTCGTTTTCCAAGATTTAAGGGAATATCGTGGACCTTAGGAGATTTTGTAATTATGATGTCCCTTGGCAAGGTGTGTCGCACGGTACTGTCAGCCATTACCAGTTTTTTGGTTTTCCTGGATTTAAGGGAATATTGTGGACTTTAAGGGAATTTTGTAATTATGATGTCTCTTGGCAAGATGTGTCGCACGGCACAAGCTACCAACTTCATATTTTACAAAATTACTTAAAATTCCTTTTGCACTTTTTAATCCCAGAATGCCCCCCCCCCCTTTGTTTGGTTGGTGGTTTTTGGGGTTTTTGAGGGCTACAGGTGTTCAAGACTGCGTTTGTGTGAGTCTGCGGTGTTTTCCGTGCGTTTGGAAGAGAGTGATCCAGATTGGGGTATATACAACCTCATATGACGAGTCTTTCTACCTTTCTCGAAAAGTGTGCATGTGTGTGTGTTCGTGTTGCTTTTGAAAATGAGCTTGAATGACAAGCTTTAATCTTGGTTTGAATGACAAACGTTGATTTTGGTAAAAAGAGCGTTTGAATTACAAACGTCGGTTTTGAGTTTGAAAGGGAGTTCGAATGACGAACTGGAATTTTAGTTTGAATGACAAACGTTGATTTTGGTAAAAGAGCGTTTGAATGACGAACGTCGATTTTGAGTCGGAAATGTGCGTTTGAATGACAAACGTCGATTTTGAGTTTGAAATGAGTGTTTGAATGACAAACGTCGATTTTGAGGGGTTTTAAAAGGAGTTCAAACGACAAACTTTTGGTTTTAAACCGGGCATTACAATGTTACCCATTTTTATGAAAATGGTGGTAAATGAGATGCGATCAACGAGTCATTTTGTGACTCGGACATTTGTAAGTAAAATAATATCAACAAACCAAACGACTTGGACTGTAAATGACAGTATTGAAATGCGGTATCAACGGATCGAACGATCCGGACGATAAAAATGCGATCGACGAGCCAAATGACTCGGATTTGTAAAGATGCATAAAGTAAATAGCAATATCGACGGATCAAACGATCCGGACTTGTAAATGACAATCACGAACCAAACGGTTTAGACGGTAAAAATGCGAATCAACGGATCGAACGATCCGGACGGTAAATGACAGAAAAGTAAAAAATGGGACTTGAACGCCGTTTTAACCCGAAATTACTTCTCTTACAGGAGAGAAGATGATTATGGACTAAAATGTATCAAGTCCCGTAGACGGCATTACGTCTACATTTTGAGAACTTCGACCGCCTCGAAAGTAGCGTATGACGCGTAAATCGAGACAAAACGGAGTTTCGAAAGTGAGAGTGTTACCAATGGCTAGGTATTGACTCTTTGTCTCGGGAGGACGTATACGAGATACGATTTGGTGTTTGGAAGGTGTTTGGAAGTGTTTGGCTCGTGTTTGATCGAAAAACGTGGTTTTCATGCAAATCGAGGCATTTTCGAGGCTCGGGAGGGTGTTTAGTTGGCTGGAACCGTGAGGTTTTGATGAGAGTTAATATTTTTTGACCTTTTTTACTGAAGGGGAGGGGCTGTATTTATAGGGAATGAAAATGAAGAACAGGCCGTCCGACCTTATCCTCATTTTGAGGCACTTTTGAGGTATTTTGGAAATTGCTGGGACAAGCTGAGACTGGCGTTTTTTCAGGAAGAACAGGCCGCCCGGCCTAACACTCAATTTCAGGGGTATTTTGGACTTTTCACCCTTGAATTTTATTGATTGAGATGGGGGAGGCTGTGCCACGTGTCTAGCTTAGTCGCTAAGACTTGGTTTTTGCTCCGTTAATCCCGGTTTTGACTTTTTTCTAAATAACTGTCCGAGAAAATATCCGAAACAGTCCCAGAAAGTCCCGAAAAGTCCCAAAAATTGCGTATTTCGAGGAAAGTGGTACTTTTACGTTTGATAACCTGTGTTGAGTACACTTTGGAATTTGGATGCACGGGGCAGTCCTAGGAAGTCTCGTTGACTCGGAAATGGGGAGTTAACGAATTCCGGTTAACTTGGAAAAGGCCAGTTAACGGATTGTAACGATCCGGATTTGGGTACTTACATAAAGGCGTTGAGTTTACTTGGGAACTTGAATAGGAGTTTTGGCTTGCTCGGGCTGTTAGACAAGCTAAGGGTTTGATACGTGGGATTACCAGACTTGCTCTGGATACGGCAGATACGAAAAACATAAAAAAATGCTTCGAGCGTGGGATCGTAACCAAGAAGCCGACAAGCGACTAAAAAGAAATTTACCGTCCTCACAATATTCGCAACCATCTGAATGGGGGCCGCATTTCACACGCTAATGAAAGAGAAAATGAAAGGGTCTAGCGGTAACCTAAGTCCGAGCGAAATTGACCCACGAAGAAGGCAATTCTCTCTATGTTTCTGAACTAAGTGGCTATCTCCACATCTTCACTCTCCATATCACATAAGTGACCTTATAGTCCTCACAATTGATGTTATAATCCTAGCAGAATTTCCTGGTGAAGTTTTCCCCCAATGTCTCCTCGTATATGGGTTTGTCGGGATGATGGTTCCTAGGAAGGTAACCAAATGACTGTGAGCTCTTAATCGTGATCTTATCACTATCCTCCCCTCCCACTCTTATAACAAATCCACATCCGAGCGACCCTCAAATCCCAGAATCACACATTCGAAAACATTATTGTCGCCTTCATCTTGGGGTATGGGAGCGGCAATCGCAACGATCACTTGGTCAACTATCCTAGTCTGCTCGACACCATCTATTGTTCTCTCTGAGCTTGAGCTCGAGGCATGGTCATCATCACTCTTAGCATAGCCACGACCTGAGAGTAAGGAATTTTGGGAATCCCCACTTCCTTGGCTCCTTGTCATACCTGCAAGAATAGTATAGAGACGGACCCCAAGTCAGAAGAGGAGCGAGAGCTCATTGGTGTGTCAGATCCCCCTCCTATCCTTGCCCATGTCTCTATACAAGTCAAGAGAGGTTTAGCTCCTACTACATAGTGGGTTATTATGTGGTTTATGAGCTTGTTGTAGTAGTCAAATTTGACTACGGTGTAGTGCTCGGTTCTCATCCAGTCCTCACATCCTATCCATGACATCCTAACACCCTCCACAAAACACTTGTAGGGTGTAAGGATGGGCTCGATTTTGTGAAGTGTTAACTTAACCCACCCGTCAATCACACTTTTGTAGACTAATTTGGTTTTTTCGTGATAGCAATAAAGGGAATCTCCTACTGCATTCATGAACCCAGGTGTCATTTTCTAGAAAAGAAAAAAAAGGCAAAAACTCAAAATCCTCCCAAGGACGTCGAAAAACTCATCTTCTTCGATGAATACTTCGTCGGAGCTAATCACTACGCTTGACAGAGAAGAAAAATTAACTCTAAAAGCGTCGGAAATAAAGGAATAGAGGGACAATAAATGTACTTGAGTGATTGAACGGGTGAAAACGATTGAAGATAGATGAGAACGTAGTCAGAAGGAAAAAACACGGTGGCCGGGAATCACCTGGAAAATTCTCTTAATACTCTCTCAACAATTCTGGAAGCGTAAAGGGTAAGAAGGGAGTGGATTCTAGCTTTACATCCCAACCCGTTTCCTCGTTCGCGAGTCAAGAGTCAGGTCTCAATCTCCACGACAACATTTAATAACGCGTGTCTTCCCAAGGTGAATATCAGTCTCGTTTCCTGCCCAACAATGATGAAAGGATATAATGACGCCCCTTCTGTAAGTACCCAAATCTGGCTCCGGCCTTCTAATTAAAGTTTTCTGGCATTTCTCCAAACTTTCATAAAGTTTAGGGGCAATTCGAGAACTTTTCGGGACTCTCCAAGCAAGGAAGGACCTGCCAGGAACAATGAATTTGGACAGGACCTCGCTGGAAAGGGCATTCCAGAATCTGCCACCTTGCATGTTTCTAGAAAGGAGGCAGTTATGACTCGTAATGTCGTGCGACATATCAAGCCACTCCCATGCAGCCTATAAATAGAGGCTTGCTCCTCTCATTTTGGGGGCCCTTTTCCACTCCTTAGCGTCACTCTGTCAAAATACGCCCAGACACCCATCTCTCTCCTCATACACACCCAAACTAGCACCAAATTTTCTCTTAAATAACACATTCTCACAAACAACTCAAGCTCTTCTTCAAACACTCACACATATTAAGGATCCAATCCTCCATAGTTTCTGAGTTCAAATTCAGCTCCTGAAGCTGAACTGAAGGTCCTTATTCCTAACTTGGTATAAGGATTGAGGATCTACAAGGGTAACATATACTAATCCTCCCTCTCTCTCTACTTTCACGATCCATTGATATTGCCATGCTTGATCTGTTGAAGGGTCATTAAATCTGCCATGTTTTGATCTCTGAATATTCTGTTCATGTATCTATTCTCGTGATATGCATGCTTTTGATTAATATTGATAATGTTCGTTGCTTAA
Source organism: Adenophora triphylla var. japonica (assembly GCA_022495995.1). NCBI lineage: Eukaryota > Viridiplantae > Streptophyta > Magnoliopsida > Asterales > Campanulaceae > Adenophora > Adenophora triphylla. Next base: position 76,121 of record JAFEMH010002038.1, read on the forward strand.
ACCTCAAGATGGGTGTGGATCATTCCATATCCACGCTCATCTGAGTATTGATTCCTCTTTGAGATCTACATGACTTGTTTCTAACCTCTGGTAATCTAAATTTGCCATTAATCTCTTCTGTAAACGATTCGTTTGTAAAACTCTGCAGATGGCATGTTGTGTCACACGACAGACTTGGCCAGGCCATGTCCTGTGTCGTGCGACATAACTGGCCATTCTGCAGCAGTTCCAGTTCCAGTTGTAATCTGATCTCATTCTTTATTTTAATATCATTTCCCCCACACAAAGGATTCATCGGGGATCCTCTCCCAAGGAAGAACACGGGTCCACACGTGGCTTGTTCTAGGGAAGATCCACCACATGATGATGTGATGTTCCTTTACTTTTCACATAGAAATGCAATCTTTATTTTAAATGTCATTTCCCCCATGTCCCTCAAGGATGGATCGCTCTCCGAGGATTGTCTAGTAGCCTTTTAAGGCACGAAAGACATATGATGAGTATAAAGATCCAATCTTTATACCCCTTCCCCTATCCCCCTTGGTTCTTGGAGCATCTCGTGGAGTGGATCGGTGTAAAGACCTCATCTTTACATCATTTCCGCCACTAAAATGCCGTAGTCGTATTCCCTTTAGAAGCGGATGAATCTTAGTCCCGACATCTCCGATCATCACTTGAGACGAGCATAAATGTCCCTACGAAGCTCAATCGTCTCAAGATGTAGGATTGATGGGCAAAGATCTCATTCTTGGGCAAAGACTCTTCCTTTTCTAAAGGTCACATAATGATGATCACAAGTCCAAGATGAGCACGGGATCAAAATCCCGAACACATAAAATCCAAGGAATCCCGAGCTATAACCTTCTTATATGGTTTATATGTTCGACAGATAACTTGGCACATTCCCTCTCTTTTTCAAATCACACACACACACATGAGCACACAAACAAAAACAAACTTCGGATCTAAGAAGACTTGCTTTCGTAAGGCTCCTTGGGTGAACGCGATCCGTTCTTCCCAAGGAGTAACTTAACCTCCGGACCCTTATCCTTTTTTTATAGTATTTAGGAAATCAAAATGGCGTGGCGACTCCGTTTTTCAATAAAACCGGTATCTTCAAACTGAGGTGAAGCGGCGACCCTATAAAAAATGGTTCAATCTCGAGGGCCCACATTCACAGTTTGGCGACTCTGCTGGGGACAAGTAAATGTTTCCAAACTTATTTCTTTCATAAGAAGCGTTGGAAACGTTTACGAGGGTTAGCCTTCCGTCCCGGATCCAAATTTTGTTTGCTTTTTTCTTTTTTCCATGCATCTTTGTTTTTGTCTTGTGCATACTCTGAAATAATAAACAGGGGACCATTCTGAAGCTGAAAGTTGCCAAAAATGCTCGAAGAAACAGTCTGGAAATGAAGCAAATTGGAAGCTGGAAAACTGTTGAATCCAGCCGGACGGCTTGATCTGCCTGGATCATAGCCGGGCGGCTTCATTCGCAGTTCCACCAGGACACTTTTCTGAGATTAACCTGGAAGCCATGGCAGCTTGGGGCTATCCAGTTCTAAGTCTGGCCAGGTTTCAGAAAATTTATGTGCTTACGTGTTGCATTTTCCCCCATTCCAAAAACATTCTTTTAAAACACATGATGAAAATCTCTATTTTAACTCAAAAAAGAATTTTTTTAGGAGGCCGCACACTACGCGCACTATATATCCTGTACACTTTTGCACGCACGTCCTTTAAACCCAGGATGGTTGTTCAGCTGCAGTCACGGACAGTGTTACGATGCTACCGGGCGCGCACGGAATCATCCCAAACTCCCCATGGCAGCCAGTGTCGACCAATGCACTAGTCCATGTCACACTTTTAAAACCGTGACTTTTTGGTTGGTTTTTGGTCTAGACCGTGTCATACAGCCTCATTGTATACCCCCGTAAAAGTCAAACCCGAGCCTATGCCAAAAGTCAAGATCCCTCGCGCAAGCGAAACTCTGCCGAAATTCCGTCAAGGAAAAATTGGCAAAATCTTGACCCCAGCATTGACTTTGACTTTGACCCGCACGGGGTATGTAAGATTCAAGCCCGAGTCCGTGCCAAAAATCAAGATCTCTCGCGCAAGCGAAGCCATGCCGAAATTTCGTTAGGCAAAAATTTGGCAAAATCTTGACCCCGGCACTGACTTTGACTTGCACAAAGTATGCAACAACGCTCAATGTGACGCCGTGTCATTCGACTTTTAACATCTGACCCATGCCTATTATTTTCCTTGGACAATGCCGAAGTCAAACGTCTATCGCGTAAGCGAAACTCTGCCGAAATTTCGTTGAGGCTAAAAGACTTGACTTTCATGGCATTGACATTGACTATAATCCGCATTGCCCGCGCGTTAAAAATTCCTATGATCCACTAGACCCTAGGACCGTTCTTCTCTCTCGGTCGGTGGGATCCGCGTGCCCTATAGGACCCTCGCCCGGGGCTGTCCACCCTGGGACCAATTTTCAATCTTGACCTTTCAAGGTCTAATCTTTTCCGATCAATTAGGATTAGGAGAAAATGTGTTTTAAGTAAAACTTAAGCAGTACATGCATGTTACTTGAGCCTTCAGCCTAAACACCTACCTCCGAGTTTAAACCTTACCTACCCCTGAGTCTAAACCTTGCCTATCCCTTTCCCGCAGCGAGAAAGAAGTGGGTGAGAATACCGGGTCAGTGGCTTTTCAGTGCGGAAACCTCAGGTTTAGACAGTTCAGCAGAATCATCAGTTTTGTCTACTCAGGGGTTTAGAATGGCAGATATGACAGAAAACCGTGGTGGTACGGGTAATCCGATGACCAGAGAGGATGAGTTAGTCCTAGCTTTGGAAAATGCCCATAAGATTCATGAAGAGCAGCTGGCCATGCTCATCGGTGCTCTCCGCCGTCATGGAGTCCAGGTGACAGTTGAGGCAAATGGTTCTCTGTCATGTTCGAAGATGAAACTCCAGAAACAGTGATCTCAGTCCCTCCATCCTATAACCAATACCCTCCGTCATATAACCAATACCCTCCATCCAACAACCAATACCCTCCATCTTATAACCAATACCCTCTATCCTACAGCCAATACCTTCCTCCTTTGACATATGATTCCCCACCAAGGACTACTTCCCTCCAGTTCCTCCCAGTGTCTCAGGCCATCAGGGCTCCATCGCCCTCAGCTCCTCAGAACGGATTGGGCTTCACCACACCTGTTTCTCAGTTTCAGCAGTACCTGCCAGTTTATGCTCCAGCTTCACATAATCAGTCTGAGCCATGTGGCTATGTTCTAAGAACCCTATACCCACCCGAATACGATCATGAGTTGCTAAAAGAAAATTCGGATGCCTCAAGTTTTCAGTTGACATTTACCGGACTTAGTGAATTCACCCGTCAGTTTCACCAGTCTGCGGCTGTGGTTCCCTCTACTGATAAAAGTCTTGTTGCAAGTTCCAGTAACTCGAGAGTTCCCATTGACCCCCATGTGGCAATATTGATGGAGCAAGTGAAACAAATGCAAGAAAAGCTTGATCTCATGATGAGTACCAGTACTCCCTCGACCCAACATGTCGAACCAGGCAAAGAAGTGATTCTGCCGTCAAAATTCAAGTGCCCGAAGTGAGAGAATCCAATAGGACAACCTGCCCCAGAGCACGCTTGGACAATGCCAGTTCTAAGCTTGAGAAAGGCCCGAAGACACAATCAACCGGTACCACCCCTTTCACTCAATACAACCAGCGCAGCGCTGAATCCTCTAAAACAGATCCCAATATCCCTCAAAATCCTCCCAGATTCACTTCCTTCCATCAATATGCTCCGTCAACAAATTTCATCCCCGTAACTTTTTCGACCCATTTCTTTGGACAACTTGTATTTGCTCCAGCTGCTCCATGGCCTCAAATCCCTCCACTTCCATCAGTATCATGGGCACATAACTGATCACTATCCTTAAGCAAGATTAAAAGATAAAACAGTCTCTCAGTCAACTTTCGTAGGTTCTAGTACTTTCCTCTTTCAATCAAGTCCTCCTCGGACATTGTAATTAATCTTAAATCTTCTATAAAAGAGTCTTTTTCTTTTCTTGCTAGACTTAATACATTATTTGCACACCTACATTACATTTAATGAAATGGTTTTATTTTATATGATCACTTGCATTGCTCAACAAATAATCTCTCGAAATAATTAATGTTCTGATTAATCGGTGTGAGAAAGTCAACTAACGCCTTCCCCATACACTTTCCTTACCTCACAAAAGGCCTCCACCAAGCATACACTTCCCAAATCATGTCTTCACCATTACCTTGACCAAGTCAGCGACGGTGGCATCATCAAGGAACAACAAAAGGTCACTCAGCATCGAAAAATTGACCCCATGTCGACAACAACCTAGGAGCTTGCCTTCGACCTCAAGGGCATCAGGAAAGTTCAAGCAGGGGCTTGCCTTTGCCCTCATGTGCTTCAAAAAAAAAAAAAAAGAAGCCCAAGTAGGAGCTTCAAGGAAAAAAAATGAAGCCAAGGACCTAGCACCGCCAATCAGAAGCTTGACAGATGGGCAAAATCAAAGCTCAAAAAATGAAAGTTTTCAATAACAATGGAGCGGACAAAGCAAAGGTAGAAACATTTCATAAGCCCTTAGGCATGTGCAAATTATTTCTCCCCCAATGATAGACGAAAATCAGGAAGCAATTGAAGCAGCCGTCCAAAACGACTAGTCAAGGAATCGTCTCAAGGCTTGTGCCTCATCATCCAACCTTCTCATTCGAGCCTTTCCACTAAAGGAACCACAAATCCCATTTCCCAAAGCCAAACACAGTTTAGCCGAACTACGAAGACCTGATCTCCTCACATTGAGGGGAACGTAGGCAACCAGAAGTGGCCTCTCCCATAAACACATTCAAATCCCAGAAAATCTGGTCTCATCAATGACCTCCCTATACACAAACTTTTCTTTCACACCCAGCCAACCTTGATCCGCGACACTGGTTGACTTTCTCCTCATGATTAATCAAAATGTTTGTTCATATCGAGATTAGTGGTTGAATAACCCGAACATTAATAAAGGATTTTAAGCAATCTTGTGATCATTGTAAATAAAACAAGTTTTCAGATGTCTTGACTAGTCTTCTTTTTCTACATCTTAGGAAAAATAGTGCTAAACACTGATTTTCTGTCAGCAGCAGGGGCTTTCATACACTTTTACAAACCTTTCTACGCTTATACTCTCTCAAAAGAGTCAAACCCAAAGCGAGTTCTTGTGCCTACATCGAATAAGGCCATCAAAATAACACATAATCGGGATCCATTCCCACCTTTCGAAAAAATATGCCCCTGCATGTATAAATTTCTAAAATTCTTTTCTTTCACATCTTCTTGCGGTTGACTGATTTACAAAAGAAAATAAGAAAGTAAGTACGAAAGGATAGGTTTTCCCTCTACTGCTACAATTTGCATTAGGGTTGCCTTGAAACTCTTCAAGGTTGGGGCCTCGCCAAGCCATTTTTTTAGACTGGGGCTTCTTTAGTCATTGTTGGGTCCGCATCGGGTTCCTCACTATGTCACAAAATGGATTCAGTCTTGGTCAGATCAACCTCAGGATCACTTTTACAGTACCAATCAGATTGGGACGTTTTACCAAGTCATCTCTTCAAGCCGGGGCTTTGCCAATAAAAGGATATTTCCTCGCTTTAATAAGAACCTAGGGCTTTGCATAATTTTTTCCCTCAGACCGGGACTTCGATAAGTCGCATCCATCCTCAGAAGAGAGGTTTGGTCACTTTGACATTTGCTTTAGTCTTTGGTTCTAAAAGCCTGTCAGCATCAACTTCAAGTGCCAGAGTTTGAGAAAGGAACTTTAATCAAGACCTGAGGTTTAAACCCAATCTCAGCCCAAGAGGGAATTCTGGTCCACATGATGCTTTTTGGCAGCATAGACAACATCTCAGCAACAACAGCAGTTCAGTCCGCACCCAAGGGATACAACCCCACCTTCTCAAAACCTGCATAAAAATCATTCCCCAAAAACATTTCCTATACATCCTGGCCCAATTTCCGCCACATTTCCACACAAAAAAAATCGCCCCGAGGCTCAAGTAACGTGCCAAGTAGCAATGATAACAAAAAAATTTCCGTTATCTCCAAATGGAGTAACGTCAGGTGACAGCCTCCGAATTGTCAAAATCAAGCTTTAGCTACCTCTATCTCCTCGATAGCGACGTAAGCTTTAGTTTTTCCAACTTTAACTACCTCTATTTCCTTGATAGCGATGTAAGCTTTAGTTTTTCCAACTTTAGCTACATTTATCTCCTCGATAGTGACATAAGCTTTAGTTTTTCCAACTTTAGCTACCTCTATCTCCTCGATAGCGATGTAAGATTTAGTTTCTTAAGGTGACTCCTCCATTAATCGTCAAAATTCCAAGGATCCTAGACCTGTTCCTAACTATCTAGTGAGCCTTGAACTACGACCACGGCTTGATTCCTCCGGGATATGTAGGTAGCCTTTCAAAAAGGTCCAGTCATCCGATCGCAGTGGTCGCCCTTTTCCTTCATCACTCCTCAGTGGTGAGGTAGCCTTTCAAAAAGGTCCAGTCATCCGACCGCAGTGGTCGCCCTTTTCCTTCATCACTCCTCAGTGCTGAGGTAGCCTTTCATAAAGGTCCAGCCATCCGACCGCAGTGGTCACCCTTTTCATTCATCACTCTTCAGTGGTGCATGAGCCTTTCATAAAGGTCCAGCTATCTGACCACATTGGTCACTCCCTTCATTTGGCATATCCCCAGTAGGATCAGCCATTTGACCTCCTAGGTCACTTTCTTTCCATCCTCATAGCAAGGGACCAGTTTCTCTTCGCCATTTTCCAATGGATTTCCAGAACTACGATCATGGCTTGATTCCTCCGGGATACGTAGGTAGCCTACTTTAGGTTCAGCCAATCTGTCACATATGACATCTTTTCCCCAGTGGACCCAGAACTATGATCATGGTCTGATTCCCCCGGGATACGTAGGTAGCCTTCCAAAGGTTCAGCCACTCGACCTCCTTGGTCACCCAATTTCAATCCATCTCGGCAATTCCAATCCAATTCCAAAGGTTTTGTAAGTACGATTCAGTTTACCTCTGTCACGCGACAAACCTTGCCACATGGTGTCCTTAGTCACGCGACACTTATAGCCAACATCAGACATCAGTAAACTGCAGCATTCCGCATTCCCCAGGGCACTCCCTGACTTGTCAATCGCTGCAACCATCATCCATCCACTTCTCAAATGCATGGGAGAGGGTTCATTCATCCCATATACAAACATACATTCATATACACACTCACCCGGTACATTATATGTGACGACCCTAACCCTAGACACAATTTTAGTATAACATTATATACTTTTAAAATTAATATCAACCTCATGTGTTTATTTTATATCTTTAAATTTCTTATATTAGGATAAAATGATAAGGAAATAAATAGTGTTCTAGGGGAAAAATAATAATTAGAAATAAATAAAGTATTAGAATGGAGTGGTAATAAAATGGACAAATAAAATGTTGTTGGTTGGGAAAATTATTTTAAATTGGGGAGAGATTTGTTGTAGGGGATTTTTGAGTAGGGGACAAAATCCCCCAAAACCCTCCCTCCATGGACCGGCCCCCCCTCCCCCATACTCTCTCTTTACCATTCTTATACTTTTCCCTTTATCATTTCCACACTCCATCTTCCTCCTTCCCCTCCTCAACCTTCTCTCTCAATCAATCCATGGAAGCCATGGTTGAAGCTTCACTTTCCAAGGCTACTTCCAAGTTCAAATCTCCACCATTTTTAGATCCGAGAGCACTTTTGTAATCGGGAGACCAAGAGGAGTTCATCAAGCTCAAGAAATCCATGATCCATCTCTTATTCTAAGGTGAGTTATTATGACCTTCCCTTCTTTAAATGTTCATGAACTATGTTGTTGTTGTTGTTATAATGGTTTTGATGATTTAAAACCTTCTTGGAGTTTGGAAATCGGGTAAATGTTAGAGAATGATGTTTTGGTTCATAGAAGTTGATCAAGAGTATAAGAAAATGTGTTGGTTGGATTAAGAGAATTTAACTTGAAATGGGGTAGTGAATTGGGTGAAAAATCAAATTGTAATTTAACTTAGGTTTATGTTATTTTGAAGTTTAAATGATTTGGTATGAAAAGTATGAAGTTTAGTAAGCATTTTAGGTTCACAAAACAGAGGAAAATTAGTTTGGGAACAAATTGGTTTGGGGTTGTTGAAGGATTTTGGCCTGTTCTGAATTCTGGGTTCAGGGCACGAGTCGTGCCTTGGATAGGGACGAGTCGTGACCAAGTTTAAGCTGAAGTCGTGCTGGTTGGGGACGCTGGAATCTGGGGAATGTCAAATGGGCACGAGTCGTGCCCTGGGGCACGAGTCGTGCCACAGCTGGTTACGTTGCATCAATTTCTAAGCTGTTTAAACCCAATCAAACTAGAACCAAAATGAAATCTCTTTAACCTAGATTAAAGTAGAATACTTTGGCTACACAATGACATCTTAAGTGATCAAAATGGAATTGTGGAAGTAGTTTAAATAGTGTCCCGAAAATGGTTGATAGGTTCGATTTGTAACTTCATCAAAATAGTTCCAACTTGGGAAATAGATCTTGAACTTTTATTAAGGTTGTTCGAGGTGGTATATTAATTATGTAAGAATGGTTTACGATTCATAGTGGCCTTACTTACTCCATATCTTTGGTGAGTAGTTGCAATAGAGTAAAAGCTATAGGTTTCACTAGTGAGCTAATTGGTAATGGGTATGTATCACTTGTGGCATTGTGTCCAAGTTATGGAATTATTGATATTATGGTTATCTTAATATCCTAAAGTATGGACTATTTGGCAAGTTGTTATGTGGTATCCCATTGTGTGGATTATGTGTTATATAGTGTTGTGACATCCCAATTGTGGATTATGTGGCATGTTGATTATATTGTTATCCCAATATGTGGATATGGTTATTATGTGGTTGTATGGTTATCCCAATTGTGGATTTATTGGTTATCATTCATATTTATTGATGATACTATGCATAGTGTATTACTTAAATGTTGCATTATGGTATTGATTGGCATGAGTATACATTACCATGTTATTATGTTGTTATCCCGTTTTGTGGATTTATCTCAAGTATCTATCATGTGCTTGAGCGTGTTATGTTCGGGTGGGTATGATGGATGCCAATCAATTATTGATTTGTTCAATAAGTGATTGAAGGTACATCATACCGGTGACCCTTCCCCACTCTGTGGCCACGGGGTGGGGGCTATGCTAACGACTGTATTGACCCAAAAAGCTTTACAGATCTGTTGCGATCGTTGTAAGGAGGGACGATATTATTTTTGGATATTCTAATATAGATATCCTTTCTTATATGGATGGTCTGGGGTATGAGTCCTATAAGAGGTGAATGTGCTGGAGGCAATTAACCAAAGAGTGGAGTTTTACTCCCACGTTGTACGACTTATTGTTCAGACGGGAAAAGGTAAAATGAGGTAACGTAAGGTGTTTACCGCTTTCATAATGTGTTAAGTGTTGCCATGCTATGTGTTGCATCTTGTTTGGCATCTTGCTGCATCCATAATAGCTCATTGAGATTTATTCTCACCCCTCTCCCTTTACTATTTTAGATCCCGAGACAGGTGGACCGGCCAAGTAAGGGCGGAAAGGAGTTGGATGTGGTATTTTGGGTTTGTCGGGGTACGTTTAGGTTGGCGTAGAAATTGTGTATTGATGTAATTCTTTTAAAGGGTTTGTATTTATAAACTTTAATCTTATTTTATATTCAACATCTTTTTGTAAATCATTTATTACTTTCGGAGTTAGTCAACTCTTTCCCCAGTGTAGAAAGGAGTAGAGTTATTTTTTTTTTTTAAATGGGTATGTAAATGGTGTAGCGTTTGAAAGTTAAATCAAAGTTTTTAAAAGTTTAGGATATTTGGGTTAGTTTGAGGACGCTCCAACTCGGGACACGTGTAGGTTCCGGGTCGGGGTCCTCACAGTTGGTATCAGAGCTCGGTTAGAGTTCGCGGGTAGAGTCTAGCTGAGTGAGAGTGTGTGATAACTGACGTCGAGAGTTTAATGCAGGAATTTGTTCAAAGACAGAAAATGATATTGACCAACCAAGGAATCAAGGAAAGGTGAGTTTTGGAAAGATAGATTTCCCCACCATCATTTGAGGTATTTTACCTGTCTCAGGAGTGAGGATTCATACTTTCATAAATCTTCGTTCATTCGTTCTCATGTGGCATTACATTTCATCTTTTATTTGCATAATTGGCCTAAGAGTTGCCTTATGTGTTGGAGGTTCTACTCCGATGGGGTCGTACCTCGAATCATCCTTAATTATCTTGGTAATTGTGATTAAGTGGGCATGTATTGCCGGTGGATTTGGTCGAGTACCTATCCGTGAATCATCGTTATGTTAACTTTGAATTATTTGAGTAGTTGTTGTGTTTGAGGAGGACTGTCGCAAGAAGCGAGTCTCCTTATCTGCGTTTGATTTACCTCCGTGTATAATTGAGTCGGAGAAATTATTAATTGATATTATGTCACATATGCGTAAATGTTGAAAGTATGATTTAAGGAATGTGAAGGATATGTGTTATATTTAATTAAAAGAACCTTGAGTTATCTCATGTACGGTGGAAAATGAATTGTGAACTCTTAGTTGAGGTTAGGTATATGGCCTAATTAAGAGTAGTTTATAATTGTATAATTGCATGATTAGTTATTCATTGGTGTCTCGTGGGGAGACTAGAAATATGGGACTAGTATTGGAAAGTGATAGTCTAAGTGGGATTATATGGGTTATAAAATATCGCGAGTACGAGATCTTATAGAACCAATATACCTTTGCCTTATGTGCTATTAGTTAATTAAGTGGTGTTTTCTAGGTGAGTTTCAAAATGGGTTTTCATCAGGTATCATACCAGGATATTGAGATTGGAATTGCTATAAGGTATTATTTTGGCATTCGGATTCCTAGATAGAGGACACTAATTGGGATGATGGACTTGATGATTCATCTTGGGAAAGTATTTGATAAAGAAGATAATGAGCTTAGTGAATCTCCATAAGGGTAAGTTGTTACTATAATTAGAAAAGATGATACTTGGTGGTTAATTATAAGGTTATAGAGATCTTAAATAGGTAATTGTGAAGAATAAGTATTCGTTAGCACTTGTTGACGATTTGTATGACTGATTTTAGAAACTAGTAGGGTATTCAATGGTTATTAGTTAAATTTTTCAGAGTGTTACAATTACAGTGAAAATTTGCTTAAAGGATATACTTAAGATAACATTTATATATATAGTATGACCGTTTTGATTTGTGGATTGTGTATTAGTGATGGAGGGGTAAATAGGGAAAATGCAAAGAAGTATAATAGATACAGTTATTGGTGACTTAAAGGATCAACTTCAGGAATTGGTGGAAAATGCATATGGTTTGTTTTGAGAGATGATTATCATTAGTTAAGAAAATAAAATGAGGATAAATCTTATTGGAAGACAGGATACTTTAGGATGATTACACCGTATAGATTGACTTAGTTACGTGAATCCTATGAGAAATTAGTGTGATGTTTGGTAGGTATGGGCGTTATGTGAATTTTGAGTTGTTGATGGTTATCGAGAGGTAAGTTAGTTACAGTACTATTAAGGTGTAATCGCAAATTGAGGATGATTTACCTAGTTATAAGCTTAATGATTGTTAGTGTTATTTATCGGAAATAGTAATGGTATGGCAAGATTGTGTTTTCTTATAGAGAAAGTAACTAAGTATAAATATTATAAGTGGTGGCTATAATATAAATAGAGGTCAAACAAGAATATTATGTTAGTATTGTTTAATTGTGTTTAACAATTGAAAGTGTGTGTTGAACTTCGGTGTGAGCATTTGTACCCTTCGGGGATAATTGATTTAATAAGGTCGGTGAACCGTTTTGTGTACATTAAAATCTGTGAGTAATTTAACTATCTACAACTGGTATGGGACGGTTGTAGATAATTAAATCACTCGAGTTATTTTTGGTAGCTTATCAATCTTTTGAAAAATTTCTAAAGAGTGTGAGTGGTTTAGTTAATTAAAACTGGTATGGGACAGTTTTAAATAAATAAACCATTCGAGTTTCATTTGATCTCATTTTATCTATCCTTGGAATTTTGAAAGATGTTGTAAATTTTCGAAAGATTGGTTATTTTAAAGATATAGTTCGTGCAGAAGCAAGTAAGAAGGCAACCTAGTCCCCTATAGTGATTGATTACATTACGGTTTTGATCCGAGAAATGATTTGATAAATTGTGGGGTTATTAATGTGGAGGTCGCAGATTCGGTTTTGTTTTGGTTTGGATCGGCTCCGTTGTGGGCGGCCAACCATTTGATTTGCATATTGATGCGTCTCTGGACACTGAAAATAAGTGGAACATTGAATTGTGTTATATAGTCGACCAGTGTTCCGTTTATAGAAATCATGATCGTATTAGCATGTGCATATTTATTATTTCATGGGCAGTTATTTAATGTTTATATCATGAGATATTTATTGATAAAGTCCTCATATATGTTAGGAGATAGTTTGGTTGTATAAACTCCATAGTATTAAAAAGATTGGATAGTCATTCATTTGGGAAGATCCATTTGGAGTGTAGGAAGGCTATTAAATTTAACCTTGTGAAAAATTTGAGGAATCATTACTTATTATTGAGAATAGGCTACGGGCATATGCAATGGATGTTAATAGTTAATAGTACGTATGGTTACCAAGGGTTGAGTGCGTATAATAGTAGTTGTCATTCTAACATTTAGATAAAACCGTATGAGGCATAGTTTGGGAAGAAAATATCGATCTCTAATTTGTTGGGGTGAAATTGGAGAGGCAAGACCTAAGATAAAGTGGCGCCAAAGTTTGATAACCCATTTGAAGTTTAGGAAAGGTCGGCGATTTGGCTTATAGACTGACTTGGAGCAAATTGTAGAGTATTTGAAGTTTTAATGTGATATTGTAATGTATTTGGTGACCTAAGTTGTAATACTTTAATTATTTATATTTTCGTTGAAATCGGAAAATTCGTGTTAGTGATATTTGCATAGTATGCTTGGATCATTAAGTGGTAACATCATATTATTAATGGAATTAGAAATTTAATTTCTTTGGAAGAAGAATTACAACATTGAAGAGACTATTTGGAAATTGAAGTTTGATGTATACTTGTAACCGATGCGGGTTGATCAGTTAGGTAAGTGACAGTCAAATTCGGGACGAATTTTCTTTAAGGGGGAGTGAGTGTGACGACCCTAACCCTAGACACAATTTTAGTATAACATTATATACTTTTAAAATTAATATCAACCTCATGTGTTTATTTTATATCTTTAAATTTCTTATATTAGGATAAAATGATAAGGAAATAAATAGTGTTCTAGGGGAAAAATAATAATTAGAAATAAATAAAGTATTAGAATGGAGTGGTAATAAAATGGACAAATAAAATGTTGTTGGTTGGGAAAATTATTTTAAATTGGGGAGAGATTTGTTGTAGGGGATTTTTGAGTAGGGGACAAAATCCCCCAAAACCCTCCCTCCATGGACCGGCCCCCCCTCCCCCATACTCTCTCTTTACCATTCTTATACTTTTCCCTTTATCATTTCCACACTCCATCTTCCTCCTTCCCCTCCTCAACCTTCTCTCTCAATCAATCCATGGAAGCCATGGTTGAAGCTTCACTTTCCAAGGCTACTTCCAAGTTCAAATCTCCACCATTTTTAGATCCGAGAGCACTTTTGTAATCGGGAGACCAAGAGGAGTTCATCAAGCTCAAGAAATCCATGATCCATCTCTTATTCTAAGGTGAGTTATTATGACCTTCCCTTCTTTAAATGTTCATGAACTATGTTGTTGTTGTTGTTGTTGTTATAATGGTTTTGATGATTTAAAACCTTCTTGGAGTTTGGAAATCTGGTAAATGTTAGAGAATGATGTTTTGGTTCATAGAAGTTGATCAAGAGTATAAGAAAATGTGTTGGTTGGATTAAGAGAATTTAACTTGAAATGGGGTAGTGAATTGGGTGAAAAATCAAATTGTAATTTAACTTAGGTTTATGTTATTTTGAAGTTTAAATGATTTGGTATGAAAAGTATGAAGTTTAGTAAGCATTTTAGGTTCACAAAACAGAGGAAAATTAGTTTGGGAACAAATTGGTTTGGGGTTGTTGAAGGATTTTGGCCTGTTCTGAATTCTGGGTTCAGGGCACGAGTCGTGCCCTGTGGCACGAGTCGTGCCTTGGATAGGGACGAGTCGTGACCAAGTTTAAGCTGAAGTCGTGCTGGTTGGGGACGCTGGAATCTGGGGAATGTCAAATGGGCACGAGTCGTGCCCTGGGGCACGAGTCGTGCCCTGGCCTGGTTACGTTGCATCAATTTCTAAGCTGTTTAAACCCAATCAAACTAGAACCAAAATGAAATCTCTTTAACCTAGATTAAAGTAGAATACTTTGGCTACACAATGACATCTTAAGTGATCAAAATGGAATTGTGGAAGTAGTTTAAATAGTGTCCCGAAAATGGTTGATAGGTTCGATTTGTAACTTCATCAAAATAGTTCCAACTTGGGAAATAGATCTTGAACTTTTATTAAGGTTGTTCGAGGTGGTATATTAATTATGTAAGAATGGTTTACGATTCATAGTGGCCTTACTTACTCCATATCTTTGGTGAGTAGTTGCAATAGAGTAAAAGCTATAGGTTTCACTAGTGAGCTAATTGGTAATGGGTATGTATCACTTGTGGCATTGTGTCCAAGTTATGGAATTATTGATATTATGGTTATCTTAATATCCTAAAGTATGGACTATTTGGCAAGTTGTTATGTGGTATCCCATTGTGTGGATTATGTGTTATATAGTGGTGTGACATCCCAATTGTGGATTATGTGGCATGTTGATTATATTGTTATCCCAATATGTGGATATGGTTATTATGTGGTTGTATGGTTATCCCAATTGTGGATTTATTGGTTATCATTCATATTTATTGATGATACTATGCATAGTGTATTACTTAAATGTTGCATTATGGTATTGATTGGCATGAGTATACATTACCATGTTATTATGTTGTTATCCCGTTTTGTGGATTTATCTCAAGTATCTATCATGTGCTTGAGCGTGTTATGTTCGGGTGGGTATGATGGATGCCAATCAATTATTGATTTGTTCAATAAGTGATTGAAGGTACATCATACCGGTGACCCTTCCCCACTCTGTGGCCACGGGGTGGGGGCTGTGCTAACGACTGTATTGACCCAAAAAGCTTTACAGATCTGTTGCGATCGTTGTAAGGAGGGACGATATTATTTTTGGATATTCTAATATAGATATCCTTTCTTATATGGATGGTCTGGGGTATGAGTCCTATAAGAGGTGAATGTGCTTTGGAGGCAATTAACCAAAGAGTGGAGTTTTACTCCCACGTTGTACGACTTATTGTTCAGACGGGAAAAGGTAAAATGAGGTAACGTAAGGTGTTTACCGCTTTCATAATGTGTTAAGTGTTGCCATGCTATGTGTTGCATCTTGTTTGGCATCTTGCTGCATCCATAATAGCTCATTGAGATTTATTCTCACCCCTCTCCCTTTACTATTTTAGATCCCGAGACAGGTGGACCGGCCAAGTAAGGGCGGAAAGGAGTTGGATGTGGTATTTTGGGTTTGTCGGGGTACGTTTAGGTTGGCGTAGAAATTGTGTATTGATGTAATTCTTTTAAAGGGTTTGTATTTATAAACTTTAATCTTATTTTATATTCAACATCTTTTTGTAAATCATTTATTACTTTCGGAGTTGGTCAACTCTTTCCCCAGTGTAGAAAGGAGTAGAGTTATTTTTTTTTTTAAATGGGTATGTAAATGGTGTAGCGTTTGAAAGTTAAATCAAAGTTTTTAAAAGTTTAGGATATTTGGGTTAGTTTGAGGACGCTCCAACTCGGGACACGTGTAGGTTCCGGGTCGGGGTCCTCACATTATACAAACCATGAATCCATTCAATCCATTCAATCAAACCATCAACCCTACAACTGTCATTCCATTTTCCATTTTCAAGATAGACTCGTGCAATAAAAAGAGCTAACAATGTATATACAAACTAACAAATAACTAAGTCCAATATTGTACAAAAGTAGTGCATAGCAAAATAGCATAGTCTAAGGTGTGTGTTTTCCCAAAGGGTACAATAAGCAACAAGTAATAATCTGATCTAAGAGGCTACTCTGAATCATCCTCCTCCTCTGTGAGTACAAGGTCAGGATCATCAGCCGGAGCCTGATAAGCTACAGGGTCCACGCGATAGAACTCACCGACCTCAGGAATAACAGTGGTATCAAGCTCGTGCGAATCAACAGGGAGATCATCACCAGCATTGTCAATATCGTCCTCTGAGCTGGAAGGAGTGTATGAAGGGTTCCTGCTCCGATATTTCTTCGATCCGCTTGTCTCCACGTCAACTCGAGCCCTTTTTCTCTCCGGTTGGCTAGGAGAGGAGTCATCTTCTGAAGTTTAGGATCTACATTGCTCCTTCAAGAACCGAGTTCTCCTCTGTAGCTGCTCAATCATGTCTAAAGCTCCCATGTAAGCTCGAGTAAAGCGTCTATAAGACTGAGCTGAGACCTGATACAATCAAATAATGGAAGAGATTAAGAGATAAGTCATGACAATAAAAAAAGGATGCTAACAGGTGCAAATACTAAAAAAGAAAAGTTGACACTCACAGATCTAGAGCCCTCAGGAAGCTGGAAGTGAGGATGAATCAGGCTCATGTCAATGGGAGCCCGCCTCACGCGATCACCGTCCCGGTAGTCGACATATGGAGGAGGTAAAGGGGGCCTCGCTACGAATCCTGATGACAGCCCCGCTCTCTGAGAACCATACCCTGCTCTCATCTACGGCGACCGTAACCTCCCTACAACATACAAATCATAATCCTACCCTTCCTTAACTTAATTGTAAGCTCCATCACCCTGGATCAAAGTGACTAAATCCTCCAACTTCCGAGGGAACCACATGTCCTCTGAAGGATCAATAGGAACTTGAGCAATCCTGTCCGGCCCATGATGTCTATAGACTCTCTCCTCCATATAAAAAGCATCCCCAGACAAACCCACTAGCAGCTTGCGACACTCTGTCAAGTGTGCAGCGTAATCCAAATCATGGTCATCATATCGGCCAGTCTAGGGGAATAAGCTCAATCTCTGAGGAGCCCCTCTCAGGCATAGCAGCATGTCCTGATACGAGGCCGTCATCCTACATCTCACTTCAGACGTCCTGATCTGTTTCCTGGCATCCTTCACCCATCGTCTGAGAGCGGGAAAAGTGGTAGCAGGAAACTCATCCTGGATCTGCCATGCATAGCAGCCAAAGATCTCATAAACCCAAGTCTGAAAGGAAGAAGAAGAAATCAAAACGGGTGAAATGATGATAGGGAATGACATAATGAAATGTGCAAAAGAGAAGAAGTCAAGATGAAATAATACCTCAAAGTCCATGTGACATCAGTTGAAGTTCATCGCCTTCCCCCTGCTAACGTCATCTAGAGCAAAAAACATCTCGACTAAACCTGCCTCGCCCCAAGACAGGGTCCCCGCAGTGTCCCAAGCTCTCAGAAGCTCCAGCAGTGAAATTAAGGCAGTAGATGCATTGTTGATGAACAGCATATCAGATAGGCCGACCCATACAAAAGCCCTAGCCAATCTCTCGGCTCTCAATCGGCTCTCAACAGAATAATCAAAAACAGCGGGATAGCCTCTACTCTGCTCCCCAATCCGACCGTGCAGCTCACCCAACTCATATTTGTTCCCCTTCTTATCATGGGGAATGAAACCGAGTAGTCCCATAAGGTCCGCATCAGCAATGTACTCGGGCTCAGCAACCGGTGCAGGCTCAACTACGTAGAGTGGCTCAGCGGTAAATGGCAATCCCGTAATGGCTGCGAAGTCATATGAAGTGACTGTTGCCTCGCTCCAGGAGAAGTGAAATGAGTGGGTGGTCTCCCACCAGAACCGCCTAAATGCCTTCACTAGATCTACACTCCTCTGTGTATCTTCGATGGCCTTCTCCATCTCAAAGAATCACCCCAACCCAGCAGCGTAGATCATGCCCTTGGGTGAATATATCTTCTCCTGGCAACCCGGCAAACTCTCCCATAGCCTGCCAATCACCTCAGGGGAACCTCTGGTGCGCAATCCCTACAGGTAAACACAGCACAGGTATGAATATCTCATTTAATATCATTCTGTTCTTAAAAGCATGTCATGATAGCACAATAAAAATCATTCTTTGGGTCTGTCCCAATGGCCATCATATTTCATTATTTCTTCTTCTTTATTTGTCCCAATTTTTATCAAAAGAATTGTTATTTCTTTTTGAGTCCGTCTCACCTTTTCACCAAATCAATGTTATTCTTTTGAGTCCGTCTCACTTTTGCATAAAAATCATCCCTATTCCCTTGGGTCCGTCCCATCCTCTTTACAAAAAACATTAGTACATCAAAATTGTTATTTCCCTTTGAGTCCGTCTCACCCTTTTTTCAAATAAAAGTAGGTTAAATCATATAATGTAGAATATGCATTTATCATCATATTTCCTAGTTCAATTCAGGCAATTAGTTCATTATTCACATGCAAGTTCAGATTTTTGTTAATTCATTTTAGTACGAAAAATCAATTTCCAATCAGTTTCATCCAAAAATTTCGAAACCTAACAAGGGTTGCAGATTAATTCATACCACATATTTCTTCTCAGCAGCGGAGGTGTGTTCGTCAAGCTGTGGGTAGAAATCTCCTCTCGAGGCTTGCGGAATGAACGGCATTTGGTTCCTGAACCCCCTTCCGTCGAGCAGCCAACTCGGTGTGTTGTAGAGCCTTCTTGGTAGGAAGCATTCTAGGAGGCATTTTTCAACTGAATCGAGCTCAAATTTCTTGGATTCTTTCGATTTCTCAATTAATTTCTTGTTTATCTCCTCTTTTCTTTCTATCTGTTCGTCTCCCTCTCAGAATTATGAATTTCAAACGACGATGGTTCAACCTTATAAGGGACTGGTCAAATGGGTTATTACGTCGTGCGACATTTTAAGCCTCTTTGACCAATTTCCCAATTCACCCCTGTGGTTTGTGGTTATCAATTCTGACCCCTGTGGTTTATTACCACTTGAGCTCCTGTGGCTTATATTACAATTTTTCCCCTGTGGCCCATTTTACAATTTTTCCCATGTGGCCCATTTTACAATTTTGCCCCTGTGGCCCAATTTTAACAACTTTACCCCTGTGGCTCGTTTTGTTATTTTTGCCCCAGACATTTTCTATTCTATTTCTTAATAATCAAAATCATCGGGTCCGTCCCTCTGTTCGAAAAAAAAATCATCGGGTCCGTCCCTCTGTTCAAAAAAGCCTTGGGTCCGTCCCTCTGTTCCAAAAGCCTTGGGTCCGTCCCTCTTTTCACCAAAACCATCAGGTCCGTCCCTCTTGTCACAATCTCTGGGTGACTTCCCCTCAATAGTCACTTGTTCAAACTACGATTCGGCTTGATTCCCTCCTATGGATACGTAGGAATCCTTTCTTCAAAGGTCCAGCCATTTGACCATTTCGGTCTTTCTTCGGTCTGAGACACCGCAAGTTCTCACCCCTTCGAACTACGATCTGGCTTGATTCCTCTTCAGGATACGTAGGTAGCCTTCCAAAGGTTCAGCCACTCGACCTCCTTGGTCACCCAATCCTAATCCATCTCGGCCATTCGCCAGATTGGATTCTCACTTTTATCGACAACCCCACTTGCTTCGCAAGTACCGTTGCCGAGGGGCTTCTGTAAGTACCCAAATCTGGCTCCGGCCTTCTAATTAAAGTTTTCTGGCATTTCTCCAAACTTTCATAAAGTTTAGGGGCAATTCGAGAACTTTTCGGGACTCTCCAAGCAAGGAAGGACCTGCCAGGAATAACGAATTTGGACAGGACCTCGCTGGAAAGGGCATTCCAGAATCTGCCACCTTGCATGTTTCTAGAAAGGAGGCGATTATGGCTCGTAATGTCGTGCGACATATCAAGCCACTCCTATGCAACCTATAAATAGAGGCTTGCTCCTCTCATTTTGGGGGCCCTTTTCCACTCCTTAGCGTCACTCTGTCAAAATACGCCCAGAAACCCATCTCTCTCCTCATACACACCCAAACTAGCACCAAATTTTCTCTAAAATAACACATTCTAACAAACAACTCAAGCTCTTCTTCATACACTCACACATATTGAGGATCCAATCCTCCATAGTTTCTGAGTTTGAATCCAGCTTCTGAAGCTGAACTGAAGGTCCTTATGCCTAACTTGGTATAAGGATTGATATTGCCATGCTTGATCTGTTGAAGGGTCATGATCCATTGATATTGCCATGCTTGATCTGTTGAAGGGTCATTAAATCTGCCATGTTTTGATCTCTGAATATTCTGTTCATGTATCTATTCTCGTGATATGCATGCTTTTGATTAATATTGATAATGTTTGTTGCTTAAACCTCAAGATGGGTGTGGATCATTCCATATCCATGCTAATCTGAGTATTGATTCCTCTCTGAGATCTACGTGACTTGTTTCTTACCTCTGGTGATCTAAATTTGCCATTAATCTCTTCTGTAAATGATTAGTTTGTAAAACTCTGCAGATGGCACGTTGTGTCACATGACAGACTTGGCCAGGCCATGTCCTGTGTCGTGCGACATAACTGGCCATTCTGCAGCAGTTCCAGTTCCAGTTGTAATCTGATCTCAGTCTTTATTTTAATATCATTTCCCCCCCACACAAAGGATTCATCGGGGATCCTCTCCCAAGGATGAACAAGGGTCCACACGTGGCTTGTTCTAGGAAAGATCCACCACATGATGATGTCATGTCCCTTTACTTTTCACATAGAAATGCAATCTTTATTTTAAATGTCATTTCCCCCATGTCCCTCAAGGATGAATCTCTCTCCGAGGATTGTCTAGTAGCCTTTTAAGGCACGAAAGACATAGGATGAGTATAAAGATCCAATCTTTATACCTCTTCCCCTAGCCCCCTTGGTTCTTAGAGCATCTCGTGGTGTGAATCGGTGTAAAGACCTCATCTTTACATCGTTTCCGCCACTAAAATGCCATAGTCGTAGTCCCTTTAGAAGCGGATGAACCTTAGTCCCGACATCTCCGATCATCACTTGAGACGAGCATAAATGTCCCTACGAAGCTCAATCGTCTCAAGATGTAGGATTGATGGGCAAAGACTCTTCCTTTTCTAAAGAGTCTCAATCTTGGACTATAAAAGGTGTCCATCTCTCGATCACATATGACCAAGTCCCCAAAGAACGTTGGTTTAAGATACACCAAGGCTTTTACGCCTACTATAGTTGATTATTCCAACGGGAGGGTAAAAGGTCACATAATGATGATCACAAGTCTAAGATGAGCATGGGATCAAAATCCCGAACACATCAAATCCAAGGAATTCCGAGCTATAACCTTCTTATATGGTTTATATGTCCGACAGATAACTTGGCACATTCCCTCTCTTTTTCAAATCACACACACACACATGAGCACACAAACAAGCACAAACTTCGGATCTAGAAAAACTTGCTTTCACAAGGCTCCTTGGGTGAACGCGATCCGTTCTTCCCAAGGAGTAACTTAACCTCCGGACCCTTATCTTTTTTTTTTAAGTTTTGAGGAAATCAAAATGGCGTGGCGACTCCGTTTTTCAATAAAACCGGTGTCTTCAAACTGAGATGAAGCGGCGACCCTATAAAAAACGGTTCGATCCCGAGGGCCCACATTCACACCTTCGAAATTCACAAAGTCCCAAAGTGGGCGCCAATTGTCCCCCACGTGGGCATCCCTCACAAGGCCTATTGGAATTCCACCTTTCCACCATTGCTCACATTGATCGTTCCCAACGACCAAATGAGCACGACGTCAATATTTAAGCTTCCTGCTCCCTCTTTACTCTAGTAGAAAGCAATATGCCAATGAAAGGAATAACCCAAGTAACTGCTCGAGTCTAGTCACATGGAGGCACAAGATCTGTTTAATAATGAGCATGGGTTCGGCCCTAGTCGATCAAGGGTCATAAGGATATACAACAAACTAAGCACACATCGGTGCAACTGTGAGCTCGTTAGGCTGACGGAGCACGAGCCCGTTTTATGAAGGGAGCTCCTTTGCTCATTTTATTCAGAAACTTAGAGCCCCAGAGAGCCTTGATCCTCGTTCCAAGTCAAGCAAGGGACAATTTAACCGAGCATAACTACGCTCGGACAGTCCTAATCCAATAAGGATTCTAGTCCTTCTAGAGGTCTAATCCTAGTTTATATTTATTTTCCTAATACAACTCAACTGCAAATTCCTATTCTTGAGGATTACTTCACCGTCTACCTATAAATGAGAGATCATAACTCCAAAATGAGGTATATTCTATTTTCTAATATTTTTCCCTTATTCTTTTCTTATTTTCTCTTAATAAATACTTACTCTCACGTCGAAGGGCCTTCGTCGGTGACTTAGTTTCATTGTTTATTCATCTATTTCAGGCTTATTAAAGACAAATTCAAGTATTTGATCCATTGATTTCGGATGAATTGATCCAAATTCAATTTTGATTCAATCGGGAACAATAATTGGATTCTGGGTGTAATTTCTTAACCATGCCTGGTGAAGAAACATTTAATTAGGACGATAAGGCGAAGGTCTCTCTGCCAAATTTTAGCACACCTAATTTTAAGGGCTAAAGCTCTAGTTCTCTAGTTACCCCCACAATTGAATTTGAGATATTAGATTGTGCAATAGTCTCATTTCTCTATAATATGTTGTATCTGACAATTTATTAAGAGTAAAATTATTTTTTGAGTTTTGACTCTGTTCCACCGACAGAAATCACCAATTTATGAAAGATTTAATATGAATTATTAAGTAATTCGACTATGACTATTATTTAGTCAGAGATTAAGGGCATGTTTGGTAACCAAATTAAGATCTTAATTTGAAACACTTTAAGAGATTAAAAACTTAAGCTTGTTTGATAAGGTAAATTTGAATCACTTAAATAATTAAGATTGTATTTAAAAAGGCTATTAATTTTAAGTGAGCAAGGAGTAGCTTAACAAGGTAAGAGGTGGAAAGAATGAGAAAAAAAGGGAATGAGTTGAAATCCATACATCAACATATTTTATTTATTTATTTATTGTTACTTCCTTTTGTTGAAATATTTTTTCTTTTCATACAAATTATATTTGACCAAGTATGAAAATATAATTTTTTTAATATTAACATTTAATAATATTTTTATTAAAGTATCATTATATAATTTTTTTTATTATTTGTCAACATTTGTGATCATATTTACCAAACTAATCAAGATAAATATTATTATGGGATAAAGAAAGTACAAATAAAAATATTTAAATATTATAAGATTAAAATTTACTTATAATAATAATAATAATAATAATAATAATAATAATAATAATAATAATAATAATAATAATAATAATAATAATAATAATAATAATAATAATAATAATAATAATAATAATAATAATAATAATAATAATGTATATGTCAATAATGAATTTATTTTATTATAAAATCATAAATATTATTCATATAATATTTTAAATGTTGAGTTGAAATTCTGAAAATTCAGATGTAAGTGGTTTGTCATTATCAAACAAACATAAGTCTTCAAAATTCAGCAACTTAATGATTTCAGCTCTTAATTTTTAGCTCTACATTTTCAGAGCTTAATTTTCAGTTTTACCAAACAGGCCCTAAATATATCTAAATCACATGTATTGATGGTCAGTCATAGGGATGACCAAAATCGGTTTGGGCTCAGTTTCGGTTTGAAAATCGTCGGTTCCGGTTCGGCAATATGGTGATCCTTAATCGGCCCGGCCTAACCCCGGATCCGGTTACTCCGGTTCCGATTTTCTCCCCGGTTTGCTTCGATTTCGGGCTTTTCCAATCCGGTTCTATTGAAAAACAAGGAATTTTCGTCCGGTTCACGGTTCCGGTCCGGTTCACCATTTTTGTGACCCTAAACCGGCCCTTATCCAAACCGGTTCCGGTTACCCCGGTTCCGATTTTCGTGGCGGTTCATGACGATTTCGGACTTTTTTGATCCGGTTCCGATCCGATTTTTCGGTTCCGATCCGATTTTGCCATCCCTAGTCAGTCTGTCGGGTTGATTAGTGTAAAATAACGACTAAATGCTCATTTTGTACACTAGACTAATTAATGATTGTTTTAGTCTAAATTTAATTTCATGATTCATACCAGTGGGGGATGAGAAATTTAATGATAAAACTCCTCACGAGATAATATTATCTGTAATTGAGTTTGTCCAAAGCTTTCATTTAAAAAAAATAAAAATAATAACAAATAGAGAGCTACAAATTTATCTCCATATGTATCATCATAGACAAAATAACCCACCTCACAAAGAGGATGATATTCTAACTACTCGGGACTGTTTAGTGCGTGGAGTTGAAATCAGGGGACCTACTCTATAAGCCAATAAGGTACAAGAAAGTATGGAACCTTTGCTCTCGATATAAAAGTAGCTATGTTGAAAATAGCTTTTTTTTTTTTTGTTATTAGTAAAAATATGTTTTAAATTTATGGTAATATTTTTGTAAATAATTAAAATTTAAAAAAAAATGCGTGATGATTTTTTTGTAAATAATCGAAACTTCTCAACACACTCTTGCACTCTAACACCCGAACTTGACATGTATAACAACATATTTGGTCGTCTCAAATACTACCACCGACCATCTTTTAACACTTCATTTATAAAAACTTTAAAGACCCGTTTGAGGGGCTAAATGACGTCTTTTGAGATTTTTAAACCCCTTACCACGGGACGAAGCCTTGACCTTTCTAGGCCTCGTAATTTCCTTCGCCAACAAACCTCCTGTGTATCAGTATCAAACGTTCCCTGGATATCAATATCAAACGTTCAGGATATCCAGAAACCTTTACATTGATATCTAGAAGGTTTGTTTGGCCATATACCTAACGCGCACAAATTTTCACTTATTTACAAACTTTCTGGATATCAAGCTCAAATGTTTTGAATATCAATCTCAAAAGTTTTGTACATCTAGAAATCTTTAACATTGATATCTAGAAGGTTTATTTGTCATAACCTTTTTAAAATGTGTTTTTTAATTCATATAAAGAATACTTTAATATTGATATTTAGAAACCTTTAATATTGATATTTAAAAGGTTTGTTGGTATTTACCTTATTCAAATATGCTTATTAATTGATATCTAAAAGGCTTTAATATTTTTATTCATAATCTTTTGATCTTGATATATAAAATATTTGTTGGTTATTACCTTGTTCAAATATGATAGTTAATTTGTTACTCCCTCTGTGCTGTGTAAGATTCTTTTTTGCCATTTTTGGCATCTTATATAAGATTTCTCTTTTTTAAAATGGTAAAAAATATTTACTATTCCTCCTACTCATTATCTCTCATAATTTACTTTTATGCTCACAACAACAATCAACTTATTATTCTTTCCACTTATTCTCTCTCATACTTTACTTTTGATACTCACAACACTTACACCAATTATACCTTTTCTTAATATCCCTGCAAAAACTCAAAATGAAATATTACATGAGAGGTAGTAAGTATCCAGAATGTTTTAATATTGTTATCTAAAACCCTTTTACCTTGATATGCAGAAGGTTTATTTGTTATAGATCTATTGCACACAAAGTTTTACTTATTTACAAAAATGGCATAGCGTAAAAAGTTTCAATTATTTACAAAAATGACATCATACATTTAAAAACACGTTTGTCCTAATCAATAAAAAAACATGTTTGAAATTGTCAATGGCCTCATTGCAAGTGTTATAAAAAAAGGTTGGTAACATAATTGATAACACTTACGGTAGCACACACAATCAGAGTTTGAAAACAGTTTGTAAAAACAAGTTTTGCAGCGGAAATAAATACAAGAAATAGTTTTTGCTTAAGTATATATAAATATATAACTTGAGTGTGCCTTTTAGGAGAGATCTTCTATTCACAATGAAATATGATTATAAGACCGAATGTTCCCTAACTCTATAACAATTAATCACAAGGAACTAATAACATCAAATACGAAATTCTATACTAGCCACGACACAATCAAATACAATGACGTTGAAGGTGCAAAAGGATTTGTGAGAGGAAAAATCTAAAAGAGTCGAGGAGTATTTGATCTTTTATTGTGCAAGTTGTGTGTAATATATCGATATATTGCTATTGTCTACATCCTTGCCGTTTTATAGCCTTCAAATATTTGTAGGCTACTCCACGTAACAGCTTGTGCGAACCTAGATAAGTGGGACGAGTGGTTGAATATGTGGCTAAAAAAAAAATCAAATTCCTTTTTTAATGTAGCAGCCACTTTTCTATGAGCTCAAATCTTAGCTTTAATCTCTTTTGCCCACGTGCTCTTTTCTGCTTGTACTCTTCTAAGTTTAACAACTTCAGCCTTAAACAAGCCATCCCACGTGACTCTTTCATTTACACAAGTTATACATAAATCTCCATTTATGCATAGCTCTTTTTGACTCCTTCTTCAACGTTTGTAGCTATCTCTATATTCTTACAACCTGTATTTTAGACCAACGAAAACATATATTTTGCAAGTATATTTAGACATTAGTATAATATAACATGTGAAAGAAATGTCCAACTATAATCTCATACTGTGTCTGTTAACACTGTGAAATTGCTGTAATCACTTGTGATAACACATTAGTCTGATAACATTTAAAGGGTGTTAGCATTACTTGTGGTAACACCGCCATTCTGCACTTACAGTGTTTTTCATGATTTTCGCTCGATATAATTACTTAGTTCAAAAAAATGTTCAATCTAACAAATTAAATACTTTCTCCTTCTTAATATAATTTTCCCACTTTTTAATTCTTACTTTGAATGAATTTTGAGATATAGTTTTAGATTAAATTAATTATCCTAATGAAAATTGAAAAATTATATTATTTATTGTATAAATATCATCAATAACAAGTTTTAGATTTTTATTAAAATAATCAAATTAATCTAAAATTATTGTTAAAAATTTCTTGAAACTAGTATATAAAAAAAAAGTGAAAACGTACTTTGGGATTGATGGAGTATAAATGTGGATAGTTTTTGAAATACTCCCTCCGTCCCAGCTCACTTAAGAAAATTTGACTTTTTTTGTCAACTTTGGGTTGCTTTGACCAAGATTTTATAAAAAAATTATGATGCTAATAAAGATTTAAAAATTAAAAAAATGATTCACTATTAAAATACTTTCAATAAAAAAATTCAAATTTTTGTTAAGATTATCAAATTTTCTATAAAGTTTTAGTAGTCAAAGTTATCAAAAGTTGACAAAAAAAGTCAATTTTTCTTAAGTAAGTTGGGATGGAGGGAGTATATCAATTATGAAATACCTAGCAAAAATATGAAGTCCACAAATAAAGAGATATAGTATCGGTTGGCAAGAGATTTTCTGGAAGCCCAAACCAACTTGCTAAATACCCAAGCCTCTATTATTATTATTTTAAAAAACCAAGCCCACTTATTAAATGCTCCAACCTATTTAAGTCACAATTTCCAAAAGTTCCATCCCTAGATTTTTTTTTTTTATATATATATTGGTGAAGTTACCAACTTTACTTCAATCACTCGAAAGATAAAAAAGAGTAATGCGAGCACAAAATATATAATTTCTCCCTCTCTCACTTATTTCTTTTTTCTTTCATCTCACATAAGTGAGTGAGTGTATATTAATCAAAATGACAATTTTTATTGTTTTATATTCAGTGATACTGATTAAACTATAGCTCTTTGCATATGTTTCATTTATTTCGGTTAAACTATTCTTTTAATAATGATTTAAAAAAAAAACAGTTTATAAAATTAAATGAATCATGTTAGTTTAGTTATTTAGTAAATTTGTACGAAAATCTTGTTGGAAAATATTAGTGGGTGTGAAGAAAATTTGAGAACTTTTTCTAAATAGGTTATTAGTCAAATAACCAAATTGAATGTGGGTTTATGTTATACTCCATGAGAACATTAAAATTAAATATTTATTTGTCCAAAATGGTTAATGGATTAATGAGATATTAAGGCTCAAAGTTAATGGGGTTAAAAGTGGGAAAATGTGATTATTACACATGGAATGGAAATGTAAAATATAGCAAGTTTAATTACTCCTACACTCTGATAAATGGTATGAATGTGTGTCATAGAGACTTTCTCTCACGCACGTGTGCACAGGGGGTGCAAATCATGTACCGAAATTGGCTTCGGGATACCGAACTCATGCGCGTCCCGCGAACACGAATGTGGCACCAAATTTGCCTACTCGAGCTAGCCCACCTTTTGCTATTTTTTAATCGTGAATCAGAAATAAATTTCCATGATTATAAACACATTTGTAACAGTTATACAAAATTAAAATTGTGTTAATTTCGTAATTGATGTTGACTGTTCAGTTTGACCAGTTATGGTTATAAGAAAGATCGATCACAAACCATTTGAAACCAGAACAAGTTGTCCAGCAGCCTCCAATCTCTCTCTTAATGCATATTGTTACCAATCTCTTTCATTGGCCTCCTAGCATTTCTGCATATTGGTGATACTATCCAGTCACACTGCCAATTCGCCGAGAACTTTAAGTGTAAAGTGCTCTCGGTCCGCACGTTCTATCCTGAGAGACTCGCATACAAGTCAGCCTCAAGCACTATCGGTGTGGGGATGCATAAGTCTTAAGGATACTGATTGATCAGGGCTCGTGCACAACAAGATTGTTACTGCAGATTCATTTGCTTTACAGTTTTAATTGTATTTAAATTTCTGTAATTTTATTTCCTTCTATAATTGTAATTTTGCTAACAATCTTAAGACTTATTCCCTTGAGAAGGGATACGTTTTACAGAAATATTGAACTGATAAAATTGTTTTTTCTGTTTCAGAAATGGCTACTGAAAAGAATGTGACTGTAAAGGAAACCGTGACTGTGACTCAAACAGGAAATGGTTCTCAAGGCACTACTGTTGTCACTAATCCTCAAAATGTACACATCTTAACCCCCCATGCTGAAAAGCCAGAAAAGTTTGTTAGCCACGACTTCAAAAGCTGGCAACAAAAGATGCTTTTCTATTTGACCACTCTGAATTTGGCTATGTATCTGGAAGAAGATATGCCAAATGAGGCCGAAAACGAGACCGATGTAACAACCTTGGCAGCGGTTCAAACTTGTAAACATGGGGAATTCCTTTACAAGAACTATGTTCTTAATGGACCGTCCGATGCTCTCTATAATGTGTTTAGAGAGAAGAGGAATGCTAAGAAATTATGGGAGTACTTGAACCACAAGTATAAAATTGAGGATGCGAGAACAAAGAAGTTCATTGTTGCTCGTTTCCTTGATTTTAAGATGGTGGACTCAAAATTTGTGAAATCTCAAGTGGATGAGTTTCAAATGATTTTGTACGAGATACATGTCGAGGGTATGGTGCTAAGTGAAAGTTTTCAAGTGGCTGTAATGATTTAAAAGTTGTCTCCCGCTTGTAATGATTTCAAGAATTACCTTAAGCATAAACGAAAGTAGATGAACATTGAAGGGCTTATCCTTTGACTTATCATTGAGGAAGGCAATGGAGTTGCCGATAAAAGGTTTACCCCAAGTGTGGCCAAAGCCAATGTGGTGGAGCATGGCCAAAGCTCCAAAGGCAAAGGCAAGGGTAAATCCAAAGTTGAAACAACTAAGAGGTCGTTAAATTTGAAGACTCAAGGAGGGGTTTCCAAGAAAGGTTCACAGGAACTTGTTTCAATTATGATGGTGAAGGCCACAAGGCTTCGAATTGTAGGATGCCAAAGACATGTTTAGTACTTTTGAAGCTATGAAAAATGGCAAAAAGTTGTTCATGGGGAATTCAGCCACTTCCGGCATCAAAGGTCAAGGGAAGGTGGTTTTGAAGATGACTTCCGGAAAGGAATTGACTCTCAACAATGTGCTCTATTTGCCCGATATTCGGAAGAACTTGGTGTCCGGCTCGCTTTTAATTAAGCATGGTTTTCGTAATATGTTTGAATCTGACGTTGTCACTTTGTCTAAGAATGGAATGTTTGTAGGAAAATGGTATGAATGATGAGATGTTTAAGTTAAGTGTAATTGATACAGCTGCAGCAAATGAAGGACAAAGGCCAAGACTCGAGCTTCTGGACGCGAGGCGGGCGCCCCGGAAGATCCCAGGCGGGCGCCTCAAGCACGGGCCAAGTTGCTGATGTCGCGTGGGTTGTTTCATTGCTGAAGATTGTTTGATGTTGTTTCCTTATTCCAATTTGGTAGTTTCCTTATGTCAATTGCTGGTATTTTGGGACTGATATTTGGGAATAATTTTGTCTTTATTTTGCTAGTTTATTTTAGGGTTTTATTTATTTAGTAGTTCTAGAATATTCTTAGAGTAGTATTTAAACATGATTAAGGTTTTTGTATTGAGGAAGTTTTTGATTATGAATTAAATAAAAGGAAAAGAGTGGCTGTGGCTATTTCTTTGTGAATCTTGTTCAATTCTTGTTCGGTTCATCTCATAACCTCCGTTTCCCTATCAGTAATGGAGGTGAAACCTAATGTAATGTCTACTAAGCCAAAAATCACTGCAATAAATAATTCTTTCATTTATTTGTTTGAGTCTTCCCATTTGTGGCATGTTATATTAGGACATGTTTGTTAGGTTTTGGGGTTACAAACGCAGCGGAAGACTTAAAATAACAATCAAAACCCTAGCCTTTGAATTCGTCTAACATGAATAGTTAAAATCATGAAATAGAATTTACATACCTTAATGCGTTTATGTTGGTCTTTCAAAACGGATCTTAGATTCAAATCTTATTTGAATCAATGAACAACCTTCGAATGCTTGAACCGTTGATGAAACTTGGATCTTCTCCTTCCTTGTTCTACCTTGGTGATGAATCAACAATGGAGGTCTTCAAGCTTTAGGAGATAAAACAACCTCCCTCTAATGGTGATCCACACGCGAACGAACCAAGAACACCTTCTTGTTGGATTGCTAGATGATCCTTCCGATTATTGAAACACCTTTCAATAATCAATGGCTAATAATGTGGAATTTACTTGGAGTAATTTGATCTTTGATTCATAATCTAGATCTCTATTTTGGTGTTTCATAAAACCCCAAAATATCATGTCATGGACTAGGGGTAAATTGGCTGCAAAAGGATAGTATTTATATCATATATAAATTCCCTAACCATTAGGGTAGAATCCTAGTTGAACCAAAACCCTTTTTGCCAAGGAAACAAGCGCACGGACTGAAATTCGTCGTTGGCACGAGTCGTGCCCTTTGCAATTCAGTCGTGCCCACGAGTCATTCCCAAAGCCCCAACTCGTTCTGATCAAAACGAACCAAAACATAAGTCGTTTCTCTTTGGGCACGAGTCGTGATCACGAGTCGTGCTCGTGGTCACGAGTCGTGTCAGGTCAAGTTTGTCACGCGATGAACCATGCCAGTTGCAGGTTGTGTCGCACCACACAACTTGCCAGTACTCCAATTCCAATTTTCAGCCAGAATCAAATTCGCTCTTTGTGTGTGACCCAAATAGGAATTATATTTATGTTGGTAGTGAGTCGAAACATCGACCTCACAAGATATAAGTGGTTTCTTGCAAACCATTATATCCACCCAATTAATATAGCATAAAAGCTTGATTCCTCGATAGATTCAATGTCATAATCCCTTTGTCCACGATGTCCAATTGAACATGAGTCATGGTCTATGTCAACTCATTCCGTTCAATGCTTTCTCGATTCCGAATGTGTTGATAATCCAAATGCATTTGATCTCTATCAAATCACTTGAGTATGGCCATACATTTCATCAACACTATTCATCGAGGGGCCCAAGCAAACATCTCTCTCAAACAGAGAGGGACAAATCCCGTCTTGACTTATCATTCTTCCCTACAAGAATCCAATCGTGCTAACATAGCCCTTATTGCTATCCGACTAAAGATAGTGTTAGACTACATTAAACATAACGTTCATCATGTGGAAGACGATGATAATCTCAGGTACAAAGGATTCAATAACACGACTATCACGAGATTTAATCATGACAACAGACTATGTCATAAATCTCATAAGTAGGTCAAGTCCAGTACTCGTTCTCTAGCAAGTACCCATAAGTGTAATGCTAAAATTCGGCCTTAATTATAGAACCGGCTACAATTTTCTCCTTGGAACTCTTCCAGCAAAATCGCACCTTTAATAAGCATAAACACAAATCCTAATTGCGATTTTAAATTAACTTTGTCAGTTTGGAAGCTAGCATTTATGTAACCCTTACAACAAGATTAACTTCCAACCTTTCAAATACCAAGAACGTATCCTTAGCTCTTCTTAAGTACTTAGGGATCATCTTGACTGCCATCCAATGGCTCACATCAGGATCAGATTGGTATCAACTTGTCATGCTCAAAGCATACGAGACATCGGGTCTAGTACAAATCATGACATACATGACAGATCCAAATGCCGGAGCATATGGAACTTCATTCATTCCCTTTTGCTCACCAGTTGTCATAAGACAATGAGTATTGCTTAAGAGAAACACCATGACCCATTGACAAGTTACTTTTCTTAGACTCTTCTAAGAACCTTGTCAATGTGAGTATTTTGACTCAAACCAATTTATCCTTTTAGATCTATCTCTATAGATCCTAAT
Source organism: Adenophora triphylla var. japonica (assembly GCA_022495995.1). NCBI lineage: Eukaryota > Viridiplantae > Streptophyta > Magnoliopsida > Asterales > Campanulaceae > Adenophora > Adenophora triphylla. The sequence goes on from JAFEMH010002038.1 coordinate 108,996, forward strand.
GCCAAGGATGTAAGCGGCTTCATCCATATCTTTCATTGAGAAAACTTTCCTTGACCAATACTTGACAGTCTTAAGTGTCGGAACCTCATTTTTCTAATGAGTAAGATATCATTATAATAAAATAATAGAAATAATACTACGCTCCCACTAAATTTCATGCATACACAAGGTTCATCTTCGTACTTGATGAAGTCAAACTCTTTGATCGATTCATCAAAATGAAGATTCCAATTCTTTGAAGCTTGCTTCAACCCATCTCATGGATCTTTGCAACATGCATACTTTATTAGAATTTCTTGGATCGACAAAACTTTGGGTTGTGTACTATATACATCCTTAAGAATCTTTCCATTTTAAGAAAGCCGTTTGACATCCATTTGTCATATCACATAGTCACAATATGTGGTTATGGCAATTGAAATTCTAATTGACTTCGGCATTGTAACTGGCGAAAAGGTTTCAACATAGTCAATACTATGAATTTGCCTAAAATTCCTTTGCTACAATCCTTAGCCATGAAATTATACATCTTTCCATCCATTTCGGTCTTGAATACCTACTTGCACCCTTTAGTTTTTACACTTTCAGGTAGCTCAATCAAGTTTCAAACTTGATTATCAAACATGGATTGTAATTCGGACTTCATGGTTCCTAACCATTTATCCGAATTAGGAGTGGACATCACCTCAAGATAGGAAGTAGGATCGTCATTCTCAATGACTTCCACTTTATTACTTTCCGATACGAGAAATCAATATTTCTTGAGTTCAGATTGTAACCTATCCGATCTACGATGGACTTGTGCATCTTGAACCGGTTCCACAACTCCTTGTGAACTTGGTTCCATCTCTATTCTTGGTTCCATATTATTTTCGGGTTCTTGAACTTCTTCAAGATTAATTTTACTCCCACTAGATTCTTTATTGAGAAACTATTTCTCAAGAAACGAATCATACAGAGCAACAAACATTTTGTTCTCTTTGCGGTTGTAAGATTAATTTTCGAAAATAATCTTGTCAGATTTTGGTGCTAACTTATGAGAGACAAGTCTCTTCATATAAGTTTTGCAACCCCTAATCTTCATTAAAGACAAACTAAGTTTTCTTCCATGCCACATCTCAAGTGGGGCCTTAGGAATCGATTTAGTAGGGACTCAGTTCAGTGTAACCGCATTATTTCTAATGCATATCCTCAAAAGGAAATAGAAAGTCAACTTGACACATCATTGAACGAACCATGTCCTACAAGTTTTCAATTCCTCCTCTCAGACACACCATACAATGTAGTGGTTCGGGTGGAGTCAACTCTGAAACGATTTCACAGTTTTTTAGATGATTATCAAACTCTTGGCTCAAATATTCACCACCTCGATCTAATCGAAGTACTTTAATAGTTTTGCAAAGGTTGTTTTGTACTTCATCTTGAAATGTTCGAAACATCTCAAACGATTCACCTTTGTACTTCATCAGATAGACATAGCCATATCTAGATAAGTCACCGGTGAATGTGATGAAATACCGAAATCCTCTCCTAGCAATGCTGCTTAATAGTCCACATACATCTCATGTATAAGGGCCAATAAGACACTAGCCCTCTCACTACTCTTAGTGTAGGGTGGTTTGATCAATAATCCCAATAAACAAGATCCACATTCCTCAAATGATTCATAGTCATATGAGTCTAAAAGTCTATGTTAATGGAGTTTAGATATATGTTTCTTATTTATCTGACCAAGTCGGCAATGCCATATGAACATGTTGTTCATATAATTCGGTTTAGATTTCTCACTTATATTATAGATATCCTCAATATTATTTTGTTTCTTAACATCAAGGATATGAAGACCATTCAATGGCATACAGTATGCAATACCATAAGGCATATCATTAAATGAATATAAAACTTCTTATTCTCAATAAGAAAATTATATCCTTCATCATCCATATAAGAAACGAAAATAATACTCCTACTCAAATCCGGAATATAGTCACACTTGTTCAAAACAAGTACTAGTCCACAAGGTAAAGTGACTTCATAAGTCCCTATGGTTAATGTAGCAACTCTTGCTCCATTCACACGCATAAGTTTAATTCACCTTATTTGAGTAGCTTTCTATTCTTTGTTTCTTGCACATTTAAACAAATATGGGATCCATATCCGGTATCATATACCCAAGAACAAGAAGTCGAAAGGAAAATATCTATCATATAGATACTTGAAGTAGTAGCAATCATATTGCCCTTCTTCACCTTCTAGGCCTTCCTTATAAGCCTTTCAACTTTGCTTCCAATGACAATCTCATTACAATGGTAGCAAAATGCATCATTTTGAGACACTTTGGGTTTAGCCTCTTCGGCTTTGGCAACTTTTGCCCTAGGTTTAGCAACCTTTGCTTTACCTACTTTGTGTTTCCTTTTAAACCCCTTTCTTGTGTTAACCATTAACACAACAAACTTCTCTTGTCTAACTTGCACTTGGAACATTTCCTTTGTGCGTTGTGCTAGAACAAAACAGTCTCCATGTGTTCAAGGTTCTTCATAAGAGCCTTTAAACATGGTGGCAAGTATAAGGCAAGCAACACCGTTAGAATCATCATCATGTTTCTAATGTTGTTTCATATCTGCCCTTTGCAACATTTGCAGTGGGTTCAGCAGGAATGGATTCGTCAAGAACGTACACTTTTGCCTAAGAACAATTCTTTAAGCTTCTGATCCAATCAGAATAGTCTGTATCGCTCTTTTCGAACTTTGTCCTTCATAAGGACGAATCGCAATTTATTGTGTAATGCTATTTCTACAACAAAATATGCAAACCATATGAACACATATCAATATCAAAACATTTACCATCTAAGAGCAAATAATGTATTTCACAAATACTCCCACTAAATTATACACCTTCAAATACAAGCATGTATCATATAATTGTAGTGGGCTAAGATCCATATTTCACTTAATTCCGGTTTAACTGAGCTAATACCCGAAATCAAGCTATTTAGGTAGAAATATCAATTATATCTCTATATGACTCTTAGATCTTTTTATGAGATTTCCTTAGACATCATATGTCAAAAACATGTTTTAAATCTCATCTATGCCTTGGGTCAAATCTCATTTGAAAGCACCAATTAAGTCAAAACCTTTTTCAAACGTATGAGACACGGAACGATGCACCTGACTATGGCCAAAACTACATCAACCATAATCTCATCTTGATCACAAATTAAGATATAATGATGCACCCAACTTTGGCTGAAACTACATCAAAATATCCTAAAATTTCACAAGTGTTCTAATCAAGGAATGGCATAAGACTTAAATATTTAGAAGGTTTTACACATAACAAACATCGCATGGTTGTATATGAAACTTATGTGTACATCATCATGAACATGGGATTTCACATAAAATCCTACTTTAGGATCATACCAATAATCATATAATAAATAACAATTATTAACTACATAATTATTCCATTCTCAAAATATACGGATTCAAATAATCATGTTAATCATATTAAAACGAACATCAAATCCTAAACAAACAATTTGTTTCAATTTTGAGAATTTATCAATCTACTTTAATCACATTAAATAGACCAATATCCCATGTAAAAGACTAATCATATTAATCAATTATTAATCATGATCATGACATATCTAATATACTTGTTTTCTTCAAAATAACACACATAAAATCATAGATCTATTTCACATATAGCATGTAAAGCATTTAATCATATTAAATCTAGCATGCCAATTTTAACCTAATCATGATAAAATGCGGCTCTGATACCATTGTTAGGTTTTGGGGTTACAAACGCAGCGGAAGACTTAAAATAACAATCAAAACCCTAGCCTTTGAATCCGTCTAACATGAAAAGTTAAAACCATGAAATAGAATTTACATACCTTAATACGATTATGTTGGTCTTTCAAAATGGATCTTAGATTCAAATCTTATTTGAATCGATGAACAAACTTCGAATGCTTGAACCGTTGATGAAACTTGGATCTTCTCCTTCCTTGTTCTACCTTGGTGATGAATCAACAATGGAGGTCTTCAAGCTTTAGGAGATAAAACAACCTCCCTCTAATGGTGATCCACACGCGAACGAACCAAGAACACCTTCTTGTTGGATTGCTAGATGATCCTTCCGATTATTGAAACACCTTTCAATAATCAATGGCTAATAATGTGGAATTTACTTGGAGTAATTTGATCTTTGATTCATAATCTAGATCTCTATTTTGGTGTTTCATAAAACCCCAAAATATCATGTCATGGACTAGGGGTAAATTGGCTGCAAAAGGATTGTATTTATATCATATATAAATTCCCTAACCATTAGGGTAGAATCCTAGTTGTAACCAAAACCCTTTTTGCCAAGGAAACAAGCGTACGGACTGAAATTCTTCATTGGCACGAGTTGTGCCCTTTGCAATTCAGTCGTGCCCACGAGTCGTTCCCAAAGCCCCAACTCGTTCTGATCAAAACGAACCAAAACACAAGTCGTTTCTCTTTGGGCACGAGTCGTGATCACGATTCGTGCTCGTGGTCACGAGTCGTGTCAGGCCAAGTTTGTCGCGCGATGAACCATGCCAGTGGCAGGTTGTGTCGCACCACACAACTTGCCAGTACTCCAATTCCAATTTTCAGCCATAATCAAATTCGCTCTTTGTGTGTGACCCAAATAGGAATTATATTTATGTTGGTAGTGAGTCGAAACATCGACCTCACAAGATATAAGTGGTTTCTTGCAAACCATTATATCCACCCAATTAATATAACATCAAAGCTTGATTCCTCGATAGATTCAATGTCATAATCTCTTTGTCCACGATGTCCAATTGAACATGATTCATGGTCTATGTCAACTCATTCCGTTCAATGCTTTCTCGATTTCGAATGTGTTGATAATCCAAATGCATTTGATCTCTATCAAATCACTTGAGTATGGCCATACATTTCATCAACACTATTTATCGAGGGGATCAAGCAAACATCTCTCTCAAACAGAGAGGGACAAATCCCGTCTTGACTTATCATTCTTCCCTACAAGAATCCAATCATGCTAACATAGCCCTTATTGCTATCCGACTAAAGATAGTGTTAGACTACATTAAACACAATGTTCATCATGTGGAAGACGATGATAATCTCAGGTACAAAGGATTCAATAACACGACTATCACGAGATTTAATCATGACAACAGACCATGTCATAAATCTTATAAGTAGGTCAAGTCCAGTACTCGTTCTCTAGCAAGTACCCATAAGTGTAATGTGCATCTTCATGCATATAATCATCTCCATGATTATCCATTATCAACTTATACTAGTTGTTCACAACAACTAGGGACGCAGTTCAATATAATAAACATGTAAACCTATAATGAACCAAATAAACTTTCTCTATAACAAATGATAAAGATGATACATAACGGTTTAAGTTAAACATAACTAAAGCCTAGGGCATTACACCAACAATGTTAATTATGATTCCATTCGTAGATTAATTAACTTGAATTGGATACCCAAATTTAAAGTTGATTGCAAACACAAATGTGAAACTTGTGTAAAAGCAAAATTTACAAAACCTTCATTCCATCGAATAAAAAGAAATAGTGAACCACTCGAGTTAATTCACACGGACGTATGTGATTTCAAATCAACACAATCACGTGGTGACAATAAGTACTTTGTGACTTTTGTTGATGATAGCACAAAATATTGCTATGTGTACCTCAGTAAAAGTAAATGTGAAGCTATTAAAAAGTTCACTCTCTTTTAAAAATTAAGTTGAGAATCAATTAAACCGGAAAATTAAGGTGCTAAGAAGTGATCGTGGTAGGAAATATAAATCTCTATTTGAGGCAATTTGTGCGTAATATGGAATTAAAAATGTAAGCACATCACCTTATACACCCCAACAAAATAGTGTTGCCGAACGTAAAAATCAGGCATTAGAAAAAGCGATGAATGCCATGTTGATAAGTTGGGATTACCTTCTAACATGTGGGGAGAAGTTGTGTTGTCGGTAAATTATGTGTTAAATAAGGTACCTCGAAAGAAACTAAACAAGAGCCCATATGAATTATAGCATGGAAGAGCGCCATGTTACAAATAGTTACGAGTGTGGGGGTGTCTTGCAAAGGTAGTCATACCTCCACCTAAAAAGGTGAAAATTGGACCTAAAACTGATGATTGCATATTCATTGGATATGCACACAATAGTTGTGCTTATAGATTTCTTTTGTATGAATCAAAAATTCAAGATATACACAATAATACTATAATGTAATCTAGAAATGTGTCTTTCTTTGAGAATGTGTTCCCATATAAGTTAAGAAATGAGGCAAGCTCATCAACTAGGGTACAACATTCAATAAAATAAGAACACGTTCAAGATAAAACGGAAGAAGAGGAGATGAAACCTCGACATAGCAAAAGAGCTAGGGTAGAAAAATCCTATAGCCCGGATTTTCTAACCTACATGCTAGAAAGTGAGACACAAAGTTATAAAGAAGCCATGAGTTCTTCAGAAGGACCTTTGTGGAAAGAGGTCATTAAGAGTGAAATTGATTCAATTTTGCAAAATCGCTCTTGGGAACTAGTGGATCTTCCTCCGGAAAGTAAACCACTAGGATATAGGTGGACTTTCAAAAGAAAAAGGAAGGCGGATGAAACAATTGATAAGTATAAGGCTATACTTGTAATTAAAGGTTACAGACAAAAGAAAGGCCTATATTACTTTGATACATATTCTCCTGTTACGAAAATAACGTATATTAGGATTGTACTTGCAATCGCGGCGTTGCGAAATCTTGAAGTACATCAAATGGATTTAAAAACTGTCTTTCTAAATGGAGATTTAGAAGAGGAGATTTACATGTAACAACCAGAGGGCTTTTCTGCTACAGGGCAAAAAAATAAAGTGTGCAAGTTAGTGAAGTTGTATGGCCTCAAACAAGCACCAAAACAATGGCATCAAAAGTTTTATCAATCTATGATTGAAAGTGGATTTAAAATCAATGAATGTGAAAAATGTGTCTATATCAAAAACACGGAAAATGGCTGTCATTTTATGTCTTTATGTAGACGACATGTTTATGATATGAAGATGTGATAAAATGATTAAATACACAAAGAATATGTTGAACTCGGAGTTTGACATGAAAGATATGGGTCTAGCGGATGTGATCCTTGGAGTGAAAATTTCTAGAATATCTGATGGACTTGTACTGAGTCAATCACATTATGTGGATAAAATTCTAGTGAAATTTAACAAGGATGACAATAAAACTGTGAATACTCCAATTGACACATTATACATTTAACAAAAAATAGAGGTGAACTTTTGTCTTAATTAGAGTTTTCTAGAATCATTGGAAGTTTAATTTACTTAATGAGTTGTAGAAGGCCAGATATTGCTTATGTTGTGAGCAAACTGTGTCGGTATACAAGTAATACTGGGACGGACCATTGTTATGGATTACATTATACTAGACATCCATATGTGATTTAAGGATATACTGATACTAACTGGATATCAGATATCAAAGACTCTAGGTTTACAAGTGGATATGTATTTACATTAGAAGGTGCAACTATATCATGAAAATCTTATAAACAGACTGTTATAGCCAGATCCACTATGAAATCGGAGTTCATAGCTTTGGATAAGTGTGGTGAAGAAGTCGAATGGCTACGTCAATTTCTAGAAGATATTCTGAAATGGACGAAGCATGTGTCAGCAATTTGTATCCATTGTGATAGTCAATCTACAATTAGTAGGGCACAAAGCAACATGTACAATGGTAAGTCTATACATATATGTCATAGATATAATAACATAAGACAACTACTTTCAACTGTTATTATATCTATTGACTATTTGAAGTCAAAAGATAACTTAGCGAATCCGTTAAAGAAAGGGTTAACCAAAGAGGTAGTTGAAAGATTGACATTGGGAATGGGATTAAAGCCTCTTGAGAAGTTAAACACAGCGGAAAACCCAACCTAATTGAGTGGATATCCCAAGATCTAGGTTTTCAAAGGGATAACCTAACTGTTAAAAGACTTTTAGAGTCACTTTGGGGGACCAACCCCAATCCCATTCCTTAAATGACATCCCGAAATGAAAGGTTAAGCTTATAGCTTTTAATGATTTTTACATTTCAAAATTGCCGAATGGGGGTAATACGGGTTACCTATAATAATCATCTATGTGAGAGAAAAGTTTGGCCGCTTTGAGGAAAATTGCGTGAGGCTCAATTTTTAGACCCTTTTACAGAACCAGGCATTATGTTCAGGGCCGTGAATGAATATAGTTATGAGAATTGAAGTGTGTTTGGGAGATACATGTGTAAAGTATATGACCGGTTAAACAAAAAGCTGAACAGTTCAAGTAAATCGCGTCTACTGATTAGCAAGTAGAGTAAGTATATTTTGCAAGGGAAGGTTCAAAGTGCAAACCCCTACCTATCCTATGCAGGTGTCAACTATCGGACTTTATCTCCATTTCTCATCATTTCCTTCATGTGGGGGATTGTTGGAAAATATTAGTGGGTGTGAAGGAAATTTGAGAATTTTTCTTAAATGGGTTATTTGTTAAATGACCAAATTGAATGTGGGTTTGTGTTCAACTACATGAGAAAATTGAAATAAAATATTTATTTGTTCAAAATGGTTAATGGATGAATGAGATATTAAGTCTCAAAGTTAGTGGGTTGAAAGTGGAAAAATGTGGTTATCTCACATGAAATGGAAATGTAAAATTTAGCAAGTTTAAATACTTGTACACTTTGATAAGGGGTATGAATGTGTGACATATAGGCTCTCTCTCGCGTACAGGTGCGCAGGGGGGGTGCAAATCATGGAATGAAATGGGCTTCAGGCTACCGAACTCATGCGCATGCGCGTAATGCGGACACGAATTTAGCTTCAAATTGGCATACTCGCGCTATCCCACCTTTTGCTATTTTTTTTATTCTTGAATCAGAAATAAATTTTACATGATTATGAACAGATTTGTAACAGCCACTCAAGCCTTAATATCTGATTTGATTTCTTTATTTTGTAATAGTTATACGAAATTAAAATGGTGTTAATTTCGTAATTGATGTTGGCTATTCAGTTTGACCAGTTATGGTTATAAGATGGAGCCATTACAAACCATTTGAAACCACATCAAGCTGTCCAGCAACCTTCGATCTCTCTTTTGCCGCATATTGTTACCAATCTCTTTCCTTGGCCTATTTGCATTTTTTTATCTTGGTGATATTGTACATGCATACTATGCATACGGGCAATTCGATGAGAACTTTAGCTGCAAAGTGTATTCGATTCGCACGTTCTAGTGCTCGTGTACAACAATATTGTTACTACGGATTCATTTAATTGACAATTTTAATTATATTTAAATATTTGAAATTTTATTTCCTTTTATAATTGTAATTTGTCTAAGAAATCTTTTATACATTTCGTTGCTCTCCCATGTTTCATTTCATCCATTTCTTACTCAGCACTTGATTCTTTCCGGCCACTATGCTGTCAGAAACTGTAGAAAACGTCATTTCCCCATTCAAAGCCGGAGAGCTTGCTTTATTAGAGAAAAAGCGCATAAAGTTCCCAGAGAAACCGCGCTTAAAGCCGAATGATGTAGTAAACATTATCAGTCAGGTTCGAATATCAAGAAATTTAGTACTTACTCCCTCCGTCCCGCTCGAAAGGGTACAAATTTCCTTTTTTGGGCGTCCCATTTAAAAGGGCACAATCCCAAAAAGAAAAGTTTTTATTATTTTTATACTCTTCCTACCCCACTCATTCTCTCTCCTACTTTACTTTTACACTCACAACATTCTCTCTCCTAATTATTCCTTCCACTCATTCTCTCTCCTATTTAATTTTTCATACTCACAACATTTAACCTTTTTCTCTTTCTTACATCACTTTTCTTATTCTTTTTTTAATTTTCGTGTTAGGAGGCAAAATTGCCCTTTCGAACGGGGCGGAGGGAGTATAATGGTTTAACAAAAAGGTTAAAATATAACTTAGCACCATGTCTGTGTGACATCATTGAATGTTATTTTGATGTAGTGGTATTTCGGTTAATTTTTAAAGCAGTAAGTTAATAAAATAAATTGTTCTATTATTTAAAAATAAATGTGAATCTGTCACTAACAAATACATTGTATTATTAAAAAAAATTGAAAGCAAGTTACATATATATATATATATATATATATATATATATATATATATATATATATATATATATATATATATATATATATCATTCTTAATATGGAATGGTCCATCGCACATTGGGCCCCAAACTTTTGTAGAATTACAATTGCCACCCTTACAAAATATTGTCAATGTTTTAAAAGTTAATGTATTATGCACTTTGAAACACAACCCACCCACCCACCACAACAAACATAAAGCTAGGTGAAAGTGTGTATTGTTATACTCCCTCCGTCCCGACAGAAGCGTCACCATTTTTGGCCCGGCACGTAAATTAAGAAAATAGGTGGAAAGAAAAAATGTTGTGAGTGTAATTTGAAAATAGGAGGAAGAATTAGTGGAGAAAATAGTGAATTTAAAAAGTATTGTGAGTGTAGAGGAGAGAGAATTAGTGGAGGAAATAATTGATGGAATAATAGAATATTAATAAAACATTTCCTTTTTAGGAAAGGTGACGCTTCAAACGGAACGCCATTTTGAGTAAAAAGTGACACTTCTAGCGGGACGGAGGGAGTATTTGGTTTATAAGGTTTATAATGATTATGTTATCCCTTTCCTCCTCTCTCCCGAAATAACTTTTCAATTTTTTATTATTATTATGAAAATACTTTAAACAATAAACTCTTTTTTTTTACTCAGGTTTTCAGCTTTGTCGGACTAATTTTGGACCATCAGGCGCCGGTCCCTCAGTATCCAGGTGGAGATAAATCGCGGGATATGCCCTATGCAGGTACCGGTCCCTCAGTATCCTGGCGGAGGTAAATTGCGGGATATGTCCTATGCAGCCAGGGTGGCAGCACCCCTTATACTCCTGGCCCCAAGAGAGCCCTCCTACAAGGCATTTACACTCTTACATCACCAATTGGCTGCTCCAGCTGCTCCTGCCAACGAGGCACACTCTTACATCACCAATTGACTGCTCCAGCTGCTCCTGCCAAGATTTGAACTCCCCACGCTGAGGTTGCAAGCCCAGCAGTGCTGCTTCCTTAACTGCACGGATGTGTTCCGGGGGACTCCTAAGGACCCTGAAACTCATGGTATAAATTAAATCACAAGGATTCCCCCAAGGGGTTTGGAACCCGCCTCCCCGAAGGAAAGCTGCTAAGATACCGCTAAGATACCACAAGGCCAAGGCCCATTAGGTATAATAAACTCTTTTAGTAGTATACATAATGTTGTATCAATAACACATTTTAATTTTTTATTAAAAATAATTAAATTAATCTAATTTATTGTTCAAATTACTCTGATAATAATAAATAAAGAAATTGAAACGATCGTTTTGAAACGGAGAAGTATATTACATGTTTTAGTAAATGTGTAACGCTAGCAAAGATTTAGAAAATATTTTAATGTGTACAATTTTTACACTACTGATTTGCTTTGAATCCGGTCTAGAATTCATCTTAATTGCTACTCAAACTGGGTCAGAACATTGTTTTAGAGTCAATGACATCGGACATGTTCAAGATGAGAAGCTCAGCAGTAGAATGTCTGAGATTAATTTTGTTTGAAATAGTGTTAAATGGATTCATAAATTTAAAACTCACTCGTCGTGCCTCTCCCCCCCCCCCACACACACACACACAAAAACTAATATGATTATATATAGATAAGATAATTAAACAGAAACAAAGAGGAACAAGGATCCCGAATCGCTCCTGCCACTTGATTGCTTCTGCGCTCCTGCATAAAATTTATGTAATGCCACTACTCACCCATGAACCGATAAGAATAAATTTTCACGATACAAACAGTAATAAACGAGAATTTTATACAATAAAGTGTTCCGAATCCCGGGCCACAACCCACCCTCCTCCCTGCAGGCTAGAAGTCTAGTTAACCCGAAATCTAGGGTACCCAATTGACTTTGAGGAAATCCCTAAGCATATTAGCATGTGCAATGGGCTATAGAATTCCTTTGGTACCTAGAGTTGGCCAATAAACTAAGTAGGGAAGTGGAGTCCCCACAGGCACTAAAGGTGAGTCACAAACTTTGATGTGGATGATGATAGAATTTGTGAAGACCTGCAGTGTTGAGATTTATGACCATTTGGCTGTTAAAGATAGATGTGTCCAATTTTGCATTATACCCAAAGACAAAGACTTAACATTCACAAAATTACACCACATGAGACAGCCCATATATTCACGAGAGAGAATCAATCATGTGCCCATACACAGGACATGGAACTACTGGAGCCTGCAATTAGCTGCCATCAAGAGCTAAGGTGTTGTGTATCCAAGATTAATTCGGCCATTGTGGACCCCACCAAGCACCAATGTAGTACTCCCCCGGTCTCCACTTTCTTGATCGAGACCAAAAATATACATTTATTTTGGAACGGACTAGTAATATACTTTGTAGCATGTGACCTCCTATGGTGTTGCATTATAGTAGTCATTAATTGTCAAAATTGGTGTAAAATTGGTGTAAAAATTCATCTCAACAACATTAAGGTGTTGCATTATACATTTTCTAGTTCTAGTATATACACCTTAGTTTGGCAATAAAGCTACTTGCTAATTCTCCACAAGGAAGGAAAACAAAACCATAAACAAAAACAACTTTGTAGCATGTGACCTCCTATGTAAGGAACTACATTTCCTTCCTAAACATATTCCATCTCAGCCTTACAGCAATAACTCTCTCTCTCTCTCTCTCTCTCTCTCTCTCTCTCTCTCTCATGGAATCCAACACAACCAACAATGCTTCTGCAACAACGCCGCCACTGGTCATGGAAATTTACAATACGACTGACGACACATCTGCAATACCGCCAGACGTTGCAGGCGGCAATCTCAGCCATAACCATCACTCGCACCTTCACGCCCATAACAACCACCACCTCCAGCACCACGATATCATTTCTCCCACCACCATTCTCATAATTGTCATACCCATCATCATAATTGTCCTTCTCTTCTCCATATCTCTTATTATAGTGATGCTGCGCCGCCTCAAACCTCCGAAGACAAAGGACACTCACTCTGGCGACAGCAATTGCATGTTCATTGCTCATACCAGAATAGACTTTGATTCTAGCCCAGGTAAGCTTGTTCCATCTTCAACCCTTTATCAATCCTACACTGAAAAAAAAAACGTCACAAAATTTTGGCCTACAAAAATCATAAATGGCCAGTTAGTAATTGTGAAAATGATGTATAAATAGAATACACATAATATTACATAATGTGTTTTAAGGTATTGTACTATACAATGGCATATGCACAATGTGTTGTATTGTACAACATTTAATGACCGGTCTCAAAGCCTTTGTTTCCATTAAATTACTGAAAAGTGAAACTAAGATTTTGTGAGTAAATTTTAGAGATTTTTTGTGTTTCCATAGTACTGCTAAAGAAATAAGGGGTTAAAAAATTGTTATTGTGATGCAGAAGTGAAGGGATGCTTATATGGAGGAAGTTCTAGGCGGTTACCATCGGCAAGGTCTAAGGGTGTCCAAGTATTCACCTACAAGGAACTCGAAGTGGCAACCGAGAGATTCAAGGAGTTAAATGTGATCGGAAATGGTGGATTTGGAGTTGTGTACAAAGGAATTTTAAGTGATGGAACTGTAGCAGCTATTAAGGTGTTGCATAGACAAGGGAAACAAGGAGAACGTGCATTTCGGTTAGAAGTTAGTATCTTCTCTATATCTTTATTTTCTTCTTTCATTTTCTACTACTACTTCTGTCCTAAAATGAATGTCCGATTTTTTTTTTCAAATTTGTTCTAGATCAAGAGCACATTTGAAAAAAATTAGGACATTTATTTTGGAACGGAGGGAGTAATAAGCTTATTTTCATAATCTTACTTCGATCATGATGCACTCTGTACATTTACTGGACATTCAAGTTGTGCATCCAAAGGCTATAGAGCCTTGTGAGGTCCGTAGGGCCCACTGCTGCGGACCCAGTGTAGTTGTGTACCCAAGTTGATTAGGCACACTCGGTTCGCAAGAATTTATGGTTCTTGGATGCACAACTTAACTATCCCGTAAAAGGACAGCTCAACCTGTCAGGAATGTCAAATTATTCTGACACATGAATTCTACAAAACCTATCTTTAATGAAATTTCTCCATCAATTTGCATTGAGGCCCCAAATTGCATGTGAGTGTGTGTGTGCAGGTTGACCTGCTAAGCCGGTTGCAGTGCCCGTACTTAGTAGACCTTCTTGGCTACTGCGCTGATCAACACCACAGACTCCTAATATTCGAGTTCATGCCTAATGGTACTCTACAACAGCACCTACACCCAACCAACAAACGACATCAAACGTTGGATTGGGGTACCCGGTTGAGAATAGCCCTTGATTGTGCCAGAGCCCTCGAGTTCCTACACGACCACACGGTTCCATCTGTCATTCATCGTGATTTCAAGTGCACAAATGTCTTGCTGGATGAGAACTTGAGAGCTAAGGTTTCAGATTTTGGGTTGGCTAAGATTGGGTCGGACAAGATGAACGGTCTGATTTCTACCCGCGTGCTGGGGACCACTGGGTATTTGGCACCAGAGTGAGTGATTCTGAACTATCATTTGTCATGGTTGCTCACTGAACATGCAACTTCATGCAATTATGTTAAACTTAGCTATCAAAGGTCCCCCAAGTAGCAAAACTGTCATCTTCTCTGCCCTGTAAATGGGTGTTTGGTGACATTAGAAAAAATCCTGCCCAAAAACAGATGCCAAGTATGGACATACTTTTAGCAATAATGACTCTAAGACATGCTATTTGCACTTCACTTTAGGTCACAAATTTTGATTCATTCTTAAGTGACGCATCCTACTCTTATGGAGGTTCTTGGTTGAAATGGAGCAACGTACTGTTCCATTTCCTAGATCCAATCTAATGTCCAGTTTTCTGGCTTTCTAAGCAAACAGTTATACGTTTCGAATAAAATAGTTGTACTTTCTCTAACAAAAAACATACTCCCTCATCCCACCTCACTTGAGACCAAAAATTTGGGTACAAGATTTAAGGAAAAGTAGGAAAGAGAATTAGTGGGAGGAGGTGTTGTGAGTATGAAAAGTGAGAGAATGAGTGGGAGGAATAGTATAAAAACTTTGCCATTTTGGACAGTTTCAACTGAGGTGGGACGGACCAAAAAGGAAATTAGTCTCAACTGAGGTGGGAGAGGGAGTATAATTTAGCCAGCTTAATCTAAGGCTTTACAGTTCTTGGATCCAAAACATGATAAGTCAATTGTACCTAGGATGAGGATGGGTGCCTTCCTCATTGATGAAAAGGGTGTCTGATAATTGCAATTCTCATTGCCTCCATGTGCAAGTTTTTGACATATCTAAACTATAACTTATTGACACTGAAAACCATTAATTAGCTGTAAATCTTGTTAGTGAATGAAAATTGAAGTGCTAGCAACTGATTTTGAGCTTTGATGATTCAACCAGGTACGCTTCCACGGGTAAGCTAACGACTAAATCAGATGTATACAGCTACGGTGTGGTTTTGCTAGAGCTCTTAACCGGACGTGTACCTATTGATACCAGGCGTCCCCCTGGAGAGCATGTACTCGTTTCTTGGGTTAGTAATACCTTCATCAATCTAACTTTTTACTTGCCTATTATCCAATTATGTACACACACATGAGAAAATGTGTCCCCTTAAGACTCCTTAATTTGTTCTCGGTCTCAAAATGAATGTCCATTTTTGTTCTTGATCGTGCACAAGCATGAGAAAATGTGTCCCTTAAAACTCCTTATTTTTGTACTTTGTCTCAAAATGAATGTCCATTTTGTTCTTGATAAAGAACAAAAATGGACATTCATTTTGGGTCAAGGTATTATAAAACATCCAGGACATCATGAATAAGGGGACGCAACCAAAGAATTTCATTGTATTTCCTTCTTTCAATGGCAACAACAAAGATTTTAGAACCTTGAAAATGTTGTTTTGTCTTTATTTCAGGCTCTTCCGAGGCTAACTAACAGAGACAAAGTAACTGAAATGGTTGATCCAACTCTTCAAGGACAGTATTCAAAGAAGGATCTAATCCAGGTCAGTTTCACTACCCAGTTCATACAATCACTATTGAAATATATTGAAAAAAATCAGTAAATAATAACGAATTTTACCTCTGTTTTTTGTAAGCATATAGGTGGCTGCTATTGCAGCAATGTGCGTGCAAACAGAAGCCGACTACCGCCCTTTAATGACAGACGTTGTGCAATCCATGATTCCCATTGTTAAAAGCCTATCTTCTGCTGGTCCCACTCCTTCCTTCAGATTCAGCAAAAAGATTACTCCCAGGTCTTGAAATCAGGAAGGTAATAAAACAAAGCTTCAACTTTAAAAACCTACAATGAGCATTTTGTACTCTTCAAGCTGGAGGAACTTGCAAATTTGAGGAAATGGCTGCAACCTGGCCCAAAGAAAGTTGTACTGTAGAAGTGACATGAAAACTATTTCCTTGAGCTTTTACAAATTGCAAACCAGAAAAATCGTGCCAACAAGCTTGGGTTACACAGGCGGATCAAGCCTACAGAGGTGGCATTGTACAGAATCTCTAGTTCTCCCGAGTAGACTGGCAATTTCAAAATATGAGTCTATTATAGTCCAAAAAAGAATAAGAAATTGATTGTTTCTTGCTTTTACATGGATTTGATAACTTTATCGATGTGAAAAGAGTGCGTGATTGTCTAGATGATAGAGTATGCTAGTGTTCTCCTTTCTTCTTAATCTCACATTCGTTTGTTAGACAAATATAATTTTGCTGATGTTGGTATTCTCCTTTCTTCTTAATCTCTGTTTGCTTGTCGGACTAAAACATAGTTGTTAAAGACGAAAGGCGAGAGGCGGGCGAGAAGATCCTAGAAAAGGCGAATGGCGAGGCGGTTGAAAGGCGGCCGAAAGGCTAGCAAGGCGGTAAATAGAACAAAAGGAATAGTAAAATAATATATATGTAAAATATATTAAACAAAGCTTAAACATGTTAAGAACAAGAATTTTGCATTAAATAAAGGTCACAATTTCACATGTAATAGCAACTTAACACAACTAAAACCCCCAAAAGTGAGAATTCCAAGACAAAACACATTTTATGTTCAAATCAATAAACAAGTAGTCGTTTAAAAGCGTGAAATAGGTGAATTCGAATATATAATTTCAAATGTATAACTCATACCTAGTGATGAACATAAGATATAGTTAAAACTTCAAATGACTAAGGAGACCGAAAGTAAAGCGAAAAAACAAATTAAATTAGTAAACATATTAAAATTTGCAAACCTCCCTATAAAAATTTGAATAAAGCAAGCTATTTGTAGTGTTTTTGTCCCAGTCCTTTGTCGTCGTTCTAATTTGTTATTTATCACACTTAATTTCTTTTGATCGCTCGAGAGAAATTACGATATCTTTCTTTCTCATGTACGCCACAAGCTATCTTTACTCCATATTATCCCAAAACAACGCATTAGGTAAGTTAAATTATTGAAACTAAAAATACAAAATGACCTAGCTTAATACTACACATACGCCTATTATGTTTTTTAACAAAGGCGGACTCCTCACGCCTCTCACCATAACCAAGAAACGCCTCGCCTGGCCTAAAAGGTGCACAACAGCCCGCCATAAAATCGAAAGGCGGTCGACCCCTAAAGGCGCCAAAACGGCGAGGCGGGCGAGAGAGGCGCTAGCCTTTCGCAACTATGGACTAAAATGATTCTTGGGAATGGGTTTTAGAGGTTATTCTTGTAAATCTTTTCTAAACTTCTTGATTCGGACCCCCATTCCATCTTCTTTTCCTCTTTCATCGTATGTATGGGCAGTGGCGAAGCCAGGATCTTACGAGAAGGGATCAATTTATAAATATAGTGAAAATTTTATTTTGTATCAAGAGGGTTAGATTGTAAAAATATACAATTTTTACCCTATATTCAAAATATATTTACAATAATAACGCTAGTAATTTTTTTATTTTTTTTAAACATGGGTCGGCCGACCCCCTTCGGGTCTACCTAGCCTCGCCACTGTGTATGGAGTGTCGAAAACTCTTTTCAAAATTTCGTCATTTGTGTGAACCTTAGTGCTTAATAAACCCAATACTAAAAAATGCAGATTTGTAGGCCTACTAATTGTCTATTGCCAAATTAGTGTGTGAATTGAGTCTGATGAGACACATGTTCATTTCTTTCTTCAATGTATTATAGTTCAATATCTTTGAAATCTTTTATTGAGATGGCTAGAGAAGTGTGGGTGAGCCCATAATCCATCTCTTGTTTTCTTCGAAATCGGTAGTTCTGAGGGTTTGGTAAATGAGGAGATGCGAGACGTTTGTGGGATTGTGGAGTTTTTGTAGTTTGTTTGGTATATTTGTATTGAAAGGAACGCAAGGATTTTACGAATCTCATAACAAACAAGTTGATTTTCAAGATTGTACCAACTATTGGGGACCAAACTAATGACTCATACTATGTAACTTTGGGAACAAGTTATTGACCAAAGGCTAAAGAGAAATGTGAAGGTCACGAAAGATTAATTTGGATTTATGCCGAAAAGATCAACTGTAGAGCTAATTTATCTTATGAGAGTTAATGTAGAACTATCGGGCGCGAAAAAGATAGATTTACTATGCTTTTTGTTGTTTTGAGAAGACATATGATAAAGTACCGAGAGAGTTACTTTGATGTGCTTCAGCAAAGAAAAACGTTTTGAGGAACTATATTGACATCATCAAGGACATGTACGAGGGAGTTAGTAAAGTGCGCAGACTAGTATTGGGAAAAAATAAGAGTTTCAAATTATGATTGAAGTGCATCCAGGTTCTGCATTTAGTCCTTTACTCTTTTCTATAAAATGGACGAATTGACAATGTCAATTCAAACAAGCAGAGGGCTTTTTTGCTACAGGGCAAGAAAATAAAGTGTGCTAGTAAAGTCATTGTATGGCCTCAAACAAGCACCAAAACAATGGCATCAAAAGTTTGATCAAGCCATGATTGAAAGTGGATTTAAAATCAATGAATGTGACAAATGTGTATATCAAAAACACGGAAAATGGATATGTCATTTTGTGTCTTTATGTAGATGACATGCTTATCATAGAAAGCTGTGATAAAATGATTAAATCCACAAAGAATATGTTGAACTCGAAGTTTGAGATGAAAGATATGGATTTAGCGAATGTGATCCTTAGAGTGAAAATTTCTAGAATATCTGATGGACTTGTACTGAGTCAATCACATTATGTGGATAAAATTCTAGAGAAATTTAATAAGGATGACAATAAAACTGTGAATACTCCAATTGACACAAGCCTACATTTAACAAAGAATAGAGGTGGACATGTGTCTCAATAAGAGTTTTCAAGGATCATTACAAGTTTAATGTACTTAATGAGTTGTACAAGGCCAGATATTGCTTATGTTGTGTTGAAAGTAAGTTGGAATTGTAAAGACAAAACTTTGAAATCTCGTGGTTTTAGAATGAGCAGAAGCAAAGACCGAATATTTGGAGTGTAAGTTTAGGTGGGTTGCAGGGGGATCACTATAAATGAGAATATTATCCAAGGTTCTTACTTTTTTCCCGCTATCTTGGATCAATCATCCAAAGAGATGAAAAACTAGATTGAGATGTGGCTCATAAAATCAAAGAAAGTTGGTAGAAGTGATGTGATCCTGGCATGCCTCATTGATCAAGGGGAAAAATCTATTGCATTGCTATGGAAATTAGTGTAGGACCATAAAACAATATCACATTCACGTTCATAAGACAAATGTGGAAGAGATGCATTACTATGTTGGATGTGTTGTTATACTAGAATGGATCGGTTGAGGAATGAGGTGATTAAGTTGCATCCATTGAAGATAAGACGAGAACGAATCGCTTAAGGTGGTTTGATCATGTGGGATGGAGACCAAGTGATGCATCAAGGCTTGAAGTGTGGAGAAGTGATAAGATAGTGAGGGCAATGTGTGTGTGTGTGTGTTTGTTTTCTTGTATTCCTCATTATCTTATTTTTTCTTCATACTTTTTTCTCTTTTTTCTATTGCGTTTTACTATCTCTCTACTTATCATTCTTTTCTCACATCTCTTTAATGATTCCATACGACGTTTCATGTTAATCAACCTCAAATCATTTTGAGAATAAAGCTTTGTTGTATTACTTGCCGAAGCATCTCTTGTGAGAAAAAAGTGGTGTCACTAGCTTCTCTTTGATCATATGCCAATGGTACCTTTAAAGGTTTGAACATTGATCTCCTCATCGGTTGGCAAGGATACACAGTTCCAAGGTTATGTTTTCTAGTTAGTCTCCATTCTTTTTGGAATTTCTGTCATGATTTTGCACAAGTGATAATGGCAGAGCCAAAAGCTAATACGGCAGGGGGCTGTGACAGTGAAAGTGTAACTACTCAAATTTCTTATAAACATCTTATTAAGTAGTTCAATGAAATACCTCATTTCAGTATGTATGATTTATTTATTCTTTATTAGAAGTTTCTGCAGACTAGACTATGTGGACTACATGAAATGGTAGGCGCTACTACCCTACTAGTGCTGTGGAATTTTATGATTGTGTCATAAATCCACATGATGAGGGCAAAACCACTTGTCACATAAATATGTTTTCCATGTGCAATATGGCTTCTAGTTCCAACAAATTTTCCAGTTCCCTTTTCCACGGTCACATAAATATACATGGGATAAGATAGATGCTTAAAAAGCGTGAAATCTGTTTCGATAGTGAAACAGATAGAAATTGTATGAGTTTTCTCTAAACTTAACCTCTTAACCTGATTTTAGACTACAATTTACTACACAACCTGAAACGGAGAGAAATTTTGATGAACTAAACTTTTTAACTTGATGTTATACCGTAGCTCCCAGAACCCATGTATACACTAAATGACATTGAATAGATCTGTCAATGAATCGGATATAGGTATATCCCCATTATGCCCGAAACTTATACAGCTGACCTAAAACATAAGTACTCGTCAGCATTGAAAGGTCTCAGTAAGCTGTAAAAATACAAAAATTTCGATGCTTCATCTTTCTATGTAACCTCAATGGTTTATCGGGACAGTATGTTTAAAGTTAATCCAATCAAATGGGGAGTATATAGGGGGAAGACCTCAATCAGCCATCGCCAACCAAAAATCCTAAGCAGTCAATCACCATTTTATTTAATGCCACGTCGATAAACAACAGAGCTCAATCGAGGACCACACATCCATGTCAATATCAAATTAGGCTCTATCAGTATTTGGATGTTCTTAAGAATTTGGGTTTATACATTAGCCTCCATTATAAATAAACAATACTCCCTCCGTCCCATTTTATGCTTTAAAAAAATTGGGCACAAGAATTAAGGAGAGGGATGTTTTTATTATAAAATATAGAAAGTGGGGTAGGTTATTGTGAGTATAGAAAGTGGGTAGGAGAGAGAAAGTGGGGTAGGGAATAGTTAGTGGATAGTTGTTGTGAGTATGACATGTGGGGCTCATTGAATAAAAAAGTATTATACGTTTTCATTTTTTGAGATTTTGACGTATAAGGTGGGACATCAAAAAGGGAAGTTTTTGAAGTATATAATGGGACCGAGGGAGTGTGAGCAATGCAAAATATATGGAAATTGTGCAGATTTACATTGCATAAAGAAGCAAGCATAAGCCACTTACAGAAAGGAAACATAGGATTTTCACATAGGAGCCAGAAATAAGCTGTAAAAAACTTAATTCCAACTGCGTGTCAACAAGGGTCCATCAGTGAAAGCCAATTAACGCTTCGTGTTCCTCAGTGTAGAAATCTGCTGACCAACCATAATCAATCGATTAAGGGTTGTGCAGTTTGATAAAATATCAATGTTGGACAGTAGGAAAGATGCCATTAGTTGTTTGAACTGAAATTAGGATAGAAAAGGAGAAGAAATTACTTGAGTTAGTTTTCAGAAATACTGCCCCCATATACAGCAGTTGGCAAAGGCGCTTTTTCCTTGCCCAACCTTCTTGATCTTGTATCGCAACTTCAAACATGGAAAGAGCATGTGTGTTTCTGCTCGAGAACAAAATAAATATTAAATAAAAGAAACTATCATCAATTAAAAGCCAACGGTTGAGTAAGTAGATCCTGATGACACCCAGAGAACTGCATACTTACATGAGCGTTATGAAAAAATCAAGATATGAAAAAGATATACTTCCTCCGTCCCAGAGTACTGTTCACACTTAGCTTTATTCCGAAAATGGCAAAGAATGAATAGTATTTAGACATTTATTTCCTATACTTTTTGGATAATTACAAAAAAAAGATTCAGTAACCTAATTTTTACCCATTTGGATTATGAATAGTGTTTTGCACAATTATGTCCCCAATCTACTTGAATTGTTTACCCCTTTTTAGTGTTTCCTTGACAAGCGTGCAAACACAAGTTGTGAACCTTACTCTGGGACGGAGGGAGTAAAAGATAAATTTTATGAAACTAATATTTGATGGCTACCTGCAGTTCAAAAACATCAAAGTTTCCGCATAAGAATAAAAAATCAAATCTATTCATATTAGTTGCGAAAGTAGCAGTAATAGTTCTGATTAAGGGATTAAATATTTATAAACCCTGAATATATATATATATATATATATATATATATATATATATATATATGGGTTTGCATCAAAGGCATTACGGATCTACATGTCCAGGTCCAGTCCAGTTGCTATTAGAAAGTTGACAAGTTGTTTTGTATTGTAAATTATAATGGTGATGTGAGTATTAAAATAATGTAGGAGAGAGAATGAGTGGATGGAATAGTAAAAATTTCTTTCCATTTTGGGAAAGTTAGATATTATTGTGGGACGCCCAAAATAGAAAGTTTACATATTATTGTGGGACGGAGGGAGTATATATATATATCGGAATCATAGAATTGTGGCAGGGTTTGCATCAAAGGCATTACGGATCTACATGTCCAGGTCCGGTCCAGTCCAGTAGCTATTAGAAAGTTGACAAGTTGTTTTGTATTGTAACATTATACTTGGTGCTCATAACGAGAACTGATATGTAAACTTAATGACAGGCAAAAAAAAAGGCAATGTTGGATAGAAGTAAAAATACCTTTTTATAAATTATTCTTATCAATTATGCAGCATACACTCATCAGACTAGAAACAGTTGAATTTTAGGAACATTTCTGAAGAAATAAAAAAGAATGGAATGATTTCGAACTTGGTTTTGTAATACATTTTTAATAAGCATTTGCTACAAAACCAGAACCCAATAAGAGCAAACATCGCAACCAAACACGTCTGTAAGTCCAATGTTTGGAAGCAACGTTAAGGAAATTGAGAGAGGTAAACAAGGCATTAGGGTTCTTAGAATAGATAGGAATTCAAATTATAAAAATTAAAAGACAATTCGCCAAAGGAGAACCAAAAAATCATTTTGTGTTCATAACCGAGTCACATTAAGCAAAAAAAAAAATTGAACATATTCGAGGACAAAAAGGATGAAGCGTGTCGGCTATACAAACATGCACGTCCAAACATGCACCAAGTGAGGATAACTATCTAAATATTTGTTGCAAGTAGGCTTTACAAAATGCTGGATTGTTGATTTCCTCAAACAATTCCTTCATATCGTCAATACTTCCCTTGCAATTTAAAGCCCCTTTGTAAATTAAACCAGATTTTAACTTTGATTGAGTGATTATGGATTTATTTTTCCCTCTATTACATGCATATACGCGTTCATCCTCCGGTCTAAATTCATACTCATTTGGGCTTCCATACCGTTTCTAAAACACTTATGGGTTTAATATAGACAAAATTACACCAATGGATTTTTATACGAAGACCATAATTCAATGTTTTAAAATGGAATTAGGCCAACATATGAGGACCTTATCACATTTTTGAATCAGCGCGAGTAAAATGTGATTAGATATTAATAGAATATAAAAATGAATATTTCAAGCATACTAAGGAAAGGATGGTCATAGTTGAGTACCTTTTCCATATTCTTCCTCCATTACTTGTCCGCGCCTCTGCCCAATCCAAGAGCTTTGCGGGTACTCTTATTAGGGAGAACACCCTCCTTTTTCATTTCACGAAACACCTCGTAGGCTATATCCGATTGTCCACTTCTGCGATGCCCATCAATCAGAACGTTATAAGTTACCACATTAGGAGGGATATCCTTTATTTTCATTTCATTTAACAATGTCATAGCAATATCCATACGGTTGATTCTGACAAATCCATCAATCAGACAAGTATAAGTTGCGACAGTAGGTGAATGACCTCTATCTAGCATTGTATCAAACAATCTCCAAGCAACCTTCATTTCTCCAGCTCTACAAAATCCAGCTATAATTGATGTGAACGATATTGTATCAAGATAAAAACCCTTGGTGCACATTTTCTTCCATATTTTATAGGCTTTATGCATTTTACCACCAGAAGAATATGCATTGATGAGAACTGTATATGCAACTATGTCAGGCACTACCCTAGCTTTTAACATTCTTCTGTAAAGCATTAAGGTCTTCTTTAATTTTCGCTTTCTAACAAAACCACTCATGATAGTGCTGTAAACTATAACATTTGGGAAGATACTCATCTTAAGCATTTTAGGAATAACCTCCATTGCTCTTTCCGGTATTCCTTCTTCGCAGAACCTCTTTATTATTGCATTATATGTAAACTCATTAGGAATAACTCCTTGGTTACACATCTCATCCAGAAGTTGCAAAGCTTTTTCTACATTCCCTTTGCAACAGACCTCATAAATAACATAATTCCAAGTGACAATATTGGGTACATTACCCCCTACGAGCATGATATTGAGCCACTCCAATGCTTTATTCAAGAAACCAATCTTGCAGAACCTTTGTATCAAACTATTATAAGACGAATCCTTTAGAACCAAATTATTATTGAGCATGTCCTTTAAAAGGTTACTGGCTGAATCAAGGTCATTCTTCATATAGTATCCATTGATTAATATGTCATAAATATGATAATCATACTCATAACCATACATTCCGATGTTATTGAACGTATCAAGTGCGGCCTCCATCAGTCCACTCTTACATATACCTTTTAATAGAGAGCTGTAACTAACAAGAGATGGTTTTATGTTACTTGATTCCATTTCTCTCACTAAGGAAAAGCCTTTTTCAAAATCCCCACTGTTTGAAAACCCCTCAACCAAAATGCTATAGCTATGAACATCAGGCATTACTTTGCAGGCCTTCATTTGTTCCAAAACCCTTAAAGCTTCATCAGGCTGACCCTTACAGCAGTATCCATGTATAACGGCATTGTAACAATAACTATTAAGAGGCTGACATTTACTCAGTCGGCTCATGAAGTTTTCAGCAAGCTTAAGATAACCAACTTTACAAAGTCCACGAATAAATGTACTATATGTTACAACACTTGGGTTTTCACCACTCTTCTCCATTTCTTCAAGAATTCCAGCAGCTTTGCTAATATTCTCTTTATCTTCCCCACACAGTCTAGAACAGTAGTAATTGATCATAATTGTATAAGTATAAACAGAAGGCCTGGGTCCATAACTCTTCAATTCTTTATATAAACTACCAAGAAACTCCGACTTATTTGCCTCTCCCAAACACTTGAGAAGGAAATTACACGACATAATATCAAGCACTAACCCAAGTTTCTGAGCCCTTATAAAAACATCAACCGCATTATCAAGCATTGAATTTGCTGCATATACCTTAATCAGCACATCAAACACAACAACTGATCTATCAACTTTACTGGAACATTCCAGTAAATTGGGGAACAAATCAAACAAATCAAAATCAGCTTCTTGATAATAGCAAACCACATCTCTGAGCAAAATATACAACTCCCAACGCATACCCCCCATTGCGTATACATGTGCAATCAGCCTAAATGCATCAATCGAACGAGAAAACCCATACTTCGCCACAGCTCTCCTAAAAGTAATTTGCCTTGCAACATTCCAACTTAAAGTTTTGTAAACTGTAACAACGGTGCAAAAAAGATTACACTTTTTTGTACCCCTTTGTCTACTAACAGAGCTTTTATTTGGAACAACGAATTCATTCACAAAATTAATTTGGCAGGCTGGAGAAAAATCAAACGCAAATTCATCCAATAAGAAAGCAGCAGAAACACTTGAATACATTCTAGAAAGGCTTTTGTTTCTTGATATTAACAGACCTTGAAAAATACCCAGTTGGTGAGAAACCCCATAAATAAAATTAAACGGGCTTCTAATTTGAATTAAGCGCATACCAATGAAGCACAAGTTCAAACTCCAACGAAGTGGATTAAAGGGCAAGCTTGAAAAGGGCGGCAACACATGAGCAGCTCAATTCACGGACGATAAGCCAGGAACCCGCCGGCGGCTTTATAGACTGTGGAGTGCTTGGGCTTCCGGTTGTGTATGTATGGGCCTGGTTATTTGGGGGAAGTCGGCGGCGTAAGGTTTTTACTGGCCGTGCAGCCGCAGGTGATTGTCTAATTTGACAAAGCAGCTCATTGTAATATATTGGTAATATGGTGGGTCGGGTCGGGTTTGCCATCGTAGGGTGGGATTTTGGGGAGATGGAGGTAGAAGAAGACGGGTGGGTGTTTATAATTAATTTGGTTATAATTTATTTTCCTGTGAAATGACAAAAGTGCCCCTTAAAAATTATGTGTTGTGTACTTGTGTTTAATTCCGTCTAAAATTTAACAATTTGTTAGTTTTTACACCAGATTGTAACAAAATAACAAACGTAGGAATCAAATTGACACTTTCTAAAATTTAGCTAGGGTATTGCAACTGTGTGTAAAACTCAGGTTATCAAATTGCAATTTGCATGTTCAAGATTTGTTACATTTTGGTCATATACTTTGAACTCTAATATAATTTTGTTACAATTTGGTCATATACTGTGATATAATGTTGCAACAAAATTGTTTCAAGGCAACTTGGTTTATCGTTATTGCGAGTTACGTCCACAATGAAATTTGTCATTATGCTTTTTCTAGTCCATATAGTTTGCTGTTTGCAGTGCTAAATGTTTTCTCTTCTTCACTGTTTTTGCAACCTTTTGGGTGTTAACTCTGCACTTTTTAATCTGGTAAAGAAAGCTGCACATGAAATTTTCAGAAAGCACAAATCTTTGCATTTATCTTCCATGCATCAAGTGCAATGTAGATTTTATTCAACTACGACATGTAAGGTCTTCCTATGAAAACTGGAGCCTTACTCTTTCCATCCACAAGATTAGTGTCTTTTTTTTTTTTTAATTAAAACTAAGGAAGTTGACTTGTAAGCAATGTTATTAACAAAAAAGGACAACCGGATGCTACAACACTCCGCTATGCGTGGGGTTCAGGGAAGGGTCAGACCCACATGGGCTTAACATAGACAACCTTCTCTTGCATTTAAATGCAAGGGACTGCTTCCACGGCTCGATCCTGTGACCTCCAAGTCACATGGCAACAACTCCAATAGTTGTGCCAAGGTTCCCCTTATCGTCCACATCATGCTATTGCAAGATTTCAAGTGACATGGTAGCTGGCAAGTAGAAGCCAAAAGATTTGGAGAAGGGACTTTTAATTTGGGACCACATGGTGAGGTCAGTGAGACCTTCTGCAACTCCATGATTGTGGACTTAAACATGTGAGTGTCAGTTTATTTTCCTAACAATTTTTCTAGTATATGAAAGAGTGTAAAAGCAAGGGCATTGTTATGAATTTAGAAACATTGATATCCTAATGCAAATTTACGTGGTTGAGAGCTATTATAGTTGCTGTCCATCGCAGTTATATGTACATTGTGTCCATATGCCCTAATAAAATCTAAAATTCTTGTGTGTTCTCATTTCATTTTTTATTTTTATTTTTTTGTATTGTAATTATAATTATTTTATTTGTTTCAGAAGGGAAACCCTTTGCAAAAACACATAAGGAACGTGAGATGGGCTTTTTCAGATATTGTCTCTGATTACTTGTTGGGGCCAAATTCTTGTGCTCTTTACCTGAGGTTCGAACTTTGACATGTCTCTGTGATTTATATTTATTTCCTCTCTCTCTCTCTCTCTCTCTCTCTCTCTCTCTCTCTCTCTCTCTCTCTCTCTCTCTCTCTCTCTCTCTGTGTGTTCTGTGTGCCATTTTATTGAACACTGAGTAAAGAATTTGCAAAAGATAATTTTCATTTCATTACAATATAATATTTATATACAGAGAGTACTATAATAATGCCTAAGAATATGCACAATGAATGTCCTAAGAATATACATAGTAAATGGAAGGATATGCATGATCAGTGAATACAAATGAGGAAGATATGCATGTTCCATGGAGTCAACTGCTAGGATTGAGGAGAGAATGACGTGAGTGAGGATTGAGTGTTTGTTTCCATATTTGTTTCCTTGATACTGAGAGCTGGAGTTCTAGTAAAATTTTGAAATAGAAATTGTAAGAATACATGTTGTAATGGCGTGCCTTCCATCACTACTCATAAGGGTAGGAGTCAGATCCGCAAGGTGCTTTATGATACACAGCTCGAGAATGGCTACAGATGTGTCTCATTTGGCCTGATGTTTGTACTTGGACTCCATGATGTTGTACTGGATAATGTTGAGAAGGCACAGTGTCTGTGTAACTAATAACTATTGAACGGAATAAAATGTGACGGGCTCAGCCCACCTCGTCATCATCAATTAATAGGCCCCGCAAGCCCACTATGCAATTAATAGGCCCCGCAAGCCCACTATGTAGACCAAGCCCAAGTCTACTAAACTGGGTACTAGACACCTCTGACTTGGGTCAAAGATGCCTTCATCCAGCATGCCAAAGGTCCCCACTCATCGGACAAAGGCATCGAGAAGTGCACCCACTTTAATAAAGACACACCCATCTCAATAAAGGGTTGTCCCCTACCAATAAACAATGCCACGGTCCAATCAAAGGGCGACACATGTCATGGAGATAAGATCCATTCAACAGCTGGGATCAAAACCCAAAAGGCTCCCCTCTCATATAAATAAAGAGGAGAACAGCAAAATAAGAAAGTAGACATGGTTCCACACATTCTCTCCTTAAAATTACATTATGCCTTCCCTTCCGGTTTATCTCTGTATACACGAGCTTATTCTCACGTCGGAGGGTTTGCGCGGGGTCAACCCCCGCACCCCGCCCCTAACGGTGTCTGTTTTGCAGATAATCCGTCCGTTTGTCCAGGATCCAACACCGCGTTCCCGAAGACTGATTGGGTACCCCCGGTTCTGCCCATTTTTTGCGTCATCAACTATATTATATACTCCCTCCGTCCCGAAATGATCATCCTATTTTTTTGTCGTTAAGGCGAAGAATAACGTAAGGTCTAATGGCTTGGCTATAGGCTTTCAAAACCCCCAACTATCCATGAAAAATGTAAATGAATTTCTTTTTCCGAAAGAATTCTCTTTTACTGAATGTCAATTCTCTAAAGAATTTCATCCCCAAGCAAATTTCCACACTTGAAATTCTAAATGCCAATGTATAGTTGCAGTGCTAAAAGTATATAAAGTAGATAGTGATGTTATTTATGAATTTTTGACAATAAATTTCTTGAAAAATAATTTTTTTTTTCAGAATGACCCTTAAATGAAAAATAGACATTAGTTTAAGGGCAGACGGAGTACTGTTTTTTTCCAAACTAGAAGTTCAAGCTGAATGTGTTGATTCAAACATCTCCTTGATGACTAGCTTAATGTTTTCTTTTCTTACTTGTACCATTTAGTTAGCAAGTCAGACAATTTTGAATATACTCTGTAATCACCATAAGAAAGGAAACTATGAGTAAGATTTGGGTTTGATCCTACAAAAGGGGAAAAGATGACTTGAAGCTTATAGTGAAGCTGTTACTATTCTTTTACTTTAAACATTATTTTCTGCATCCTGGTTTTTCCTCCGAAAAGGGAATGTTCAGGATCTTCTTCTGGTTACTTGCCTTCATCATGAGTCACTAATCACAGCACATCAATAAGCCATTGAATAGTCTGCTTTACCTTTCTTAAAAACGTTGGCAAGTCAACTATGACATCATTTTTCGGACAGAGGGAGTATTTTAATTGGCTGTTACTTTGATAATAACTAGTTTTTCCAGAGCATAAAAGTTATGGGTACTTTGTTTATGCTGATACCCTCTTATTTATTAATCAGCTGATGGTGATCATTTTATGCAGTCTACGCTATCATCTGCTTCACCCAGACTACCTATATTTTCGAATAAGGGAACTTCAGAAGAATTTCAAGCTTCGTGTTGTTTTATGTCACGTTGATGTTGTTAGTACCCCCTAATGATCGCGTATGATTATTGATGATAAAAAAAATTCCCACAACTTTCTTCAGTGAATACTCCCTCCGTCCCACTATAAACTACACACTTCCTAAAATGGAAATGATATTTATTACTTTTATATTATTGGGACCACATGTCATACTCACAACAACAATTCAATTATTATTCCCTAACTCACTTTCTCTCTCATACCTTAATTTTCATACTCATAACATCTACTCCACTCACACTTTTCCTTATTCCCTGTGCAAATAGTGTATAGTTCTTAGTGGGACGGAGGGAGTATTGCTTATGAGCAATAAAGACTTCCATTTATATTTATGTGAGGGATTTTGATTCTTCATATTCCATTTTGTTCCAGGAAGATGTAATCAAGCCTTTGCTTGAAGTTACAAAAACAGCTCTGCTTCATGATTGCACTCTTTTATGTGGCTGGAGGTACTTTTCTTGAGCAAATGATAGACCTGAAAGATATAATTTGTTAGTCCCTCATTCCTAAAATAAGATTATCATATTCCTTTTTGGGACGTCCCAATAAAAAGTGTCCTCTTACATAACTTTCCACTTTAGGCATAGAATGTTTGCAGTTTAACCCTTTAGTGAATACTCTCATCCATAGTGGGCCAGACTCGAAAAAAAGGGATGAGACGATGGCATAGAGAGTTCACAATTCTTGGTGCATACTCCTCCATGATAGGCCCAAGCTTTTTTAATAATTGAGTCAAATCTTCACCTAAAATTGTATGCCTGATCAAAACTCAAAAGGGATTCTTATTTTGGGATTGAGGGAGTACATGATTTATGTCTGAGCGTTCAGCTCCTTTTCTTTGGATTTTATGACAGTTTCTAGGTTTAATCTGTGCATGTGGCTTCTGTGCACATCTACCTCCTGATCAAATGTCGTTGCCAATTTTAGCAAAGAAGAGAGAGAGAGAGAGAGAGAGAGAGAGAGAGAGAGAGATTTGGACGAGAAAAAGAAGTTAATATATGTGGTGAAACACGAATTATAGCTCTAAAGAAAAATAAAGAAGAGAACATTTTTGGATTATTTGCACACATAACTTAACAGAAACCATCATCTCCAAGAAACTGACTGATGAACAACACATCTACTACAATTTCTACTAGGAAACCCTTCAAAACTAAATGGAAAAACGGCATACAACGTTATCAACAATCGGTACAACGTGAGTCCCAGTAACCCCAAAGCATAATCCCGACTTAGAAGCCCTTGAAGCCTCTTCACTGATATTCTTGCTTTTCCTTTTCACCAACTTTGTCTTTATATCTTGCAAATGCAGCACAAAGAGCTGATTTCACAGTTAATTCAGCTTCTTTTTTATTGCCTTTGTTTGCTTCCTCCAATTCCTTTTCTCCTTCAGTTGCTGCGCAAGCATCAGAAGGGCGCTTGGGAACTATTACATGCTTGAATGGTTCATGAAATGTGTCATAAAGCCGCTTCACCTAATGATTATTCCATTTCGAAAACCAACAAAAAAGAAAAGAGGCAACGAAAACTTGTGAAAGCAAAGAAGAAAGAAGAAATAGGTGGGTAGAAAATTTGTAAAAAGAAAATAACATGGAAAGAATCATGACACTTTTGTACCAAACAAGCACTTAAGAGTTGCTAAAACAAAAATGGGCTTTACAGCAAGTACAATATGGGCAATCCACATTAACTAGGGATCTACTCCCTCCATCCCAAAATGATATTCCCACTTTTTTGCGGTTATCGCGAAGCTACTTTGAGCAATAATTTTAGGTCAATTAAATTATCCTAACGAATGTCTAGAAATTGTTATTGATAGTATTTATAATGGTGTATCAATAATAAGTTTAAAATTTTCATCAGGATAACTAAATTATTTTGGGACTAAGGCTTTGTTGTTGTTGTTGTTGTTGTATAACTAAATCAATCTAAATTTATCGCTTAAAACAGCTTCGTGTTAACGACAAAAAAGTTGGGAGATCATTTTGGGACAGAGGGAGTATAATCTTTTTGAAGACAACATCATAAACTCAAACATCAAAAAATACAGGACGGAAGTACCTTGCGTTCACCAATGCCTGGACAACGAGCTAGATCTTCCATGGATGCATCCATAATATGAGAGAGGGTCTGATGCAAGAACAATCAAATATTAAAGAATAGACCAAGATTTATATTGCCAAAAATACAATTAGAACGGGCAGACTGAAAAGATACCCCGAATGTCGAACCCAGAGTAACCACATCAGTCTTATTGACATGTCGAACCGTTGTAAGAGCATGAGTTAGCTACAATCAAAGAAAAGTTGCATGTCAGAGAAGTCACATGAAAGATATCAGAGTCAAAAGTACCTAATAGCGGATGATGCAGTTCAATCAAATAACATTAGAAGATTAATATGACCAGAAACACACCCGAGATAAATAGTCGGTATCCATTTGACCTTGAATAATGTCAGCAGGCTTGTTTTCATAAACTTTTATTGTCTCCAGATACCTGCCGCATTCTTCCAGGCTAGGAAGAAGAAAATATAGATTATGAAAAGCTTTTCTAACAAGAAAATCCATTTTCTTCAGGAAAAAAAAAAAACTAATACGCAGTGCCACAAATTTCTAATACAACTCAACACATTTTCCTTTGCCACAGTTACCAGTTAGACGATGATCAATCTTATCCTCCTTAAATTACTATCGCCATGTTAGATTTAGTCTCCGCCTAGCTCTAGCTCTGGCTCTCTGCTGTCCATACCGACACTTAGCTCTTACTTGTGTATGTGTGCAAATAATCCAAAAATGTTCTCTTCTTTATCTTTCTTTAGAGCTATAATTCGTGTTTCACCACACATATATTAGCTTCTTTTTCTAGTCCAAATCTCTCTCTCTCTCTCTCTCTCTCTCTCTCTCTCTCTCTCTCTCTCTCTCTTCTTTGCTAAAATTGGCAACGACATTTGATCCAGAGGTAGATGTGCACAGGAGC
Organism: Adenophora triphylla var. japonica; assembly: GCA_022495995.1. NCBI lineage: Eukaryota > Viridiplantae > Streptophyta > Magnoliopsida > Asterales > Campanulaceae > Adenophora > Adenophora triphylla. The sequence continues at coordinate 142,501 of JAFEMH010002038.1, forward strand.
CACATGCACAGATTAAACCTAGAAACTATCATAAAATCCAAAGAAAAGGAGCTGAACGCTCAGACATAAATCATGTACTCCCTCAATCCCAAAATAAGAATCCCTTTTGATCAGGCATATAGTTTTAGGTGAAGATTTGACTCAATTATTAAAAAAGCTTGGGCCTATCATGAAGGAGTATGCACCAAGAATTGTGAACTCTCTATGCCATCGTCTCATCCCTTTTTTTTCGAGTCTGGCCCACTATGGATGAGAGTATTCACTAAAGGGTTAAACTGCAAACATTCTATGCCTAAAGTGGAAAGTTATGTAAGAGGACACTTTTTATTGGGACGTCCCAAAAAGGAATATGATAATCTTATTTTAGGAATGAGAGAGTAACAAATTATATCTTTCAGGTCTATCATTTGCTCAAGAAAAGTACCTCCAGCCACATAAAAGAGTGCAATCATGAAGCAGAGCTGTTTTTGTAACTTCAAGCAAAGGCTTGATTACATCTTCCTGGAACAAAATGGAATATAAAGAATCAAAATCCCTCACATAAATATAAATGGAAGTCTTTATTGCTCATAATCAATACTCCCTCCGTCCGACAAGAACTACACACTATTTGCACAGGGAATAAGGAAAAGTGTGAGTGGAGTAGATGTTATGAGTATGAAAATTAAGGTATGAGAGAGAAAGTGAGTTAAGGAATAATAATTGAATTGTTGTTGTGAGTATGACATGTGGGTCCCATTAATATAAAAGTAATAAATCATTTCCATTTTAGGAAGTGTGTAGTTTATAGTGGGACGGAGGGAGTATTCACTGAAGAAAGTTGTGGGAATTTTTTTTATCATCGATAATCATACGCGATCATTAGGGGGTACTTACAACATCAATGTGACATAAAACAACACGAAGCTTGAAATTCTTCTGAAGTTCCCTTATTCGAAAATATAGGTAGTCTGGGTGAAGCAGATGATAGCGTAGACTGCATAAAATGATCACCATCAGCTGATTAATAAATAAGAGGGTATCAGCATAAACAAAGTACCCATAACTTTTATGCTCTGGAAAAACTAGTTATTATCAAAGTAACAGCCAATTAAAATACTCCCTCTGTCCGAAAAATGATGTCATAGTTGACTTGCCAACGTTTTTAAGAAAGGTAAAGCAGACTATTCAATGGCTTATTGATGTGCTGTGATTAGTGACTCATGATGAAGGCAAGTAACCAGCAGAAGATCCTGAACATTCCCTTTTACGGAGGAAAAACCAGGATGCAGAAAATAATGTTTAAAGTAAAAGAATAGTAACAGCTTCCCAAATCTTACTCATACTCATAGTTTCCTTTCTTATGGTGATATCAGTGTATATTCAAAATTGTCTGACTTGCTAACTAAATGGTACAAGTAAGAAAAGAAAATTTTAAGCTAGTCACAAGGAGATGTTTGAATCAACACATTCAGCTTGAACTTCTAGTTTGGAAAAAAAACAGTACTCCGTCTGCCCTTAAATTAATGTCTATTTTTTATTTAAGGGGCATTCTAAAAAAAAATGATTTTTCAAGAAATTTATTGGCAAAAATTCATAAATAACATCACTATCTACTTTATATACTTTTAGCACTGCAACTATACATTGGAATTCAAAATTTTCAAGGGTGGAAATTTGCTTGGGGATGAAATTCTTTAGAGAATTGACATTCAGTAAAAGAGAATTCTTTCGGAAAAGGACATTCATTTACGTTTTTCATGGATAGTCGGAGTTATGAAAGCCTATAGCCAAGCCATTAGACCTTACGTTATTCTTCGCGTTAATGACAAAAAAATAGGATGATCATTTCGGGACGGAGGGAGTATATAATATAGTTACACAGACAATGTGCCTTCTCAACATTATCCAGTACAACATCATGGAGTCCAAGTACAAACATCAGGCAAAATGGGACACATCTGTAGCCATTCTCGAGCTTTGTATCATAAAGCACCTTGCGGATCTGACTCCTACCCTTATGAGTAGTAATGGAAGGCACGCCATTACAACATGTATTCTTACTGATGACGCCAAGCTATTTAGGGTCTGAACGGTTTATGGATATCTGGCAGGATATATTTTGGTGGCTTGATGTACCTATAACACAACACAAAAGAGCACCGTTAAGGTCAAAGTTGGATGTTACTCCAACTCAGGCCCTCGGGTGTGAGAGTAAGAATACTGAGTAATATAAGGCGTTGAATGCCTTGAATGTGTGTGAGTGTTTAGGGTTTAACAGCAATATGGCTTACAGTGTATATTTGAAACTTACTTTGTCCAAGGGGACAAAGGTCTTCTATTTATAGGCAATGGGGAGTTGCCCGCTGACGTAAGCCATGAGGTCAGCCCTAAGGGGCACTTTGGTATTTGACCGCATACACGTGTCCGCATCTGATTGGGTCTGTCAGGGAAGGAGGACCCTCTGTCAGAAGGGATGTCGCTAATGTGGACAGGAGCCGTGTATCCGGCGCGGCGCATTTAATGCCATTATAGGCGCCTGACTGAGCCGCATTGAATGCGATGGGAGTGAGCCGACAACTTGCATGTCAGAGCCAGTAAGCTAACGTGCTCAGTAAGACTTGCCATTAATCGGGAGGCAGGTGAGATAACAGGGAGGCAGGTATGAGCCCGCGGTCAGCATCCTGGGCGCGGTCAAAGGTATTTGACGCGGGCAGCGGTCATACCTCCTGCGGTCACCAACCCAGCGGTCAGGATCCCTCCGGTCTGGAGTAGGATGATGCGGAGAGAAGCGCGGTCTTGACCTCAGGGGTCTATCTGTCCGCGGTCTTGACTCCGGCGATCTAGGGAATGCCACGTCACTGGTTCCTTGGACAAGACCGAGCGTGGGCCCGGTCCAGCTGGTCCGGGCTCATCAGTGGCCCCTAGCTCCAAGTGTGATTATTTATGGTCTGAGCGAGGAGCTACTAAAGCTCGGTTCGCCCAGATCGCTCCTCGGGCGGGCACCAGTGTTGGTGTTTTTCGTTGGTATTGCTCTGCCTCCCGTGCGTATTGGCACACGTAGGAGGCACGTGGGGAAGATTCCAGGCATCCTGAATGCTCTGCCTCCCGGTTCGCATGTGGGCCCCTTGGTAGATGAAGAGACAGCGCGTGACACGGACGGAGGGTACGTGTCAGCCATCCAAGGGGTGCAATAAATGCTTAACCGGCGGAATTTCAAAATTTCAAATGTTTGGAGACGATTCGTGGTTCGAGGAACGGTTTGGGGGCTAATTAATACGGGTTAAACGGGTTAACCCGTATTGGTAGGCCCTATAAATACCAAACCCTTCTTCCTCTAACCCTTTTACCGTTTCCAAACCTTCAACTTGCTTTAGAGAGAGAAAATTTGCTGCGTACTTGTGCTTTCCTTTCCTTCGAATCTACCCTCGATTCCAATCTCGTAAGTAATTTTTGCTTTGTTTCTTCTTCATCTCCCTCTATTTCTCCTGGGTTTTAATGACTACCCGTGAATTTGGGCCTCGTCGTCCGTTAGAACTAGGTGATGGGAGCACTCCGGATACCTTCGCCGTTTGTAAACGGACAGGGGGGATATTTAGGAAGGTAGGTCATGGCTGAATTAGGTTATCTATGGAGTGCTTCCAGTATTTTTGTGAGAAATCCCAATGGGGGCCTTTTGTCCCACCCCGGTTGTGGGAGGCCAAGAAAAAGATGATAAAAAGGAACGGTGATGTTTTGGTGTTGGGGAATACCAGTAGGTTAAGAAATTTTGTAATGAGGGTTTTGTGCAGGTTTCCCCGCGAGAGAGATTCGGCTCTGAACGCCGTAGAACTAGTGAGGAGAGCGATTCGCGTCCCCGAAGTGATAGTTGACTGGGAAAAAGTTGAACTGATGGATCCCAAAGAAGCTAATGAGAAGCGGGCACGGGGCACCGAGGATCTGGATAATCCCTTGGATGTTCTCCCCTTGAGGACTGTTTTCCCCGATGTTGTGCCCGGGGCCCCCGGTGTGCATATGGTGGATTTGAGTAGCAGTGAGGAGCTTGAGCCTCTAAATTTTGAGGTGACCGGAGGTGGGGAGAGTGAACACGAGGTGGCCCCTGCCCGTGATTCATCCACCGGTCTCTTTGGCTCAACGAGCTCGGAGACCGAGGATGATGACCGCGACCAAGATGATCGGATGGCTGCGGGCACCTCCCAGAAGGCAACAGAAATTGTTGACGCCTTTGAGGATTCTGATTCCGAGGAGGAGGTCCCTACTCATGCCCGAGGGAGAGGCAAGAGACCCGCTGTTGAGGCCAATCCTGGCCGAGGCCGCGAGAGAAAAAACAAGGAGGTGGAGACCATAGATTGGGAGGAGGAGATATACACCCTCTATAATGTTGACCCCAAAGCATTCCGTGTCCGCACCCTTGGCCACATTCAGATAAGGGGGAAGGACAAACTGCGGCCAGAAACTGTAGCAGATGTCCGCGAGGACAATAGGGCCTGTGTTTTCTATGGGGCCCAGTTTGTGAATGGCCTGAGACTTCCCCTAGATCCCTTCATCTATTTTTTCCTTACCTTCAACAGCTGTCTCCCCATGCACCTGACTCCAAATGCCATTAGGGCCCTTGTTCCCTTCATCACTGTTTGCAGGGTCTTGGGCTACGAACCCACCCTTCTCTGGGCTTTATGCCTATTACCAGAAGCAAATCAGCAATGGCAACCTGAGCTTGAAGGCTAAGATCTACTCTATTCGGACCTTCTCTCCTCCCTCGAACAAATTTGACCAATGGAACCAGAAGGATATTTTGGTCATAGAGTCTAGGTTCGGCTGGGCCTTCTCTAAACCTCCAAATTCTGTTCCAATGAAGGTGGCCGCTAAAAACTACCCCGACCCCTCTCTGTCTGAGGACCTGCGCATTGCCCTGGAGACCCATTTGGCCAAGCATATAACCAATGGGGTGGAGCCCATATATGACGTGGGCGCTATTGTTGAGTTTGAGCCCTTGCTAATCTACTCAGGGGTGGCTCCTCGAAGGGAGGGTGCCCCTTATGCCCCTAGAGTAGAGATAGGGCCCCAGCCTCGTGACCCTGATTGGAGGGTGCATGAATTTTATCAATTTGAGGCCGACTGTAAAACTTGCATTCTGGGTGCTGAATGCGAGCCTCCAGAGCTTATTGGTCTCTACTTCTTTTGAGAACTGCTGTGTATTTTTCTTGCTTTTCATTTTTCGAACTATTTTTAACCCATTCTTTTTTCTTTCAGAGTAGACCCCGAAGAATATAATTTCTGATGGCCCCCCTGAGCGCCAAAGAACTGAAGGCCCGAAACCAGAAGGCACAAAAAGATGCTGCTACGAAGAGGCAAGCTGCGTTGGGAGCGGCCCCGGGCAAGGATGCCGCACTACCCGTGGCAAACAAAAAGACTGGCTCCTCCTTGGCCGGCCCCCAAGTGATTCTCACCACCAAGGAACTGCCTCCACCCCCAAAGGGTCCTCCTCCTGCACACGCCATTCGCAGCTCCAACTCTCCTGGCCGCACTATTGCCTCTGGGCACAACCAAGAGTCCAGAAAGAGGACTGAGAGGGATGCTGACTTGGGGCACAAAGAGAGGGCCTCCAAGTCCCAGAAAGGTGGGGAGGCACAAACTCGTGCTTCCACTACTTCCGCAGCGGTCTCTTCCATTGCTCCCCTATCAATGTAACCTCCCTCAATAGGGGCCAACTGCTTGGACTTTCTGCTCGCTCTGAGCTCCACCTTGGTGGTATGGAAAGAAAGCATGCCAATAGGAATGGGTGTCGGAACAAGTGCAAGGGCTTTCCCCTTTTTTGATTTGTCCTCGCCCTCTTTCTGCGGGCAGGAAGTCTGGCCTTTCTCTCCCTTCCGTTTTTCCTCTAGTGCTCGGAGGAATCTCCCGGGCTGGTTCTTAATGGTGGCAACCCCGTCCGGGGTGTTAAATTTCACCCTCTGGTGGGGGACGGAAGCGACTATTCCCAATTCGGCCTGAGCAGTTACGCCGAGAATGGCATTGTATTGGGAAGGAAGATCGACCACCATGAAAGTAATTTTGGCCGTCTTCTGCATGGGTTTTTTCCCAATAGTCACTTCGAACACTATTGTCCCCTTTACTCCAACTGCGTGATTGGTGAACCCCTAAAGACGCTTCTCGCGTATATTGGGTCAGGTTAGCCTCGGTCATCCTCATGCCTACCAAGGTATGGTAGTAGAGTATATCCCTGGCCGCCCCTGTATCGATTAATACTCGGCCAATGTTCGCCCTGTTGATTTTCATTCTGATGGTGAGGGGCTGAGTAGAATGGAAGAGGGAGGAAGCAAGCTCGCTTCTTTTGAACCCTACTTCCTGCTCGTCCTCGGGAGCCATTGGAGGGATCAAGAAAACCTTCTCTAAGGTTCTGATGTGGAGGGAGAGTTGCTTGTTTGATGGAGGCTCCTCCCCAATGAAATTAATCTCATAATCACCCAACTCGTCATCGTAAGTGTCTCTCTCAACCCTCTCGGGGCCACGTGTGATTCGTGCCCGCTGCTGATTATTGTTATTGGTGGCATTGTTATGGCCTTTGATCCATTTTGTTAGCTCCCCATCATTAATCTTCTGCTGGATAATTCGCTTCAACTGGAAGCAATCCTCAGTGTCGTGCCCGTGATCGTTGTGATATTCGCAGAACTTGGCCCTACTCCTTTCGTTTGGTTTCCGGATCATTGGGGGAGGAGGAGGAAACTCAGAGGCTCTCATGATTACTGCCCGCGGCTCGGTGAGTGGGGTATAAACTGTTTCATCCACTACCTTTCGGAGTTTGTCTGACCCACGGCCTCTGTTCTTTCCCTAATTATTAACGCGGGCAGGCTCTGGGGTGGTGTCCTGAACTTGGCTAATTCTCTCCTTTGTGTGTCCGCGGGCAGGAGCCACATTGGGTTCCTACCAAGCAATGGCGAGAGGCCCTTCATACATCTCCTCCACGCTTTTAGGCCGGTTGAGGCGAAGTTCATCTTGAGATATGAGGAGGCCCAGCCGCCTCGGCGTAGCCTGGATATCACCCTCTTCCAAATCCACAATCTGCTTGCTCATTTTTCGAAACCGAGAGATGTAGCTTTTGGTGGTCTCGTTATCGGCCTGCTTGACTCGGACAAGATATGTGACCTGTCTTTGGTCTAGCGGGCTCGCCTGCTCCGGCAAATGCGTTCAAGAAGAGGTTCCTAAACTGGTTGTAGGCTTGGATGGATCGGGGTTTGAGGGCCAGCATCCAGGATAGGACCTTGCCCGTGAAAGTTGCGGCCAAGGCTTTGCACATCACAGACTCATCCGTTGAAAATAGGGCTATTTGTCCCTCAAATCGTCCCATATGGCTCTTGGCATTTTTAGAGTCATCGTACGTCTCCATCTGAGGGGGCTTGCCCTTCTGAATGGGTGCCCGAGCAATCTTGTCGCTGAAGGCATCCATTGTGCGGCCACAACGCTGGGTTGTTTTTTGGTGGGTCTCCCACATCTCGTTCATAAATTTGACAAATTCCGGGCTCTGGTTGTCAACCCTGTGTTTCTTAACACGTGGAGTCACGGCCTTCCCCCTGGCCGGAGCCAAGGGTCTGGCTTGGTACCTCGCACAGCGGTTAGATTGTGCCTCTTCTCCAACCTCCTCGCTATCATCCACATGTACCACACTGCGTCTTGGCACCTGATCGCGGTTAAGGGTTGGTTCATCCCGTTTTGCCCCCCTAGCTTGACTAGCAAGCGAGTTAGCAGGGGCTCGTTGGGAGAACCTTTGGGACCCTTGAGGGATGGGTATTCCACCGTTTGCCTCTATCTCAAACATTTCCATTTGAGCATCATTGATGGCCATGGCTTCCGCGACCAGTTTGGATTTGGCGGCCGGGATTTCTTGCCTCTTTAGGATTTGCTCCGGTGAGAGGGGAGTGTTTAAGGTGGTGGTTTTTATATGAGCCTGGGGAGTTTTTGGGCTATTGTTTAGGAGAGCTTGGGCTTTCTCAGCACGTGCCTCATCGGTTAGCCGATGTATAACTCGTTGAGCTGGGGAGAGGCTGTTTTGTGGCTGAGAACGGGCCCCCATTCTGTTAAAAACAGAGTTGGTTTGCTTATCCTTATTGACATTGGAGGGTGAGGCCTGGTCATCCGCCTCAAGGGTCAAATGAGTTGCGTTTTCCAAGATTTTAGACATGTTTTCAAAAAGGAAAAATGACTGAAAAGAAGAGCCTTTTGACAGGGAGTTGTTTAGAACACGAGGGGTGTCTGAAACAAAGATTTTACGAGAAACAAAAATGAAATGCGTTCCCGGCAATGGAACCACTGATGACGCCAAGCTATTTAGGGTCTGAACGGTTTATAGATATCTGGCAGGATATATTTTGGTGGCTTGATGTACCTATAACACAACACAAAAGAGCACCGTTAAGGTCAAAGTTGGATGTTACTCCAACTCAGGCCCTCGGGTGTGAGAGTAAGAATACTGAGTAATATAAGGCATTGAATGCCTTGAATGTGTATGAGTGTTTAGGGTTTAACAGCAATATGGCTTACAGTGTATATTTGGAACTTACTTTGTCCAAGGGGACAAAGGTCTTCTATTTATAGGCAACTAGCACATGCCCGTGTCCAAGGCCACGTAACTTTTTTTTTTTTAATTTAAAAAAAAAAAAAATTTTAAAGGCAAAATGGGAAAGGGACAATAGTGTGGGCAAAATGGTAATTTCGGCGAGTGGAACTATTCATTCCACTGTTCACAATACCTCCCTCATTTATACTATAGATGGGGAGTTGCCCGCTGACGTAAGCCATGAGGTCAGCCCTAAGGGGCACTTTGGTATTTGACCGCATACACGTGTCCGCATCTGATTGGGTCTGTCAGGGAAGGAGGACCCTCTGTCAGAAGGGATGTCGCTGATGTGGACAAGAGTCGTGTATCCGGCGCGGCGCATTTAATGCCATTGTAGGCGCCTGACTGAGCCGCATTGAATGCGATGGGAGTGAGCCGACAACTTGCATGTCAGAGCCAGTAAGCTAACGTGCTCGCAAGGCTTGCCGTTAATCGGGAGGCAAAGTGAGATAACCGGGAGGCGGTATGAGCCCGCGGTCAACATCTCCCGGGCGCGGTCAGGTATTTGACGCGGCGGTGGTCTTACTTCCTCTGCGGCCACCAACCCGGCCGGGATCCTCCGCCTGCGGAGTATGATGATGAGGAGAGGAGCGCGGTCTTGACCTCAGGGGTCTATCTGTCCGCGGTCTTGACTCCGGCGGTCTAGGGAATGCCACGTCACTGGTTCCTTGGACCAGACCGAGCGTGGGCCCGGTCCAGCTGGTCCGGGCTCATCACTTACAATTTCTATTTCAAAATTTTACTAGAACTCCAGCTCTCAGTGTTCAATAAAATGGCACACAGAACACACACAAAGAGAGAGAGAGAGAGAGAGAGAGAGAGAGAGAGAGAGAGAGAGAGAGAGAGAGAGAGAGAGAGAGAGGAAATAAATATAAATCACAGAGACATGTCAAAGTTCAAACCTCAGGTAAAGAGCACAAGAATTTGGCCCCAACAAGTAATCAGAGACGATATCTGCAAAAGCCCATCTCACGTTCCTTATGTGTTTTAGCAAAGGGTTTCCCTTCTGAAACAAATAAAATAATTATAATTACAATACAAAAAAAAAAGAAAAATAAAAATGAAATGAGAACACACAAGAATTTTAGATTTTATTAGGGCATATGGACACATTGTACATATAACTGCGATGGACAGCAACTATAATAGCTCTCAACCACGTAAATTTGCATTAGGATATCAAGGTTTCTCAATTCATAACAATGCCCTTGCTTTTACACTCTTTCATATACTAGAAAAATTGTTAGGAAAATAAACTGACACTCACATGTTTAAGTCCACAATCATGGAGTTGCAGAAGGTCTCACTGACCTCACCATGTGGTCCCAAATTAAAAGTCCGTTCTCCAAATCTTTTGGCTTCTACTTGCCAACTACCATGTCACTTGAAATCTTGCAATAGCATGATGTGGACGATAAGGGGAACCTTGGCACAACTGTTGGAGTTGTTGCCATGTGACTTGGAGGTCACAGGATCGAGCCGTGGAAGCAGTCCCTTGCATTTAAATGCAAGAGAAGGTTGTCTATGTTAAGCCCATGTGGGTCTGACCCTTCCTTGAACCCCACGCATAGCGGAGTCTTGTAGCAGCCGGTTGTCCTTTTTTGTTAATAACATTGCTTACAAGTCAACTTCCTTAGTTTTAATTTTTTTAAAAAAAAGACACTAATCTTGTGGATGGAAAGAGTAAGGCTCCGGTTTTCATAGGAAGACCTTACATGTCGTAGTTGAATAAAATCTCCATTGCACTTGATGCATGGAAGATAAATGCAAAGATTTGTGCTTTCTGAAAATTTCAAGTGCAGCTTTCTTTACCAGATTAAAAAAATGCAGAGTTAACACCCAAAAGGTTGCAAAAACAGTGAAGAAGAGAAAACATTTAGCACTGCAAACAGCAAACTATATGGACTAGAAAAAGCATATGACAAATTTCATTGTGGACGTAACTCGCAATAACGATAAACCAAGTTGCCTTGAAACAATTTTGTTGCAACATTATATCACAGTATATGACCAAAATGTAACAAAATTATTTTAGAGTTCAAAGTATATGACCAAAATGTAACAAAATCTTGAACATAAACACGCACAAATTACTATGTCATCAGTAAAACTAGAAAGGGCAACCCTAGCTAAGTTTTAGAAAGTGTCAATTTGATTCCTAAGTTTGTTATTTCGTTGCAATCTGGTGTAAAAACTAACAAATTGTTAAATTTTCGACGGAATTAAACAAAAGTGCACAACACATAATTTTTTAAGGGGCACTTTTGTCATTTCACAGAAAAATAAATTATACCGAATTAATTATAAACACCCACCCGTCTTCTTCTACCTTCATCTCCCCAAAATCCCACCATACGGACGCCTTCCCCATCCCAACCACCGCCAACCCCCTCCCTCTCTCTTCAACACCCACCGCCCCCACCCCCTTCACTCTTCTGCACCCTTTCCCCTCCCCACCCACATCTTTACATCTTCCAGATCTGGCGGCAACATAAGGGCGCAGTTTTCATGCCCACCCAAACGGGCTCCTATGTCACCTTGTTGCCCCTTCCGCCGTCTCCGGTTCACAGCCGTCATCATCTTCGCTCAGCCACCCCTTTCCAGATCTGGTTTGATTTGATTGTTCTAGATCTGGGTTTAGGCTCTGGAGTTTTGGGTTTTCATGAATTGAAGTTCTGATAAAATATTTTGTTTTGGTAGCGGTGAATTTGGTGGTGTCTTGCTTATAAAGGAACTAGTAAAAGCCCGTGTCCGAGGACACGTGTTTTTTTTTTTTTTTTAATTTAAAAAAAAAATAAAATTTAAGGGCAAAATGGGAAAGGGACAACTTAGTGAGGGCAAAATGGAAAATTTGGCATTTGAAACTGTTCACGGACAGTTGTGATTTATACTATAGATGGTGGTTATGGAGAAATATTGGTGGTGGACTTGTTGTTGGTGGTAGTAATAATAGTCATAAAAGAAAGGACTGAATAAAAATAAAAAGGGAAGAAGGGGCAAGAAGGGGCGGTTGGATTGTGGTCATGGTTGGGTGGCAGCGGCGAGTTAAGTATCAACTTCGTCACTATTGATCTATTGACAATTTTACCTATTCGTCACTAAGGAATATCTTTGTACGATTTCGTTCCCAACCTAATTACTTAGTTTATCATGTCATCCTTCCGTCTCATTTCCGTCCAAATCTCCGTTAAATCAGCGTATGTGACACGCTGCCGTCATTAAAATGCTGACATAATCTTTAACTTATTCTAAATATATCCCTGGTCTATTGATCTTTTTGCAATTTAATCAATAAACTTCTTCTTTTTTTTCATTTTAACAATTGATATTTAATTAAATAAAAAAAATGATATTTGTAAAACTATAACATATTAGCAATATTTTAAAAAAATATTATTATTAACGATATTTGTATTTGTTCAAAAAGAAATAAAAGTAATATATAATTCTATATTTATATGTTATAATATACAACATCCACTACCATATCATTGTCACGACCCAACCCACCGCCGTCATCAACCACCACCATCACACAGCCATCATCAACCACCAAGTAATTTATATTAACAATTATAAATTAATTTTCTAAAAAAATCAACCTTTTTTGCTTTCTAATTTTTACTTCTTCTTCGCTATCCCATACAACCTCTCACCACTACACCAAACCACCACCATCCACCACGCCATCACCACCATCACTGTTCCATCACCACCATCCATCTTCAAACAACCTACACTCAAATTCAAAATCAAACCCACAACCAACCTTAAAACTAACAAACTCACATTCCATTCAAAATTAGATCCTTTAACAATCATAGTCCAACAAACACATCCAAAATCAAGCTTCAAAATAACAAAAAAATACCTTCAAAAATCCCAGATCTGGATTCCATGGTGTCTGGGTTCCATGGTGGATGAAATCTAAAATCAAGATTCAAAATTTCAACAAAATACCTTTAAAAATCTCAAGCCTTCACTACCATTCAACCACCACCATCTCCAACATTGCAACACCATTAATACCATAGCGACCGACCATTGTGTTGTCACCACCACCACAAACTACCACCATTGTAAACAGCTATAAACAAAATCACTATTTAGGGTTATTTGAAATTCATTATTTTGGGTTATTCAAATTTTGAAATTCAAATTTCGAAAAAAAAAAACAAATCTAGATCTGGGTTTTATCAAAATCATAACTCTTGGTTTTATCAAAATCATAACTCTGGGTTATTCGAAATCTGAAATGGGACTATGGGGTTTGGTGAAGTATGGATTAAGACAGAAGGGGAAAGGAAGGTGGATTATTGGGGAAAAAACAAATACCTAGATTTGGGTTCTTCAAAATCTTCAGATAAGTGAGGACGAGGGAGGTGTGAACGGGCTGGTGGGAGATTCATAAGGGGATGGATAGGTGGAATGGAGGTACATCAATGGGAGGTAGAAGGGGGTTTTGTGGGAGAGGCTTAATGAAGAAGATGGAGGAACTGGGGTTAGGGCTATGGATGGTAATCTGAGAGGGAGGGGGTAGTGTGGGGAGAGACAGTGGCGGCAATGTGAGTGAGGTTGAGATGAAGAAGTAAGGAAGAAGAAGATGTGATGAATTTTTTTGGGAATTTTATTAAATTGATTTAGGTTAAGGAAAATGGAAATGAGGTTTTCTTAAAGGGAGGGTTAATTTGCAAATAAATATTTTATTCTTAAGCCCTTCTATAATTGTGAGAAATATTTTAGGTTCTTTACTTTATTAGTTTACACTTTTACCCCTTTTAGTTTTCACATCAGCAAATTTTGAGCAAATGTAGTGTCAACTCATCATTTTTATGACATCAGCATGCCACATATGCTGATTTAATGGAGATTTGGACGGAAATGAGACGTAACAATGACCTGGTAAACTAAGTACTTAGGTTGGGGACGAAATCGTACAAAGATATACCTCAATGATAAATAGGTAAAAAGGTCAATAGGTCAATTACGAACTTGGTACTTAACTCGGCAGCGGCAATCAGATGTTGGAGTGGCGGCGGTAATTGAATGTTGGTGGTGGGTGGTTTAGTTTAAACTCTATTTTTTTGTTCAGAAAATATGTTTTTACCGGAAAGTTTTACTTAGAAATACGAGAACATTATATATTGGAAAGTTATTTATTTAAATAATAAATATTATGTTCTTCATAATAAAAAATTATTATATAATCTATATTCCTGCAAAATGACAAAAGTATTCGTTAAAAGTCATGTGCCGTGAAAGGGCGTTCAATTTCGTCTAAAATTTAACGATTTATTTGTTTTTTACACCAGATTGCAACAAATAACAAACATAGGAATCAGATTGGCACTTTTTAAAACATAGAAAGGGTATTGCAACCGTGGGTAAAACTCAGGTTACCGAATCGCAATTTGACCAAAAACAAACTAGTACTCACTTGTCTATGGCTAACAAGAATCGCATTTCGATTCGGACCACTTTGAGATGCCGATGAAGAGGTAGCTGTAGCTGCAGCTGCATTACCCGAATCACCAATTCCCCTATACAAAAGCACCCAATAACAGAAATTAGCCCTAACCTCAAGTACCCAACCCAGTCCCTCAAACCCATTTCACAAATGAACCCATGAGTAAAAAGAGCCAGAAATTCGAAATTCGAAATTACTACCTTGGAGTGGGCTGAGAGGAGGAGGAGGCGGCGGCGGGAGGCGGCGATGGAGGGCGAGGGGGAGGAGGAGGGGCATAAAACTCAGACTTCTTGATGAAATTGAAGGCTTGAGAGAAAGAAGGGGAAGGATTGAAGAGGGAAGGTGCAGGGGTTTTGGATTGAGAGCCGTCAATTACTTCTTGATACGACGGAATTTTTATCACGAATCCATCATTCTTTTGATTTTGATCACCGTCTTCCATAATCGTAAATTTGTAGTTTGAATTTTCGCAGGTTATTTGGGGTTGTTTCAAACCTATAAAGTCCAATTTTATTTATTTATTTATTTATTCGGGGTGGGATATACACACCCACCTTTTGATTAGTACCCTACAAAATAGAGCTGTCAATTCGAGAATACGGAACGGGATGAGACGAAATTATGTTATTCCACGATGGGAACGGGACGAGACGGGATGGGACTAAAATACTCTGTCTCATCCCGTCCCATTTGCGGGACGCGGGATCCCGCGGGACCCATGCGGAACCCGTTGACTAGGAAGGATAAGCGTTGACTAGGCGTCAAGGCCACGGCGAAGGCCAAAATGCATTGTACGTTATTCTTTTTAATATTATTCTATTTTCCTTATAAAAAATAAGATATTTGGGATCCCTCAACCAAACAATCGAGAGGTGGTTCTCAGTATTTGATTTCTTCTGTTGAAGATTGTTCAAGATATATGTATGGGGTCCCTCGTTACTTTTTTGGTTAAAATAATGAAGTTTGCTTTTATTCCATTTTATTAGTACATATACTGTACATGAATTGCCTTCAATTTTTACACTAGACTACTGCTACGGCACATTAGATCATATAAATGATTGTTACGGATGGATCCTTATTCACGTTCTTGCTAACAGAAATTTGAGCGACTGAGGGTTCTACTTGTTATGCATGTATCATCCAAGTGAAGACACATTAACTTGTAAGGTTCATAACAGAATAATTAACTTGTTTTCGTCACTTGAAATGAACAGAGGCCTGCCTAGAGAAATTTGATATTCAAGGTAAAGAAGACCATGTTTGTTTGTTGAAAAATCATTATATGGCTTGAGATATGCGGGACGGGAACGGGACGGGCGGGATCGCACCATATTGTCCCGCGACGGAAACGGGATGAGACGGAACGGGATGAAACGGGACGGGACTAAAATACTCTGTCCCATCCCGTCCCAAATCTATTGCGGGACGGGACCGTCCCAACTTGACGGCTCTACCTACAAATTAGTTAGTTCGCCATTCAATTTTAAATTAGGGTTACTAGCAGGTAGCCCGTGCTACGCACGGGATTTATTTGGTCTAGGAACTTTTATGATATTATTAAAATGTCGATGACTATATCAAAAATTTGTAGTGTAAACTATTGGATGGCCCTTGAAGACATTTTGGGAATAAAGGAGACTAATTTGGTAGTAGTGGGTATTTTATTTCAATCATTAGGTTATACTCGTTATTGGTGTATTCTGGACTGCATTTAGGAGTTGAGAGAGAAATTAGGTCGAAACCCTATATACAAATCTAGCGCCGTCCTCGGTCGCCGTTCACCTTCTTGTCCATCATAGTCATTAAAATCTCCGGTCATTTGATTGATTTATCTGGCGCGAGCTTAAATATGGCTCAATGAATTACGCCACAACTGAGGAGTTCATTAGTACGATGACTTTGCAGGTAATTTTAATTACTCTAGTTCCTGCTATTGATTTGCTTGTTGATTTGATTTGCGTTAATATATATGTGTACGTGTTAATAATGAGATGTTATATAGGTCTATGTTTGAGTAATGGATAGGCGCGACGATTTGTAAATTGGCGTCGGTTAGTTGAGGGCTGAAATAAATTTTAATGCCTACTCATTTCTATAAATATCAGATTTTGCCCTTTATTTTTTGTGTCAAACTTTTTGCTTCAACAATATGAATTTTCCTGCTTATTTTCTTCCTCCTCAAGGGTTCAATTTAGCCCCTAATCCTCACCTATATCTTTTGAGAGGAGAGTCAGTTATCTTTGATACTTACCAACTTCATTATGAAGTTGCTAAGTATGTTGTGGCAGATAGACGTTGTAATGAAGTGAGGTTCGTTTTAAGGAGAAATGGTAGAGATATTTTAGATGCTGTTGAGGTATTGTGTGCACCTGACAACCTCGAAAACATGGCTCCTCTTCTTGAAGGCGAAAATTGGTGGACTTCAGTTCATGGATGGGTTCATGCTCCTGATTTTCATAATGACCCAATGTCTTTCATGTTTCTTTCTGAAGATCATGTATCTGTGGAAGATATGGATGTGAAATTCAGCACATATGTCCAATTTATGAATCCTGAGGTTACTGTAATCAGTGAAGGATTTCAGAGGAGCAGTTTGCATTCACTTTTGATGACTCACTATAATAATTTCAGAATGATGGAACTCAGGGAGGGTGGTCAGAATATTATGTGGTTTTATTTCAATCGGAATAGAATCTCAGTCCAAGGGGTGAACAATGTTAACTTTAGCTATGTTGATGTGAAGCGTGTTTGGGCAGCTCGTTTTGGCCCACACTTCCCATGGGTTAATGGCTTTAGATGAAAATGTTTAGCTGATGTTGGTTGTAGTGTTTTGCTAGTTTTTTTGCTATAATAGTTTTAAGTATGTTTGGGTTGTCAGACTTTTAGTGTTATTTTCCCTTTGTTGTTAGTGTGGTTGGTTTTTTTAATGGTTGAATGTTTTAGTCTTTGTTTTCTGCGTCCTGATGTTACGATAATGGCTGTAGGCTTTGGAAGATCTGGTATATATGATTTGCTAATGTCTTATTATGATGAATTTCGCATGATGGAACTAAGGGGAGGGGGCAATGAGATGATTTTATTGTTTTTTTTTTCAAGAGTGCCACAATTTTCGTCAATGGAATGAATGACCGAGCTGTGAGTTTTCTAGAAATCAATCGGGTTGTTCCGGAACCAGCGGTGGTTGCTAATCTAGTGGTGGTTGTAGATCCCATGGTGGTTGCACAGCAGTCTAGAATATATCAGTAGAGAATTTTATTTCATTTATCTAATATAATTTGTTGAAAAATTTCACGATACACAACATGTTTTGTCCAGCCTCTGTATTCACTATCGTTTTCCAAAATTAGAATCTTTAAACCACCCGGTGTTTTAACTCTAGAAATTTCCACATACAATTGCCCATGGCTAAACACTGGCTGTGGCAAATACAAACCAACATTTTCTAAAGTATGTCCTTGGCTTTTGTTTATGGTCATTGCGTAGCATACCCTAACAGGGAATTGTCTTCTCTTTAAAACAAAGGGTAGCTTTCCTTCTCCTGTTGTCAAGACGATTCGTGGAATCATGACTTTGTTACCAATATGCGATCCCGGAATAATTGTCCCTTCAATCACCCTTTTACCCAGTTGTGAAACAATAAGCCTTTTTCCATTGCACATTCCTTGGCCTGGGTTGACATTTCTAAGTAGCATAATAGGAACTCCAATCTTTAACTGCAAACAATGATTTGGTATACCGGGGAATTTGAGACTATTCAAAAACTCCACTGGATATAGCATGTCATAATTATTTGTGTTTTTCATTGACTTGTCAATAGTGTCGTAGCTATAGTAATCTTTCACATCTCCTTCCACTATGTCCATGATATACTCATTTATCTGTTCCACAACTTCATTTCTAGGAGTTAAAATGGCACGATTAATCAAGTAATCCGTGTCAAATTTTCTCCTCTCAAAATCTGGATAAGTGGAGTTGAAAATATGCTCAATTGGACTATCAGAGTATGATAAAAGTAATTCGTCCGGTATCTTAATCCACTCAGCTTCATCATCATCACCCCGGGTCTTAGCAATCTCTCGGCCTTCTCCTACTTCTAGAGTCCACTTTGAGAACTCACTCAAGGTCATTCTATTTCCATTGCTACTTGATTGATCACTTTGTAAACGCATATTCTGCTTGAGGACACAAAGCTCACAATAATTTCATAGATAATAACTATTCAAAGAAGCCAGCACAATATCAGTCCGAGAACCTCCTGAAATAACAGGAAGTATTTGCCTGAAGTCTCCACCCATGAGAATTATATTTCCACCAAATGGTTTTTCAGAGCTATAAGTCGGTGTACCTCATAGAATATCTTTCAGTGTTTTATCAACTGCCTCGAAAGCATATTTTGAATCCATAGGAGCTTCATCCCAAATAATCAAAGCATCCTTCTGAATCAGTGATGCTAATTGTGTATTTTGCTTTATGGGACATGTCAAGTTCTCATCCAATGTCAAAGGAATTCGAAATCTACTATGAGCAGTCCGGCCTCCAGGGAGTATTAATGATGCAATCCCTGTTTGTGTTCAATGTATAAATTAGCATCATGTCAGTTTCAAATAATATACCAAAATAGATGATGATAATAGATGTATCTGAAATTAAAAAGTTGTTAAATAAAGAGACGGAAAAAGGTAGGTTAGAAAACCTGAGGATGCGACTGCCAACACAATTTTGCATTCCGATCTCAACTTACTAATAATGGTGGTATATAGATATGTTTTCCCCGTACCACCAAATCCATAAAGGAAAAAAGAGTTTAGATTGTTGATTAGCAACTGCACTCACAACTCTTTCGTATACACTGAGTTGTTATGAATTTAAAGAACTTTTCAAGAACTCATGCTCTGACTGAAGATGCGCAATGTCATAGTTCTGCTCTTCCATAATAAGTCTGTTTTTTAAATGCTCCAGCAAACTCTTATCCGGTAAAGGCATCCCCTCTATGTCTTCTAACGATCTTCCATTCTTCACCAAAACCTTTTGCAATTCTGCCAGAGTTAGATTTTTAATTTCATCTTCATTTAATACCAAAGAAGGCAGTCTCAACATTCTTCGACGCATCCTCAAAATATCATCACTAATTTTCCTCCAATTGTATTCCCAAAATTTTGATGCATCTGAGATATCGCAAAAGAGGAGTATTGTGAGGAACAAATCTCTAAGTTGTGGTCCACTTGCCCAATGATTAGCTTCATCTATAGCTTCATGCCATTCTCCATCGTCCTCTAGAAGTTCACGTGCATAGCAAGCCATTTTATTAGTAGGATAAATGACATTATTAAAAGTTTTAATATCTTCATAGCTTTGACAACCTTTAACTATGTTTAAAAGAAGTCTCAAATAGTATCTTTCCCCTGAGCTTGGATGCGCGTAAGTCAATCGGCCTATACTTCTTCCAGATTCACGTCTTTTCCAAACAAAAGTCCCTTTTTCCATACATACTTTGAAGGAAATTCAGCATAGGTTAATGAACTTGCAGCGGCATCAATTTTATTTGTCTCCATCCACTCAATAAACATAGTTTTCCTGGCCTTTTCTGTGTTTACAACCCTTGGCAAAGGGTCTTCGTCACTAAAGATTAACATCTGCTCACCTTTAAGATGATAGCACAATCTTTCAACTGATGGTCTCCTATAATGAATAGGAAATTCAAATATTCTCCATATTGCTTCACATGCCGAAATGTAGCGACAATCTAAAAATGACTTGATTTCATCATTTTTTTCTATTTCATTTCTGTTAGAATCAGATGTTTCCCCAGCAGAGTTTCAAATCTGAATCGTACCTCGATCTGGTCCTTTTGTAACATATTTGAAAAGATACTTGATTGTCGTTGACTTGTTGCATGCTTCAACATTTATATGGCTTTGATATTTTACTACTAAATACCTGTTATATGGAACAACAAACCTATTGTCCAACTTAATACCATTATTTTCAACTGTAATTGTCTGATCCCTTCTTTTGTATACACAATAGCCATTCTCATCGCACATATGGATTTGACCTGCTGGCTAGAGCTCATGGCTTCCAACCTGGAGGTCATGGGTTCGATCCCCCCAAAAGTTAGAGGGAATACTTTCTCTCCCTAGAATTTATCTCCTAGGCGCTTCTGTGCGTGCATGTGTGTGTGTGTGTGTGAGTAGTGAAAAAAAATAGCCATTCTCATCAATCACTGTATTTCTTTGGAACGATTTTGGAAATTTCTTTGAACAAACCCCTGCAACAATAAAAAAAATTTGTAATTTATATTAATGTCTAAAAGTTTATGAATGTATTCATTGCTTTTATTTTCCTGTTGAAGTATACTAACCATCAATCATGCAGGGCGAGGATAGATTTCCACATCCACATGGTCCATGCATCATGAACTGGGAAACAACATCATATCCAACGGGATCTATTGATGGGTCCGATATTTCTGCTGATATAAGTAAGTCTACCTGATCATTTGTCTTCAACTTTGCCTCATCATTTACCCAGAAAATTATATGAGCATGTGGTAATCCCCTTTTTTGAAACTTAATAGTGTATAATACTGTGGGAATAAATATAAAAACAAATTAGGGATAGTAAGTTTAAGATAGCCAATTGAAATTTGAGAATTATTTTCTTAATACCTGCATCAACTTTTCCAAAGATTTCATTGTCGACGATATCATGAATCATCTCGTCCAACTTTAATTTGAAAACTCGTGCCTCAATATCTAGCCTATTTTCTGCCTTCTGCCCACCCCATTCATTTAGAGTATCCTTGATTTCTTTCCAATTAGGATTGACTATAAATGTAATAAAGAAATCTGGATTTCCATGTACCCTGCATATCGCCATTGCATCTTGGTAATTTTGCACCATATACCTAGGACTGCCCGTAAAAGACGCTGGCAAAATAGTACGCATTCCAACATTTCGCGAGTCTGAATCTCCATTTTGAATTGCATCATAAACATTCCTATACAGTTCAGCACACAAACTTCCTTGATTTGCCTTGAGAAAATGCAATCTCTGTTGTTCAACTTGGGTATAAACATCAACTATAAATTGATGATATAACCTTCCTGAGTCCTACAAAGTATGCCCTTGATTATTACGCTGCTGCAGAACATAGGAATAGTATTCACGTGCTGTTAACTTGCCACTTTTAGTCTTCCTAGAACTTGAGTTTCTTACATAAGGAATATCTAGGTGAAAACCATCCTCTCCAAAGGGGAAAAGTAGAGGATATTGCAAAGCCATAAACAATGGGTGAAGATCACTAATTCTTTTCAAAGTACCATCAGTACCTTGAATAATTAGATCTCTTTCCCCATTGGTGTTAGCCATATCCCCTACTATTAACATTGCAATTTCAGAGGCTATTGGTGCTGAGTATTGACGTTGTCTACTTGCCCTTTTTTTTTAACTAACTTGATACATAAATTCCCCACAGTATGCTCCTTATACCAATCCCTTGAAGTTCTAAAAACCTTCACCAATTCGTTATGTGAATTGAGCATATCTATTAATTGTCTAATAATATCTTGGGACAAATGCTTATTACGCTCAACTCTATTGACGACATTCAATCTATTCTGAATTTCATTCTCTGTGTCATACACATATAATAGAAGGAAGCTTGCAGGAGAACCTTCATCAGGCAACAATGAGCCTATTCTATGATAATTTTGATCACTAATTTTATACACGTAAATAGAGGCATTATTATTCACAGAACCATCGACTTTTGCACCCATCGATGTCATGGAAAACATGGAATTGTATGCTCGAATATTTTCACGGAATTTGGTTGATAAAATACCCATGCTTCCATTCAGCAATGATTTGAGTGGTTCAGGGGCTTCTCTCCTTTGAGGAAGTTCAATCTTTCCATTTTTACAACATAACGAATGCATTGGATAGTTTTTATTCGAATGCTTTATTACACGTTCTCTGTCCCAGAAGATCGCATGACAATACTAGCATGTGAATTGAGGTAAAGGTAAGCCCCTAGGTTGTTGTTGACATGTGGTCAATCTTTTAATGCTGAGTGACATGTTGCCGCCGTCGTTGACTTGGTCAAGGTGATGGTGGGGACATGTTTTGGAAAGTATATGGCTTGATGGAGGCCTTTGTGTGGGGTATGGTAAGGTGTATGGGGAGCTATCGATTGACTTTATCACACCAATTAATTAAAGCATTAATCATTTGTGGAATTACTTGTTGAGCAATGCAAGTGATCACATAGAACAAAACCATTTCATTAAATGTAATGTGGGGTGCAAAATAATGTCTCAAGTCTAGCAAGAAAAGAAAGAAGACTTATGTATGGAAAATTGAAGACTTAATTACAATGTCCGTGGAGGACTTAATTGAATGAGAAAAGTGCTAGAACCTACGAGGTTTGACTGTATGATTTTTTTGTGTTGACGGGGGAGAAGAAGACTCGATATTCTTCAGGCGAAGTATCGACGGAGAATTCTCTAATTTGCGTCTCCGTAGGCTCTTCAGCAGTTCTCAAATTCATTTTGGTTAGAACATTCTCGGCAGCTTGGGCCCGATTTTCCTCTCGTTTGACAACATGCCTAAAGATTTGTTTTAATGCATTGTTCATTAATGTGTCTGCGCCTTTATCAAGTGAATCATTATTAACTGTTTTTGATTAGTTAATTTATCATTTGTTAAAGTGGCAATGAGGTCGAACTTTTATTCAAAGCATAAGAAAACGCAGTTTTTGTTACAAACGCATAATCTTTAGGCGTAAGGCCGTCAGACGACTCGAGAGACTCAATCTTAAAACATGACAGACTCGGGGCCTTTTATTTTCGAAGCTAGACTCTAAGAGACTGGGGTTAGACCAAGCTTCTCGATCATTATTTCTGGGGAACGGATTTCAGAGTGTATTGGGATCTGGCGGTGCAGGCACGTATGTGTGCTATTGATACTGAGCTTGGGGCGCAGGGCCGGGAAATTGACTGTGCTGAGGCGGGCATATTGGAGCCGCTTGACTGATGCCTGAATGGAGCTTTGAGCGAGAGCTGCTGTGCGTTGCTGGGATCTCGTAGCTTGGCGAAGGTGGGACCTGCTGATAGCTTTGAGGACCCGGGGGAGCAGGTATTTCTTCATCTTCTATGAGAATGAAGGTCCCATCAGTTTGGGGAACAGCAACGGCTCCGCGACGGCGCATGGTGTCTACGATCCAGGATTGTTGCTCTTCCTGGCGCTTCTTGAGGGTCTCGAAGGCTTGCAGCACCTCCTCCATTGTCTGGAGGTTTCTCAGTGGCGGGGTTCCATTTCCCTCACTGTTATCTGTTGATCCCGCCATGGGGGAGTAGCGGACTGTTTGGACCGCTGAATCGGAAGGGCTGTCGGACCTTGTGACCTCGATACTGAAAAGGCGGCTCCCGGGTACTCTCAACCACTCTCGGTTCGCTGGAGGGGGTGACGGGTAAGGTTTAGACATGGGAAGGCCTTTTGGATAAAAGGGGGGAAAGCTCATGTGACATGCGGTTTCCGCTTTTATTTATTTTTTTGTTGTTTTAATTTACTTAAAACAGTGTTTTCTCATAATCCTATGTAGGTTGGAAAAGATTGCTCTTCTTTTTCGCAACTATGCTAGATCTTGGGTCAGTGGAGACCATCTGTGCGGCTATAAGCCCCTCGTTTTGCACCTGTATTTCGACATTCCGGGGTGGACAGCCCCGAGCGAGGGTCCTTTAGGGCAAGCGGTTTCCACCGGCCTACAAGAAAAATCGAACCTAAGGACCGAGCCTGTCATGTTCGTTTTAATGCGTCGGTCATGTGAATAGTGAGCCGAGCCGACACCTGAGTCAAGACCTGGTCGAGAGTTTGGCATGACCTCTCTTTACCTTGCTTGCGCAAGGGATCTGTGACGTTAGGCGTTGGCTGGGTCATATTGTCATGGCTGACGTATTAAAGGCTTGATGACATGGTGTCATGTGGGCATGGATGTATATCCGGGACGGAACATCGTCTCGGTGTAGCTTCGGAAATCAAGATCGGGTCAATATTTTAGCATGACCTTTCATCACTTTGCTTGCGCAAGGGATCTTGAGTTCCGAGCATCGACTCAGAAATGGCCGGCATGGGATATGTATCCAGGCTGTATGACACGGACTGGGTAAAAACCAACCGAGTCTGGACAAAGTGTGACGCAAGCCTGCATGGTTGACACTGGCTAGGATGGGATGTTTGGAATGATCCCGTGCGCATCCAAGAGGCCTAGGAAGACCAAACGGACTGCAACTGTGACTATCCGGGGTTGAGGGTTGTAGTGTGCAGTGTATCCGAGGCAGCAGTGCGCGTAGCGTGCGGTGTACCAAGGCAGCAGTGCGAGTAGTGTGCGGTCGCCAAAATTCTTTTTCTGAGTAAAACAGAAGTTTTTTGAAGAATTTTAAATGTATGTACACAAATGTATATTGATGCATATTTTTGTATTTTTATTTTTTTTTGTAAAATAAAAAGTAGAGCACATGTACACACACACAACAGTTAAAGAAAGGGGTAAAATGAAAGTTTGACCCTCATCATCATTTTAAAAATATTTTGTTTTTGTTTAAAAGTTTTTAAAACAAAATATCCCCAGCGGAGTCGCCAACTGAAATTACCCGGATCCGGCTCGTGCGCGGAGCCCCGACATCTTGCATTGTCGGGAGGTGTCTCGCTATGTTTTTGCAATGTAGAGTCGCCACGCCGTTTTGATTTAGCCCAAAACATTGAGAAAAGGCATCAGTTTAAAAACTGTTGTTGTGTGATGAGATTTTTGAGTTCGGAGGTTAGGTTACTCCTCGAGAAGAGAATATTAGAATATTAGAGCTCACCAGAGTCGCCTCGTAAAAACGAGTCTTTCGGTACCCCTTCTTTCTTTAAATGTTGTGTGTGTGTGTATATGTGCTTTTAAAAATGCATGTTGTATCTGATGTCTACATTGTACACTACGTATTGAAATGTATTGAAATAGTGTAGGAATGAAGCCTTACCAATGTTGGTTCGTGTTTGTCTTCCACTGGGGAATAGTGTTTGAGGATGGAATAGTGTTTCGGGATTGCTTCGGGATGTGTCGGTTGTCTGCGGACAGAGCTTCGGCGTGCTTCGGGATTGTCAGGTGTGTGCTCGGGCAGAGTTTTGGCATGCATTGGGATCACAGGGATCGTTGAATGGACTTGGGCAGAGGCTCTTCGTGCGTTGGGATCGTCGATTATCTTCGGGCAGAGTTCCGACGTGCGTCAGGATCGTCGGTTTGGCTCGGAAAGGGCCGGGACACCTCGGGATAGACCTGGCAAGGCTTCGGAGTACCACGAGGGGCCTCAGAATACCTCGAGAGTGCCTCGGGGTAGCGCGGGAGCGTCTCGGGAGCGCTCGGTAGTGCTCGACAGGGCTTCAGAGCACCGCGAGGTAGCTCGGAAGGCCCCGGAAGGAACCGAAAGGGACCGAGAGTGCCCCGAGGGGTCTTAGAAGGGCTGCCTGAAGGCTAGGGAAGAGAGGAGAAGAGGGAGGTGTGAAAAATGAGAGGGGGGGGAGCCCTCTATTTATAGTAGAGGAAAATATGCAAGGAGGTCCGTACGGACCTCCCATGAAAACTAAAATTTTGGTTTTCCCAGATTTGAGGGAATACTGTGGACTTTAAGAGGATTTTGTAATTATGATGTCGGATGCAAAGAGGTTCGTACGGACTTGTCTTGCTTTTCCAAATTTTATTTTTGTAATGGCAAGCTAGTTCTCGTCGAGAGCTTTCCAACCATATATGACACGTCTCAATCGGAGTTCGTATGAAGGAGTTATGACCTCCGAAAGTTCGCCCTTGGTTTTTTCCGTATGCTTGGATGGAGAGCGATCCAGATTGGGGTACTTACAGACACGTTTTGCCATAAGGCACGACTCGTGCCCCTAGGGACGAGTCGTGCCAGCGGGTAAAAACTGTCCGTACGCTTATTCCTTAGGCAGAAAGGATTTGGTTTTTGGCAAGAGTTTTATACCTAATAGGATTAGGGTTTATATATGATATAAATATAAACCTCTTGCAGCCATAATTCACAAGTAATTTTGGGGTTTATGAAACACAAAATTGAGATCTAGATTTAGAATCAAAGATCAATCACTTTTAGCCATTGATTATTGAAAATCGTCTTCAATAATCGGGATCATCTAGCAATCAATCAAGAAGCGTTCTTGGTCCGTTCGAGTGTGGATTACCGATAGAGGGTGATAAGTTAATCACCAAAAGCTTGAAGCCTTCGATCGTAGATTCATCACAAGGTAAAGAACAAAAGGAGAAGATCAAAAACTTCATCAACGGTTTTGAGATTCGTTTTGAGATTCGATTTTCAGATTCAAATTCAAGCTAAACATAATCGCATTCAAGGTATGTAAATCTAATTCATATATATTTCTAATCTCTTCATGCTAGACGGATCATAGGGCTAGGGTTTTGATGTTATTTATAAGTTCTTCCGCTGCGTTTGTAACCCCAAAACCCAACACTTGGAGCATCCAACATACGAAAGAGTGCATGTTCTATGCTCGGTCTACGGCTCCAAGTGTTGGATTGACGAGATGAAGGCCTACATCGAAACAGGCGAGCTACCAGCAGATGAGAAAAAAGCAAGAAGATCAAGAAGAAGTCACCAAGGATTGCCATACATGGGGATGCATTATTTAGAAGGTCGCTCGTAAAACCATTACTAAGGTGTGTTCATCCTACGGAGGTTCCTCAACTTTTGCTCGAAGTGCATAGTGGGGTATGTGGTGGACACCCGGGGGCCAGAACTTTGGCCGAAAAAATACTTACATTGGGATACTATTGGCCACATTTAAGGGAGGATGCTCGTGAATTCGTGAGAAAGTGTGACAAGTGTCAAAGATATGCCGACCTGCCAAAGCTCCCAACAACCGAACAAACACATGTGGTCGCAGCTTGGCCGTTCGGCATGTGGGGGGTAGATTTGATCGGACTCTTCCAACCCGCCCGTGGAAATTGTAAGTACATTATTGTGGCTATAGATTATTTCACCAAGTGGATCAAGGCTAAACCTTTAGCTAAGATAACTGAGGAAAATGCCAACAACTTCATCCACGACTTCATTTAATCCAATTAAATCTAGCATGCAATTTCAATCCTAATCATGACAAGACAGGGCTCTGATACCACTGTTGGGTTTTGGGGTTACAAACACAGCATAAATTTTAACAAAATAACATCAAAACCCTAGACATATGATCCGTCTAACATGAAGAGATTAGAAAAATATATGAGATAGATTTTACATACCTTGAATGCGATGAAGTTTACTTGAAATCGAATCTCAAAACGAATCTCAAAACTGTTGATGAAGGTTTTGATCTTCTCCTTGTTCTAGGCCTTGTAATGAATCAGCGATTGAAGTCTTCAAGCTTTTGGTGATTAACTTATCACCTTCAAGCTTCTTGATTGATTGCTAGATGATCTCCGATTATTGAAACACTTTTCAATAATCAATGGCTGTTTTGGAATTACTAGGGTATTTTGATCTTTGATTCTCAATCAAAATCAAGAAATTTATGTTTCCAATAGCCCTAAATTCGTATATGTCTGGCTGAGGCAAAAGGGGTATTTATACATTTGAAAATCCCTAACACTTAGGGAAAAAGTCCCCTTTTCCTGGCCAAAAACGGAGTCACTGCCATAGGGGAGCGCGCGCTCCAACAAGGGGGGAGCGGCCGTCCCGCAAGTCAGTAACTTCTGCGCGGTCGCCCCATCATTTGGTGCGATTGCCCCTCTTTTCTGTCAATTGGGAGCGGACGCTCCAAACCGCAGAAACTTATTTCGAGCCAATATTCAATCCGTTCTTTGTGTGTGACCCTTTAGGAATTATATTTTATGTTGGTAGTGAGTTGAAACATCAACCTCACAAGACATAAGTGACTTCTAGCAAATCATTATGTCCACCCAATTAAATATAACATCAAAGCTTGATTCCTTGATAATCAAATGTCACAATCCCTTTATCCACGATGTTTAATTGAACATGAGTCATGGTCTAGGTCAACTCATCTCGTTCAATGCTTACTCGATTTCGAATATATTGATAATCCAAATGCATTTGATCTCTATCAAATCACTTGAGTGTGGCCACACATTTCATCAACATTATTCATCGAGGGGCCCAAACAAACATCTCTCTTCATAAGAGGGACAAATCCCATCTTGACTTATCATTCTTCCCTACATGAATCCAATCGTGTCAACATAGCCCTTATTGCTATCCGATTAAAGATAGTGTTAAACTATATCAAACACGATCTTCATCATGTGGAAGACGATGATAATCTTAGGTACAAAGGATTCAATAACACGACTATCATGAGATTTAATCATGACAACAGACCATGTCATAAATCTCATAAGTAGGTCATGTCCAATACTTGTTCTCTAGCAAGTATCCATAAGTGTAATGTGCATCTCCATGCATATAATCATCTCAATGATTATCTATTACCAACTTATACTAGTTGTTCATAACAACTAGGGGCGCAGTTCAATATAATAAACATGCAAAACATATAATGAACAGAATAAACATGCTCTATAATAAATGATAAAGATGATACATAACGGTTCAAGTTAAACATAACTATAGCCTAGGGCATTACACCAACAAATAAGCACTCCATGATCATACCAAACAATGTCTTGGGATGTGCAAATGCTACTCCAAATAAAATTTGGATACTGTTCGATCTGTGCATCCAAAAAATTCCCACTATAAAAAAATATTGCTTTTAACACATGACTTTCTAAAGCATCAGAATCGGAAACAAGTCAGCAACCAAACTTTTCGAGAATTGCCAAGTTGAGCAACAAAGTGAGATTAGTTAAAGAAAAATTCATTGAAACTGAAAATATATCAACACAATAAATACAAGGTCCAACAAAGGAGACAAAACACAGGGTCTCAACGAAAGAGACGAAACAACAATGATTTTAAAAGTTTTGAAACAAGTTAACGAGTAATTCTAAAACCAACAACATACAGAGAAATTAAAAATGAAAAAGATGAACAAAATTAACAGTTTTGATTGATTGATATAGACAAATCAATCTATAAGCAAGAAATCTCTCATAATTTAAACTTAATCATTGAAAAAATCAATAATTAATGGTTAAATTCAATATTCGAGGAAATTTTAATAAAACACGAAGAAGATTGATTGTTTGACAATGGAAGAAAGGAAAAAAAGGAAGAAGGGAAGAATAGAGAGAGAAGTTGGGAGAGAGGGGACGATGGATGACGGTTAATACTTGTTTGAGTATTATTCAATATTACTATCTCAAATGAGTAAGTTTTAGGGGAAACTTATTTCTCCATAAGTTATAAAAGTACACTTTTATCCTTAAAAATATCGAGTTTAGACCTTAAAACATTGAGTTTAGGCCTTAAAATACCTAGAAAATAAAATAGTGAGTTTAGGCGTTAAAACAGTGAGTTTAAGCTAGAAAATAAAATAGCGAGTTTAGGCCTTAAAACAGTGAGTTTAGGCTTTAAACACCAAGTCGATATATTTAAAAACAGAATTTTTTATAACTTATGGAGAAACAGGTTTTCCCCCAAAATTTTTTGATCTGAAATTATATAAAAAATTTACATTCAATAACCATTTTATCAGTAGTATTTGATGCTTTATGTATGAAGAAAAACTATAAGATACACAACATTATAGAAAAAAAAATAATAGTTTATAAGTACATTTCAAACTAAATATAATAAAAAAATTATTTCAAAATTATAATAAAATAAATTTAATTTATTAAATCAAAACAAAAAACAAATTGCAAAATGCTACCGTGCACCAGCTTGCCACTAGTTATTCTTACACCACAATTTGCTATGCAATATTTTGTTATTAGCATGTGTAGGCGCATATTAGAAAATTCCATGTTGGAAACACAATTACAAAATTAAATGAAAAAACTGATTAAGGAATGTTCAGCGTAATCTCCACGCAATATTCACTCGCTTTATAAAGAACCACCGTCAACATTTCGCTCCAAAATTCTCCTCCTTCCCTCCAATCTCTCCCTTTTCTCTCTCACTCTCTCTCTCTCTCTCTCTCTATTGTTCAGCCAGCGTAATCTCCAACAAAATTCTCAGATCGCAAAAATGATGGATTCTAAATCAAAACTTCCACGCAGCACTAACACTATTCTGAAGAAAAGAGGAGCTTGTATTTTGAAGAAAGCCCGAGAACTCTCCGTTCTCTGTGACATTAGGGTTTGTGCCATTATCGCCCATCCCAATGGAAAGTTTCATACATGGCCGGAGAACCACACCGAAGCTGTTGACCTTCTCAAGAAGTTCAAGAACGTTGAGAAGAAGAAGAGCCATGATGTTAATGCAATCGTCGGTAATGGTCAAACTGAGGAAAGGAATACGATGAAAAAGATGAAGAGACTTGATTTTTCGTGCTTTGATGATAAATTGATTGATGGGTTGTCTAGGGATTCGGTAAATGAAATATCCAAGTTGTTGAATTCGAAAATTGAGGCCGCAAGAAAAAGAGCCGAGTTCTTGAAGAAAAATATGACCGTTAGAGACGAGGGTTTCCAACATTTCAACGCCTCCCTCAATTTTGACCCCAATCTGTTCAATCCCTCTGAGATGATGATCAATTTCCCCCCATTTCAGTCAAATTTACCCTCGAGCATTGTGGTTTCTGATTCTTACTTTGGTCAGGAACAACTTGGTGCAATTGGTTTGGGAAACAAATGGAATTTCAATTTTGAGCCTGGGTTTATACTCGATTTCCCACCACCTCTGTCCTATTCACCAGCACCTCTGTCCTATTCACCAAGTGTTGATAATTATTGTTCCGAAATTAGGGTTCCTGAGATTATACTCGATTACCCACCATCTCTGACCTATTCGGGTGTTGATAATGGTTGTTCCACCTCTGATTGTTACTTTGGATCTGAAATTGCTCTCAGTGGAAGCACTTACACTGAAAGTGCTTCACCATTCGAAGTTGTCGGGCTTCTCCAACATTCTCCTATAGAAGAAGATATGTTCAATCCAGCATCAATGGCCACAATTCCTCAGCAACCAGTGCAACTGCTTGATTATCGTTTCTATTCAGATGTTGATAATGGTTGTCCCAGCATTAGGGTTCCTGCTGATTGCTACTTTGGATCTGAAAGGGCTTCTAGTGGAAGCACTTACACTGAAAATGCTTCACCACTGGATCAAGAAGTCGGGCTTCTCCAACATTCTGCAGCCAGTGCAGAGGATAAGCTGACTGATTACTGTTTCTATTATTAGTGACTCATTGCTACACTTTTTTGCTAACTATTGATTCATTGTTTGCAGTTTTTACTTGGAGGTTCTTGTTTTGTACAATTCGAATTTTCAGTTCACAATCACATTGCTAAAACTGAAACAGTAATTTTTCATTTATAATCATTAAAAATTAGATCTTGTTTGGGCCCACGATATGATCGAACTTCCAACAACACTATATCCCCGTAGTCTTGAGGCTACACTGATCTGAAGTTAGATTTTCTAACTCATACAAGTAAGGAGGTAATTTGCAGATGATTTCCTAAATATGAACCAAACATGTGTTGTGCAAGAGAAGAAGTAATAAACAACCAACACTGATAATCTCAATTAGAGTTGTTTGTTCCTATCTGTTCTAAAACCCACAGACTGAACTATACACTGACATTTATAACTCCGTTTCTCTAGAATTCATGTTCTCGGTTAAGCGATTTTGTATTTTATTTTTCTTTAAGTGAGTTCATCCAATGAAACTTTTGGCTAGCTAGTAATGGCACATTGTTAATGAGGCAAATAATAGTCCATCCAAATCACTTATTTTAGCGCAAGCACATACCAGCAGAAAGATAACTGTCTTAAAGGCAGTTTTATTCAAAGAAGAGACATGAACTATAGGAATGATAAAAAAGGATAATTGTTGATGTTGTAAATCCGTACATAAATCTAATTCGACTTTACTATACATAGATGTTTCCCTTCAATTATTGAAGTGAAAATATTGTTGGAAAAATGTAGTGGGTGTGAAAGCAATTTGGGAATATTTCCTAAATGGGTTATTTGTTAAATGACCAAATTGAATGTAGGTTTGTGTTCTACTCCATGAGAACATTGAAATCAAATATTTATTTGTCCAAAATGATTATTGGATGAATGAGATATTAATGCTCAAAGTTAGTAGGTTGAAAGTGGGAAAATGTGGTTATCCCACATTGAATGGGAATGTAAAATCACCAAGCTTAATGTCTGTATGTATTCTCGTGATCATGAACATACTTGAGTTATTTGATAAATAACTAGGTGAGAGTGGTTTGATTGATAACTAAGTGGGAGAGGTTGAGGTCGCGGAGGAGTCAGGAGACGCCGGAGTGGCATATGGCGACTTATAGATGGAGAGAAGCTGATTTTTTAAGAGTTTAGTAGACTTGGCTTTCTTATGGTGTTTGATAATGTACAGTCACCGTGCCCTCGGCACGAGTAGGAAAGTACTAGTCTATCATCCAATATCGTAACATATTGAATATTTTTTTTCTCACTCTGTCCCGACAAGGTTATTAGATCCTAAATCCCTTAAAACATATGTACCACTCCATGGGATGATCAATTCTGTTGAAAAAAAAGGATGAAATTAATGATATATATTTTCCCTTTCTGATTTTGTAATTTCACTAACTTACTAATTGAAAGAATTTTACTAAGCATGCATTATCCTCGAGCCTTGAACATTAAGAGTATTAGCTACGCATTTGACTTAGCTTTCTAGGTTTGTTAGTTCTTTGATAGCAAGGAGATAGGTAGTCATTGCCTTTACCCTGTTCATTTTTGAGTCTAGTTTTACTCGTATGATTCTAAATACCCCCTTTGGTTTTATATTTTACCTTATTTCCATATTGTTGTTTGATTTTTGTGAGAATGGTGAAAAACATTCAGTTTACCTAACCTATCTCCATCTAATCTAATCTATCAGTTTTATTTAGAGTCGTCACCTATTAAAAGGAAAACACAAGAAAAAACCAATTGTAACTTGTAAGAGTTCCGGGTTAAGTAATGGAATGAAAATGTCTTAGGCAGCCATTCCACCTGATCTTATGATGATTTGTCTTGTGAGATGGAGTTAATGGTGATGAACAAGTAAAGCATGTAATGGTTGATTAATTATAAGGTTGGGATGTCAGATTGTGTTTAGGAATCAATCCCATGAATTGAGATGATATCCATAACAACCCTTTTTATTAGTCTGATGGCATCCATAATAAAGAAGACAATTAATAAAAACAACAGAAAGCAAAAAGAACAAGACTAGAATTATGCCTAGCCTTGGGGATAATCTTGACCTTTCAAGAGCTAATTGCCCCGAGAGTTTCGAGAGCCTCTAGGATGATCAAGGTGGGTCGAATTCATGGCTCAGGCCTCCTTTAAATAAGGGGAAGCCTTGGAGGTTAAGAAAGAAGGTTTTTGATGAAATGAAGGAAATCCTCTCATAAAGAAAGATATTTAAGTTTACCAAAGTAGTGATTTTGAGCCTCTCTAGGTTTTCAGAGCCACAAACCCTAACCATCAATATTGAATCAAAGATCAAGACCAAAACGTTCTTCATTAAGGGCAATGGGCACATTCTGGGGCCACACGGCTTCTAGGAATTACCAAGGGCTTTGCGACCTTTGGCCATGAGATAACAAAAAAAACGTAATGAAACTTAACGTAAGGCACTGAAAAGAGAATATTGAGAAACAAAAGGAGACCAACATGCGATCACATTATACTGGTACATAATGGGCTGAAATAGATTCGTGCCTGATTGATATCATCTTTCTATGAGAATGCATGCTTGATTGATTTCCTTCCCATCTCAGAGTAGCTTTTATTTGAAAGGAAGCAAACGGACCAAATTATGTGATGCAGTGCACTTTGCGATTACTTTTTTTTTTTGCTCTAAATAACATTTAATCTTTATTTTTTTTTTTCGCCAAAGGAGGATAACTAAGCCTATAAAGAATTTTCATCCCTAGTCAATCACTCCCACAGTGAGTCAAAAGTTTAGGCAGTGTAGTGCACTTGACAAATACCTTTGTATTCGTCATAAGCAAGCAAATTAAGGGACTGAAATAAGTTCATTGCATCAAATTTTGGTTAAGTTTATCAATCTACATTACAAGTACAAATAAATGTTCCAAGGAGTGCAAAGTCATATTTGGTTATTATTTGGCTTTAGGCTACTACTATTTTGGACTTTTTTAGTTGTGTTCTTTTTTTTCATTTTGTTTTCTCCCTCCCTGTTTGCATGCCACTCCCAACTTGCACTCTCTAACAAGAAACTCTCTTTCCTATAAGATACATTCCATTTCCATGTCGTATTTCCACTTTAAAACTTTGAAACTACGTTTCACTGGAAGCGTATAGAAGCGGTTGATCAGAAAATCTTAAATTTTTGAGACCTAAATCATCTGCTAGTTTCGTCTGCATGGAAAGAGACCAGAGGTTTCTCTATGTAAGTTTTAAGGTAATTAGAAACGAGTCCCTGAATGAGGGTTGTACACAGAATTGAAATAAAATTACTAACACGATTCCCTTCCTACTTTTGATAACATAACTACTTATACTGCCAACATTATGAAGCAGAAATATTTCAAAACGTTCTCTAAGGCTGCTAGAAATCCGAGGTTCGTTATATCCAAAACATGACAACTTTGGCCATTTATCAAGAAATAAATATTTTCTTAAAACTTTAAGCTATATGCATCTAGGACAAAACTAGATAACCAAATGTATGAGCAAATCTGTAAGCCAAATGTATCGAGGAAACATCAGTTGGTGTTTACATAATTACTTAAATCTTACAGCATTTAATCTAGATAGATGGAGTAATGAAAAAGGTATCAATGTTAAATTATTCTTGGTGTCTGCTTATCGGACAGTTCTACATCAAGATGATAAAAGCACAGTAAGTTTTTTTCCTCTTTATGATCCGAGAAAATTTAAGAAAAGGATTTGAGTTTCGAAGTTTTGTCATTAGTAGTTGGGCTATTACGATCATTATATAAAACATGCATTTTTTTAAGGTTCACTACAAGTTTTGGCCGTGCTAACGATATAAGTTTTGCAAATTTTTATTTTTTTTTGTGTCTTGACGATAGGTTCATGTAAAAACTCATATAAATAGAATAACATCATGCTATTTGATAATTTTAATGAACAGTTTTACCCAAGGTTCTAAAAAGCGCTAGGCGGATGCTAGGCGGCGGAGCCGGGCCTAGCGCCTAGGAGGGGACTAGTCGGGGACTAATCGGGATTAGTCGGGACCTAGGCGGGGCTTAGAACTAGGCGTTGGAGAGGGGCCTAGCGCCTAGGCGGGGCCTAGGCGCCCTTAGGCGGGGTCTTTTAGAACAGAGGTTTTACCTATATGATTTTGCTAGTTCATAAACTATTTTCTGATATTCATCATTTTTCTTTTTCCTTTTCAATATTAGAAAATCTGAATAGATTGCCAGTCATTGCCATTCTGACATACAAGCTCACTTTAAATGGTCAAGATCTTGTTATTAATGAGTCAAAACCAGAATGTCTAATATTATTAGGATCTCGTTAGATATGAAAAAAATTCATAGACATGCCAAATAGGCTATTTACTTAAATAATCTAGCTGGTCAAACATGTAAATCTGGAATAGACAATTTACTCAACCTTCAATCATATTTCAACAATATTATATAATTGTAAATCATGTTAATCCTAATAAAATGACATTATATGTAATTAATATGATATATCTGGATTACTTGTGAAATAAGATTACAAGTTTCTCAAAGGGAAAAAGAATGAAAAAAATAAGGATTACCAAAAAGGTGTTTGACTGTGTTTTTTATTAATGCAAACAAGTATACTCCCTTCTCCCAGAGTAAGGTTCTTACTTTTCTTTTTGATATGTCTTAGAGTAAGGTTATTAGTTGCTTTATTCTTTAAAATGGACAATGAGAACCCCTTGCTACACTCACAATAATAGTCCACTTACTATTTCCTACCAACTTTCTCTCTCCTACTTTACTTTTCATACTCACAACATTTACTTTTTCATCTTAATCTTCGTGCAAAGTCAAACTCATAACCTTATTATTATGGGACGGAGGGAGTATAATTTACTAACAGGTTTGACTTTATATTTGTAAGTTTTTATAATTTATTGTGATGATAAGAATAATACTATGGTTGTTTGAAGCTTGACTAAAATGATTTCCTACATTCCCAGTTTGAATAGAATAATATGAACCTTTGGCTGTTATATGTTTTTAATTTCAGTAATACTGCATACATATTACACCTTTGGCTGCACACTACTTGTTTGCCTTTAAATAGTCACCTCTGTAACTGTTATTTCCACATCCAAAATAAGCAGAATTGCATCCTCATTCTCATTTCCTTCCCTATTCTCCTTCTCCTTCTCATTCCAATTTCCAACATGCGCGTAGAGATAGCAATAACCCATGAAAATGGAATGAGGACAAGGCACCAATATACTGTCCCAAATGGCTATAACGTCCAACTAGTCTGCTCAAACGTTAACAGTAATGAAAGAATTGTTTATCCCATTGTTCAAGTCCAAAGGCGGCCTATTATGGGTCAATCTAGTCAGGTTAACCCCCACTTCCGCCGTCCTGGAGCAGCCCCCGGTGCTGTCATTTGTTCTGAATATATGGCCAAACGTTTGAGGGATCAAACAGCTGGTCTTGTGCCCGAGCCAAATATTCTCATTTCTCGTAATTCCCCATATTTCCCCTTCCCCAATTTAACTCCATCGTGCTATGATCCTAGCATCCTCCTTAATTCATACAATCTCTCCAATGGTAATGCTCAGGTTGTTAAAGGGTCAATGTCAACTGAATCAGGTGGAAGAGTTGTAGGGCCAGAACAACAAAACCCAAAACATGGGCCCTACACGTGTAAGAGGTGTGGGGACGTATTTGATATTTGCCAAGCTTTGGCAGCTCATATGAACATCCATTACCGTGCAGAGGAAACACCTGAGGAACGCTTAGCTAGACAAACAAGCAAGTACAAGAGGAAGAGAGCAAATAATGACCTTAAGCTGGAACTGTCGAGCTCAAACATCATTGTTCCTGAGTTCCCTCGTGAGACCATGCATACTGCTGCTCCAGATCTTTATAGGGAGAATGGAGAGAATACTAAGGCAAACAGTGGTCATGATGCACATCTTAGGCTGGAACTTTCAAGCTCGAGCACGATTGTTCCTGAGCCCCCTCGTGGGGTCATGGATACCGGTGCCCCAGATATTTGCAAAGAGAGTGGCGAGAACTCTAGTGAAAACAAGGATCATGATCTTGAGTAAAGATTCAAGCCATAGGCAAAGTACTAGGGTTGTTTACTAAAATTGTTTTATCATCTTTCTCATTATGTTATAAAAAACTTAAGATTAATGAATGGAATTATTCCCTTAACCTCCCCCAATAACTGTCCGATTCTGATTCTCAAAGGGCCTCTCGTTCATTTATTTAATGAAATAATGTGTAATGAGATCCTTATCATTCTGGAAATATATTTTCGATAATCATTTTAGTTTAGTTTAGGAGTATTATTTAGATTAGTCTTTGATCTCCTTCCTTAGCTAGAATTCCTTTCCATTTAGAGTTGTGTTGTGTTCTAACTCCTTGTACAAATTGATTCTCGT
Source organism: Adenophora triphylla var. japonica (assembly GCA_022495995.1). Classification (NCBI taxonomy): domain Eukaryota; kingdom Viridiplantae; phylum Streptophyta; class Magnoliopsida; order Asterales; family Campanulaceae; genus Adenophora; species Adenophora triphylla. The sequence goes on from JAFEMH010002038.1 coordinate 180,312, forward strand.
TTACTTGAGTATTACTGAAAAAGGAAAAAAAATCTTCTCTTTAGGGTTTGCCTTCGGCCGCCTTTCTCTTCTGATTTCCACCGGAATCCGACAGCGGGATGGCCGATCCGGCCTCCTCCCTATCTTAATTGGGACAAGGAGATCCCTCCAACCCTAAGCTGCCTTCATCAATCAAGGAGTCTGGGTCGCTGCTGGCCTCTACGGTTGCGCCATCGAAATCCTATGTGCATGGCTCTCTTCTCCTCTACGTCGATCCCGTCTTCTGTTGTGATCCCTCTCCTTCCAGCCTCGATGCATAAGGGGACCCAGTCTGTGAAGCTATCGAAAGAGGCCATTGACTTCTTTGCAAAACTCTTTGCATGGACATTAATTGTCAAGTTCTTTCATAGAAAATCTTCCATAGAAGCTGCCCGTATGGCTTTCACCAAGTTTCATTTGAAAGGAGGCTTTAAGCTAGGGCATATCGACTCAATACATATGTTGATTCAATTGACAAACGCCAAGTATTATCAGCGGCTTTGGCTCAAAGAAGTGTGGTACGTTACTAGGTTTCCCATGCGAACGATAGCATGGCCACTGTCATGGAGGACCGGGAAGTAAACTTCGGTGATTGCCCATAAACGTGTTTTATAACCTTTCTATTTTCTTTGGCTAGAGTTTTTGGTCTTCCATTATCAGCCAAGCTCTCAAGCCCGAGTGTGGCTGAAGTCTTGGTGCAAGTGGATGTATTGAAGAAACTCCCACCTGAAATATTTGTTGATTGTGATGATGTTACTCCAAGTTCTATCAAAAATTGGAGTTTGATAATTTGCCTAGATATTGCAAGCAATGCTTTGTTTTGGGCATGATGTTGCTTCTTGCAAGAGGAGAAACAATGGCCCTCAAAATAAGGTGAATAAGGGGTCTGTCAACATGATAGATACGGTACCAAAGGGGAATGGTAAGGTAATAGAGGCGGGTCTGGTTCCTAACCCTACCAATGATAATGATACTCAATCGAAGGTTGAGAACCTTTCTCTAGAGGTAGCAGTTTTTATCAGTGTTCTAAAAGACCCCGCCTAAGGGCGCCTAGGCCCCGCCTAGGCGCTAGGTCCCTCTCCAACGCCTAGTTCTAAGCCCCGCCTAGGTCCCGACTAATCCCGACTAGTCCCCGCCTAGGCGCTAGGCCTGGCTCCGCCGCCTAGCATCCGCCTAGCGCTTTTTAGAACCTTGGTTTTTATTACTGAAGAGGCTGAGGCTGACACTAAAAACATTGAGGAGGTTCAGTCGCCTTGGCTTGCTGAGGTTTTACTAAGGGTTACGGCTTCAAAGCCAAATCATAGTATGTCTAATTCCTCTCCTACTACTGTTATTACAAATATTTTGGTTTCAAAGCCACAATGTGAGCCTTTACAGCCACAATCTGAGGTTGTTGTTGTTCATACTTAAACCCCCACCGGTCCTATCCAAGCTGTTAATACTGCAACTCAAGCTCTCACAATTCCTAATTTAAGACCCCATGAAGTGCGTAAGTTGAATCCCAAGTATTTTAACCCAAAATTCGCAACTAAAGTTGCTAGAGAAAGGACTTAGACATCTAGTTCAGAGAGCCCTCTGTTGGGAAATGGGAGCTCAACTTTGCTGAGTAACAAGTCTGAAGTTACACCAACAATAACCAAATAACAGACCTGTTTGTGCACAGCAGCTGAACAAGTTTCACTGAACTATCTTTGTCCTTAGATCAGTTCTTCTTCACTTACCTGCTGAAGTAATAGACACACCAGACAAAGAAAATGCAGCAACAATAGCAATATATGTAGCAACAAACAAAACCAACACCAGCGATTTTTATGTGAAAAACCAAACGGGAAAAACCACGGGACCGTAGTCCACCAAAATCTCCACTAATAACAATGGGAATACAAGGTTTCTTCACTAGTACAACTAGTGGCTACACAGTGAGTACAAGTCTCAATAACAACAGAAAAACACCTCAACCACAAGGTTGGATATCAACAATGTCTAAGAGAGAAGAAAGGAAATCTCACAAATTGAAACTGTCAATCTGTGGAGAGAGCAATCACCAGCAAGCGTCTGAAACTTCAGCCAAAATCGTGAACAAAGGCACACCCAATTTCTCGATTTTTCTGTCTGTCTCTTCCTCTTCTCTCTTCTCTCTTCTCTTGGTCCGACATCTCTTCTTCTAAAAAAAACAGCCTCCTGTTATGCTGATGGGATAAGTGATTTCCCCAATTTCAAGTTACAACCAGCCCCTTGCAATTTGGCATAATGTTTAAAAAGCCCCCAAGATTTAAATTGGGACATTTCCAACATTCTCCCCCTCCCATTTCTAATCAAGGGGCTCAACCAAACCAGCTTTAAGTCTGCAAATATCAAGCTTCTCTTTAGGTAGCGTCTTGGTCATCATATCAGACCCATTCTCATCGGTATGGATTTTCTCAATGCATAACAACTTAGCTTCCAACGCTTCTCGAATCAAATGGTACCTTATATCGATGTGCTTAGATCGAGAGTGAAATGTAGAATTCTTGCTCAAATGGCACTTTGGCTATCGCAAAACAACACAAACTTCTCTTGTTTGATGCCAAGATCTTCAAGGAATTTCTTCATCCATAGGAGCTCCTTGCAAGCTTCTGTGTCAGAGCAATGAATTCAGCTTCAGTGGTAGATAAAGCAACACACTTTTGTAACCTCGATTGCCAAGAAACCGCTGCCCCCGCTAAAGTCATCATATAGCCCGATGTAGACTTTCTCGTATCAACATCACCGGCCATGTTTGCATCCGCATAACCCATAAGTATTTGCTCACCATTTCCAAAACACAAGCCAAGGTTTGAAGTACCTCTAAGATACCTGAGTATCCATTTCACAGCTTCCCAATGCCCTCTCCCTGGATTGGCAAGAAATCTACTTACTACTCCAACTACGTAGGCAATGTCCGGTCTCGAGCAAACCATTGCGTACATTAAGCTACCCACTGCTGAAGCATAAGGAACCTTTTGCATTTCTTCTTTTTCTTTCTCACTTGCTGGACTTTGCTTGGAGCTGAGCTTAAAGTGACTTGCAAGTGGAGAATTCACCGATTTTGCCTTGTTCATGTTGAATCTTTCTAACACCTTCTCAATGTACTTTTCTTGAGACAGCCACAACCTACCATTCTTTCTATCTCTGAAAATCTGCACTCCAAGAATGTTCTTTGCTGGCCCCAAATCTTTCATAGCAAAGGATTTGCTGAGTTCTCTCTTTAAGAGGCTGATTTTACTTGTACTTTGACCAACGATCAACATATCATCTACGATCAACATAAATGAGTCGAACTTTTTGTACCATTGACGTGGCGCTTGCTTGAGCCCGTATAAACTCTTTTTCAGCTTACACACCAGATTTTCTTTTCCTTTGACTTCAAAACCTTGTGGTTGCTTCATGTATATCTCTTCTTCTAAGTCGCCGTGGAGAAACGCGGTTTTCACATCAAGCTGCTCGACTTCTAAATCCATACTCGCTGCTAACCCCAAAACAACTCTGATAGAAGACATTTACAACCGGTGAGAATATTTCATTGAAATCCACACCCTTTTTCTGTCGGAATCCTTTCACAACCAAGCGTGCCTTGTACCTAAGTTGTGAAGTATGCTCCTCGGTCTTCAATCTGAACACCCACTTATTCTCTAGTGCTCTCTTACCCTCCGGCAGCTTCACTAAATCATAAGTGTGATTGTCGTGTAGGGATCTCATCTCATCTCGCATAGCTGCCAACCATTTGATTTTTTTCTCGTGTGTCAAAGCTTCATCAAAGCTCTCCGGTTCTCCCCCTTCAGAAAGTAAAGCATACTCATCAGGTGGATACTTGTTGCTTGGCTGCCTTTGTCTACTTGATCTTCGCGGTGGTTCCAAGACTTGCTCCGGCTGTATTTCTTGATTAGGTGCATAATTAACAATATGAGGAACACCATCTATTTGCTCATCACCAACTTGATTGTTCTCTACTTCTCCCCCTTGATTAGTATCAATGGCATGTGAAGATGAAATAGGAGGTAGACACGGAATATCGTCATCTGAACCATTACCAACATCAGATTGTGCCTCTAACTCTGTTTTCCCAAGTTCCGCAATAGTTTGATCTTCAAAGAAAATAACATCTCTACTTCTGATGACCTTTTTATGCGCTGGATCCCACAATCTGTACCCAAACTCGTCATGCCCTTAACCCAAGAAAATACACTCCTTTGACTTGTGGTCAAGCTTTGATCTGTCACTTCTCGAAACGTGCACAAATGCTCTGCAGCCAAATACTCGTAAATGCTCATAGCTGCTGACTTCTTTACCAAACCATACTCTATCAGGAACGTCACCATTAAGAGGCTTCGAAGGAGATAGATTAATCAAATCAACTGCAGTCCTCATAGCTTCGCCCCAAAAAGATTTTGGCAACTTTGCGTGATATAACATATACACAATGCGGTCCCCTATTGTTCTGTTCATCCGCTCTGCCACTCCGTTGTGCTGCGGTGTCTTAGGCTCCGTAAACACCAACATGATACCATTATCGCTGCAATACTTTCTGAATTCTCCAGTGTACTTACCACCGTTGTCTGCTCGAACACACTTTAGTTTCCTCCCTGTTCGTCTCTCGACCCTAGCTTGGAAGCTCTTGAACTTTTCAAATGCCTGATCTTTTGATTTCAAAGCATAACACCAGACCTTTCTCGAGTGATCATCTATAAATGTAACAAAATAATATGCTCCACCAAGAGATTTATCCTTCATATAACAAACATCAGCATGTACCAAATCAAGGGGAGAATTCTTTCTAGATAGAGGACGTGTGTGAAATGAAACTCTATGTTGCTTACCAGCAAGGCAGTGTGTGCAACGTTTCAGTGACGTACCTGTCATCTTGGGTAAAAGCTGATTTTTGGCAAGAACCTTCAAACCTTTCTCACTTAGGTGACCAAGACGCTTATGCCATAACTCGGTGGAGATCTCATCCTCAACTGCATTAGCAACTCCATCAACAAGCTTTGCCTCAGTAAAATATAAGGAATTTTGTTTGTTTCCCTTCACCAAAATCAAAGACCCTTTCTTCAGCTTCCATTGTCCATCACCAATGTTATGGTGGTAATTTTCATCATCAAGCTGACCTACTGATATCAAATTAAAATGGACCTTCGGAACATGTCAAACACTCTTTAGTAGTAGCTTGCACCCCGTACTTGTCTCTATACATACATCACCCATGCCGGTAATCTTACATCTAACATCATTTCCCATCCGTACAAACCCAAAATTGCCACTGTTGTAGGATGAAAAGAACTCTCTATGCGCTGTGAAGTGAAATGAGGCTGCTGAATCAATCACCCAAGAACAATCTTCGCATGTGAGGTTGAGATAGCTCTCTTTAAGGACAAGTACTACATCACCATCTGAATCGGTTGCCAAACTAGCACTTGATTCCCCTTTCTTAACTTCTCCTTGTTCATTCTTTTGATCTCTTTTAAATTGTCGGCACTCTCTCTTCTTATGCCCGGGCCTCTCGCAATAGTAGCATATCATCTCTTTTCTAGGATTTTTAGAACTATATCTTCTGTTGTCTTTTCTATCTCGGCTGTTCTTTCTATCTTCATTGTTGTGTCTATTTCTACTTCGACCTCGGCCTCTACTATCAGTAACAAGTGCATCTGAATCTTGAGGTTGACGGCTTTGCTCCTTTCTTCTAGTTTCTTCATTCAAAATTCTGTCACCCACCATACTCATGGTAAGCTTTCCTTCCGGAGCCGAGTTGCTAACTCTCACGACCAATGTTTCCCAGCTATCAGGCAGCGAACTCAATAGAAGTAGTGCTTGCAGCTCATCATCTAGCATTATTCTCACTTTTGTAAGCTGATTTATGAACTCCTGGAACTTGTTCAAATGCCCTGAGATGCACTGTCCATCTTTATACTTCAGGTTCACTAGCTTACGGATCAAAAGAGCCTTAGATTGAGCATTCTTGCGCTCAAACATACTCTCAAGTTTCTTCCATAAAGCATAGGCATCTGTCTCTTCAGCAATGTGATGAAAGATGTTTAGCGAGACCCACTTCCGAATTTGAGAAATAGCCTTCCTGTTCATCTTCTTCCAATCTTCTTCTTTTATGGACTCGGGCATAACACCTTCGTTCTCAATCGGGTCAAAGAGATCTTTATCATAGAGATGGTCTTCCATGATTGTTTTCCATAGGGCATAGTTTGTTGCAGTGAGCCTAATCATGTTGCCATTATTCCCTTCCTCCATATTTCCTACGCAGTCACAGTTCAACCAAGCTCTGATACCAGATGTTGGGAAATGGGAGCTCAACTTTGCTGAGTAACAAGTCTGAAGTTACACCAACAATAACCAAATAACAGACCTGTTTGTGCACAGCAGCTGAACAAGTTTCACTGAATTATCTTTGTCCTTAGATCAGTTCTTCTTCACTTACCTGCTGAAGTAATAGACACTCCAGACAAAGAAAATGCAGCAACAATAGCAATATATGTAGCAGCAAACAAAAATCAACACCAGCGATTTTTACGTGGAAAACCCAAAGGGAAAAACCACGGGACCGTAGTCCACCAAAATCTCCACTAATAATAATGGGAATACAAGGTTTCTTCACTAGTACAACTAGTGGCTACACAGTGAGTACAAGTCTCAATAACAACAGAAAAACACCTCAACCACAAGGTTGGATATCAACAATGTCTAAGAGAGAAGAAAGGAAATCTCACAAATTGAAACCGTCAATCTGTGGAGAGAGCAATCACCAGCAAGCGTCTGAAGCTTCAGCCAAAATCGTGAACAAAGGCACACCCAATTTCTCGATTTTTCTGTCTATCTCTTTGTCTTCTCTCTTCTCTTGGTCCGACATCTCTTCTTCTAAAAAAAATAGCCACTCCTGTTATGCTGATGGGATAAGTGATTTCCCCAATTTCAAGTTACAACCAGCCCCTTGCAGTTTGGCATAATGTTTAAAAAGCACCCAATATTTAAATTGGGACATTTCCAACACCCTCCACCACTAGAAGTTGCTATGAATGTAATGGCAAGACCTTTCTTCCCTAATCCTCAAAGTTTCACTGAAACTATCATCTCTTCAGATAATAAATATGGTTCAGAAGCTGATGCCCTTACTTCGTTTGTATAAGACACCTTTTATGATGGATATGGAGGTATGGTGGGTGGGGTAGCTGTCTCACCTCCGGCTCCCAGAGTTCATGGTAGAAGAGAATAGTATAAGCCAGAAGAAAATGATTATTATGACTGAACGGAATATTTCGTGATCGACCAGGTCCAGTACGCTCCCTACGAGGTATAAGCCCAGTAAGCCCACTAAGAGATCAAGACTAATGAAGCCCATCAAGGTTTGGGTCATGGCCCGTCGTACAATGGATGGCGATTGTCGCCAATGAGCGACAAAGCCCATCTAATGACGAGGCATCTCACCATTTGGGTCAGAGCCCGTCTAACGGAGAATGACCGTCGTCGCCATTGAGCGACCTAACTCATCTGGAGAACGAGGCAACTCACTCGTCCACTCGCTCGTCGAGTTATCTATTAAGGCGACGACTCTACTGGACATACAGCTTCTGGTCGTCCCTTTATTTAACTTCCTCAATAAGCTTGCTCAATAGGCTATTTTGGGATAAAGTCAGACCTGCCACTAGGCCACTCTGCGCATGTAATCACGGAACCAGAAGTAGCGCCAAAGATGTACAGGTTGACTTTCTATTATAAGGCAAACAACTTATCCGTGTCAGGCGTAGCAGTGTCCTTGCTCGTACGGGCAATCACAGAACGCCACGTGGGCGCATGGGGACACAAGCCAATCCAATGGCTAGAAATGACCCAATCCAATGGTCCAGATGGAAACCCTAGTTCCATTTCATCAACTATAAATATGAGATCAATTTCTTGGGCTAAGGTAAGGCATATTTTCATTGTTCACGTATACACACACCACCGTTTCCATATTATCTTCCTTCAGCTCAAACACTGATTCTCACGTCGGAGGACCTTGCCGGACAAGCCCCGGCACAGTTCAAGGTTCATTTCTTGTGTTGTGCAGATCAGAAGTCAGCCTTAATCATTTGCTGGACCCAGAGCTGAGTCCGAACGTATTCCTACATCATCAGATTGGTTTCATTGCCGGGAACGTTCATCAGTGATCTTCAACCAAGTAAAAACAACCGAATAACCTGGAGATGGTGTCAGACGGACACACAGCTAGCAAATCAATCGGAGATGCAGGCCGGCCACCTTCCCCTCAGCAGGGCCAACAAGAAAACCCTAGACCTACCTCACCTCAACCTTGGAACCCTAATCTGAGGGTTACGAGGTCACAAGGTGTGGTTGATGATAATGGCCTTCAGACGGCGAGGTGGAGAGAAAAAAGACCTGCTCCTGAGCGACAAAGATGGCCACCACTTGAAAGGAGGATTGAGGGAGCTACTGTACGAAATGTGGGAGGCCCATCCAACCCACATATCGACAGAATCGCTTTCCTCGTCGAGAGAGCGAACGCCCTCCAAGAGCTCCTACAAATTCAGGACGAGCTTATTCGAATGGCAGAGAATCGACCTGCTGAAGGGTCCCATAATTCAGCCTCGTCAAGAAGGCAAAGGAATGAGAGAAGGGTTGAGGGTCGTCAAGGAGCAGTTGCAGCCGGGAATGATCGGACAGTACCACAGTTGGACCTTAGAGAGCATCTCAATCAACGACGCAGCGAGGGGCTCTCATCTCAGCGGCGACGGGACGAGGCAGAAAGGGAGCTTCGTAGATCTCTTGCAAACCCTGGACGTCACCAGGACCAAATTGTCCGAGGCCGTCAAATGTCCCCTTCGTTGCATAACGAGAAAGCCCCAAGTCGTAGAGAAAGAACGCGCACTCCCCCTCGTCGCGGACAGGAACAGTCACGTTCCTACAGGCCGTCTCCTCCCCGAAGTCACGTGAGAGAGAGAAAAATCTCTCGACGACCTGCCCCCTCCGAGAGGCAACGGTCGAACACCGTTTCCCAGGGGCCTCGTCGTGATGGTTTCCCTCCAACAAACCAAGGTGGAGAAGTTGACATGCGAGAATTTCTAAGACTAAAACGTCAGGTGGAGGAGTTGACGGCCAAAAGATAGTGACGATTCTGAGGACGATGTTGGCACACTGAAGCCATTGGCACCATGGATGCTAGAGCTGGGACCTTCAGAGGCGGGGTTTAAACTTCCTGACTTGAAACAATATGACGTCTCAACGAGTGCGTTGGATCATATGCAGCACCTTGAGGCCCATATGTGTGTGGTGTCAAGATCCTCAGGACAAGACGACGTAATGTGTAAGGCTCTTACAAGCACGCTGACCGATGCAACTCTAAGGTGTTTTAGAGGCCTCCCGAAAGGAAGCATTAACTCATGGAAACAGATGAGGAAGAAATTATTGGAAAGATTTGCAACGGCCAGAGATCGTCGCAAGACTGTGAACAATCTTAGCAACATCACACAAGGAGAAAATGAAAGTTCAATGAGTTATTTCAAGATGTTCAAGAAGTTGGTGGATCAGATCGACGAGGATCTGACAGATCGGGAAATTATTAACTGTTTCAGGCACGGTGTTGTTTCTTCCACCTTGGACTACGAGCTCCAAGTCCATCCGGCTAAATCCACAAAGGACCTCTACGCTAAGGCTTATGCAGTGGCCGATGCTGAAGAGAGGAAGATGCAGAGAGAATGGAAGGCCGTCGCCAATGATGAAACGGTAAAAGCAAAAAAGGATAAGGCCGGTGAAAAGGGTAAGAACAAACAAGGAAAGGCTGAGAAAGTACCAGACTCGTATACTCCTTTGACAGTCTCACGGACAGAAATACTGAGCAATGTGGACTTTGGACCGGCACCAAAAATGAATCCCAATTCCAAAGGGAAAAAGAACATGAACAAATATTGTGAATACCACGGTGACAGGGGGCATGACACAGAAGAGTGTTTTAGTTTGAAGAAAATAATTCAAAGATGGATAGATGACGGCCGCCTCGAACATTAAGTCAAGAGGGATCGTCCAGCGGCCAACAACTGAGCCGCTAACAATGACCCCCCTGAGAGGCAGCCTAGAATGGTCTTAGTCATCTCTGAGGAGACGAGCAAGAACCAAATCAAGAGTGCCATTTACCACTTAAAGAAAGCCCCCCATGTTACCCAAAAATCTGAGGTTCCAAATGACGTGATCAGCTTTTACCCATATGAGTTGTCAGCCAACCCATTAGCTCATCAACAAACGTTAATCGTCCCTGGCTTCATTGACAATTGTGAGTCAAGAAGGATATTGATTGATACCGGGGCAGCCAAGGATATTTTGTTCTATAACGTCTATCAGAAGATGGGTCTACCTGATAGTCGCCTAAGTCCCTACTTAGGTCGTCTTGAGGGATTCACCAATCATAGGGTAGACGCCAAGGGACAAATTGACTTGCCTGTCGACATCGGGGACCATCCTTTGAGAACCATCCAAACTGTTACGTTCGTAGTGATTGATGTTATCAGTGATTATCACGCCATACTCGGCCAGCCAGGCCAAGCAGCTTTAGGGATCGTCGCGTCCGTCCCTCATCAAAGAATCAAATTTCCAACACGCTCAGGAATCAGTTGTGTGTTAGGGACGGCTCCAGAATTCCTGGAGCATGTGTTGAAGACGAAGCGGACTATTGAAATCGACGATCCTGAGCATATTGTGAAGTTCTCCAAGTCAGTCAAGCAAACAACGACCTCCTCCCCCAACGTCTCCACAATCAAGTGTGTGGACGAGACTGAATCCTTCGTTGAAACATTCCTGGATGACCAAATTGCAGCTCCACAACTTTTGGTCAACCAGGAATCGGGGGCAATGCTGGACGAGTTGATCGAAGACGAGGTTCCCAATCTCACCCCCGAAGCTAAGAAAACGATCAAGGAAATTGTGATTGAATCTATAGATTTTCGTGACGAAGCTCCCGAAATAAAGCCTATCGACGAGCTGACTGAGCTTGTCATCAACCCAAGTTACCCCGAGCAAAAGATAAAACTAGGGTCTCAGCTGATGACTGAGGAGAGGGATGAGATAATCACCCTACTCAAACATAACTTGATGTCTTTGCTTGGAGGGTTGAGGACATGAAAGGCATAAGGGAAGACATAGCCGTCCACAGGCTGGGGGTAAATCCAACGATGAAATTCAAGGAACAGAGGTTAAGGATTTTTTCAACAGAAAAGGAGGTTGCAATCAAGCAAGAAATCGAAAAATTGTTGAGTGCTGGAATAATCGTGGATGCTGGATTCACGACCTGGTTGGCAAATGTGGTCCTAGTTAAAAAAACCCAATGGAAAATCGAGATTATGTGTAGATTTCACCGATCTGAACTTGGCGTGCCCCAAGGACAGCTACCCCCTACCAAGAATTGACAACCTCATCAATTCCGTTGCTGGTCATACGAACCTTAGCTTCTTGGATGCTTATTTCGACTATCATCAAATTAAGATGGCCGAGGAAGACATTCCAAAGATGCCTTCCAGGCTGCAGGGGGAACTTACTGCTACACGAAGATGCCTTTTGGTTTAAAGAACGTCGGGGCAACATACCAACGGATGATCAACAAGGTTTTCAAAGGGCAGCTCGGTGACAATCTGGAGGAGTACATAGACGACATGGTCGTCAAATCAAAAAAAGGAAGCATGTGGACGACCTCCAACAGACATTCTCCAACCTACGAGCAAACAACATGGTGCTCAATCCAGCTAAATGCGTTTTTGGAGTTGCGGCAGGAAAATTCTTAGGGTTTATGCTCTCCCAAAGGGGGATAGAGGCTAACCTCAAAAAAATCAAGGCTTTGATCGACATGACTGAACCGACAATCATCAAGGAGGTCCAAAGGCTAAATGGACGAGTGGCGGCCCTAGGTCATTTCATTTCAAAGTCAGCCGAAAGATCTCTCCCTTTTTTCAAAGCTCTCCGTGGTGCCAAAATTTTGAATGGACGGAGGAATGTTCTAAGTCGTTCAATCAGCTCAAGGAATACCTTGGCTCCCCACCTCTCCTCAGTAGCCCCGTTGCAGGGGAAGACTTATACGTATACCTCTCGGCGAGTGACAAGGCCGTCGTCGCCGTGATGGTCAGAGAGGAGGATGGGATACAGAGGCCAGTGTATTATGTGAGAAAAGCCTTGACAGATGTTGAGACCCGTTATTTTGATGCTTGTAAGTGCTCCAATTTGAGTTGTTAGTATTTTCGTTAGAAAATTAACGAAAGTTTTAACATTTCTAACATTTCTAACAATTCCTAACATTTCTAACCAAGCAAGGGTAGATTAGGGATTGCCATTTTAAGATAAACCAAGGAAAAGAATCAAAAAAGCAAAAGAAATAGTCAAAAACCAAATATAGAAGCTGCTGGAACAAAAACTGGCTGCCTAATTTGAATTTTAAAAAAGATATTCCTTGTGTCCAAAGCCTGAAGCTGCATTAAATGAACAGTGCACGCTTCCCACCTCGTCCGCGCGGATGAAAAAGGAAATTTCAGAGGCCTATAAATTAAGCCCTTCAGTCACAGAAATAGAGAGCCACAACACATTTTACAACTGCACCTTGGCGAAAATAGGGAGAAAACAGTGAGAATTCTCTAGAATTGTCACCTTTTTCTCTTAATTATTTTCCCAAATCCCACTCACTCTCAAATTCAAACACTCACATATTCAAGCCTCATACACAAACACAAGGAAGATAGGTATAACCTCCCTCTCCTTACCCTAAATCTCTCTCATCCATGCATGCATTTTCAAACTCCAAAATGTAGTTTGAACGGTATAAACCGAGGATACGAACTTGGACTAGTCCGGGCAAGGCCCAAGTGGATTGGGCCCTAAACATAATCCTAAGTATGATGTACAAGGAGGGGAATGGCCTTCTCTACCTTCCTCGAAAAAAGCTTCCTCATCATTCCCCTAGGTCGACCTAGACTTAGTAGGCGAAATGACTAAGTCTCAAGTACGAGGTGAGCTCCCTTAACGACGAGGAGACCTCCCTCCAAGTACGACGAGGAGACATCCCTAGACGACGAGGTACGAGGTACGAGGTACGAGGTACGAGGTACGAGGTAACTTCCCTCCAAGTACGAGGTGATCTCCCTTAAAGACGAGGAGACCTCCCTCCAAGTACGACGAGGAGGCCTCCCTTGACGATGAGGTACGAGGTACGAGGTACGAGGTACGAGGAGGTGACCTCCCTCCAAGTACGAGGTGAGCTCCCTTGATGACGAGGAGACCTCCCTCCAAGTACGATGAGGAGACCTCCCTTGACGACGAGGTACGAGGTGACTTCCTTGGTTATGATATCATCACAACCAAGCTCTTCGATTCTCATCTCTTCCCTACTCATCATGGATCGACATGGCCATGAATGACGAGGATAGGAATACTCGCACCTCGGCATATCTTCAAGTGATGAGGAGAGAAAAGTTCTTACCTCGGCATATCCTCAAGTGACGAGGAAACAAAATCATTCACCCCGGCATATCTCCGTGTCGGCCAATCATCAAATGACGAGGAATTACGATATCATCACAACGAGGAAACAAAATCATTCACCCCGGCATATCTCCTTGGTTATGATATCATCACTACGGGCTCCACTGGTTCCATTGCCGGGAAGTCGATTCAAACACCCATTGTTTTGGCCTGGAAATCACTGTTCACGTCTGAAACACTATTCACCACCGGAGTTACTGTTCACCGGAATTACTGTTCACCGGAATTACTGTTCACCGAAATTATTGTTCACCGCCGGAAATTTTCTAGTTTTGAACGGAAATTTCTGGTCCGTTTTAGATCTGTTTTTTGATTCGGCCGGAATCTGCAAATTTCACGTGACTTGCCCTGATTTCCGTTGAAATCAAGTTCTTGCGTGGAATTTTGTCCCAATTTTGTCCGGAAAATTTGGCGTTGTCAAAGTTGCAAAACTGCAGTTTCTTACTTTGCATCAAATTCTGCTTTGAATTTGGTTGGAAATCGTGATTTTTGGGAAATTTGCTTAATTGTTAATTTGTTGTTGATTTACAATGGACGGACAATCTGCAAGTGTAACTGCTGAGGACCAAATCCAAGTAAATGGGGTGAACACAGGAACCGAGGAGCTGCCTCCTCCTCCTCCTCTACCTCGCCCGGACGCCTCACTCCCCTCGCCATGACGCTGCGTTCCAAGGGTCAGGCGAATGCCAAGGGAGAAGGTGCTGAGCTTCTTCGTCCTACTCGTGCTCGTGGGAAGCAAGTAGGAAGGAAGAAGACAAAGAATGCCGACGCCGGTCAAGCAGGAGGAACCCAACCCGTTGACCGACGCTCTTTGTTACATAAACAAATGGAGACATTGCAAAGGATGTATGAAACACAGTCGCTATTTTGCAATCGGGACCCGAGATCATTCTACGGCCGAATTCATTAGGCCATCTATGGGCAATCCTCTTGGAAGGGAAGAAGGTGAGCAACGAGCTCCTCCCTCAAGACCGCCGAGCCGCCAGCAAGCCCCCGAGAACCTCCCGTCCTCGGCATGATAGTAAGAAGAAGGACTGCAGTGGCTTGACCCGAGAAGCCACTTAACTCCGAGGGAAGAGGAAGTAAACCTGTGGACTCTAAGGACAAGACTCGCTCCGAACAGCGAATGTCACCACCTCGTCTAGTCATAGCACCTCGGCGTCTCCCGATTCTCCTCTCCCCCGTCCTCGTCGATCTCGCCATGATTCTCCTCGTCCCCCGCATCGCCGTGATTCTCCCCATCCCCGTGCTCGTGAATTTGCTAGGCCGAGGGCCCCGGAACCATATAGATGATACTTGGTGCCCAAGACCTTGAACCAAGGCGTGATAAGGCCCCCTCCAAACGGACACCACCAGACACGGAAAGCACGCAGGTGAATGATCGCCCCAAGGATAAATCAATCGAAGCTCCCTAACGAAGCACCCGCTCAAGCAAGCCGACAAGGAGTGAAGACCAATCAATGGGAGCTGTTGAAGCAAAGATTAGATGACATGGAGATGGGAAAGAAGTCCAATGACGATGACTACGACCGGGCAACTCGTCCGTTCTCCTTGAGGATAATCACGGCACCACCCAATCCTCACTTCAAGCTCCCGAACTCAAAAGTACAACGGCACCACCGATGCAAAAGACCACGTCAAGGTTTTCAACAAACCATGAATCTCCTCACCACGCCTGCGATGACTTGCTCGCAAAGCTGCGAAGCACCTTCTCCTAACAGCCTTCACTGTTCCGTGAGCTTAAAAGAGGTTGCATCGATTCTTTGGAGAGGGCATGAGGAGAATGTTCTTGGACCACTTTGCCACTACTCGGTAAGAGGAAGATGAGACCGCCGATTTGGCCAACATCGAGCAAGGAAAGGGAGAGACCACCCTCGGCCTACTACAACCGATTCCGGAAAATGGCACATCGAAGAGAGCCTCACCGACAGGAGGTCATTGTTTGTTTCAACTCGGCTTAAAATCCGGTCCCTCGTTTATGAACTCTCGGGGAACCTAAATCCAAGTCCGAATTATATAAGGTGGCTTATGCCATTTCCATGGTCGAAGATAAAACAAAGAAAAGGGGAGCTGACAATACTGAAACTGAAGAGAAAGCAAACCACACATCCTCCAACGGAAATGGTTATAAAGGCAAAAACAGGATGCGAGGAACTGAGAAAACTGAGATCTTCACTCCTCTCACCAAACCACTACGAAATCATGCACTGTGAATCTTCCGAACCCCGTCCAATCGCCGACCTACACAAAGTATCCGCGTGACCCGTCCAAGCACCGGTGATTTCCATAAAGACTATGGTCACAACACTGAGAACCGTTTTGCCCTCAAAAAGACGATTCGTAATTGGGTTGATGAAGGCAAACTAGATCGTTATATTCTTGAAGAAGGACAATGAAGCGAAAAGACAGAAGCCCGAAGACAACGACAGCGAGATGGAGACGACGGGCCTCCTAGTGGCCAAGCTCCACTAATTTCTCCTATACACGCTTCCGTCCGTCCTAGATATAGCCCCTAGTCTCGTCATACGGCCGGGAACTCGGGGGCCACCCATGACTAGAGATAAGGAGAGTCATGGACATAGATAAACTAGCGGAAGTGAGACAGAGTCAAGGAAATTTAAATTCAAATTTTAGCAAGGATAGAGTACTTTCATTAAGTCCAAATTTATTCCATTTTTATGTAATAGATTAGTCGGCTTTACTTTTCTAGCAAGGTAGGGTTGCGATCGATGAATCTTTTCAATTTATGAAATTTACTTCTTCAACATGCAAGTCAACTACCAAGCACGTTTTCTCCTCGTCAAGGATGGGAGAGGCCAAAAACATCTACGATTTATGTGCGAGTCATCTTCCTCGTCATAGAGAGATGACAAAGAATTAAGCCCAACGCCTAGACGGCTAACGCGGCAAAAACATCTACGACCTATGTACGAGTCATCTTCCTCGTCATAGAAAGGTGACAAAGAAGTAAGCCCAACGCCTAAACGGCTAACGCGGCAAAAACACTTACGACCTATGTACGAGTCATCTTCCTCGTCATAGAAAGGTGACAAAGAAGTAAGCCCAACGCCTAAACGGCTAATGCGGCAAAAACACTTACGACCATGCATTTAGTCATCTTCCTCGTCATAGAAAGGTGACAAAGAAGTAAGCCCAACGCCTCTAACGGCTAATGCGGCAAAACCATCTAGGACCTATGTACGAGTCATCTTCCTCGTCATAGAGAGATGAAAAAGAAGAGAGCCCAACGCCTCTAACGGCTAACGCGGCAAAACCATCTAGGACCTATGTACGAGTCATCTTTCCTCGTCATAGAGAGATGAAAAAGAAGAGAGTCCAACGCCTTTAACGGCTAACGCGACAAAACCATCTACGACATATAAACGAGTCATCTTTCCTCGTCATAGAGAGATGAAAAAGAAGAGAGCCCAACGTCTGGACAAGGAGACCCCTCGACTCTAAATGACTAAAGCGGCACATCGGTCAAGACCAAGGAATCCTCCTCGGCCTAATGACTTGAAACAGGCGAATTTGACAAAACATCTAAAAATGAGCTAGCCTCCACCTTCTACAATATCAAAGGAACGAGATGATCTTCCTCGAATTTCCCAAGTTTGTACTGGCATTCAAGCAAAGCAGCTTTATACTAAAGCAATAATTGAAGACAAGGAAGTCCTCCGTGCCAGATCTCGGGATGATGACTTACTGGGTTTCGAGCTTGCTCCTCGACATTAGTCTCCTCGCCTGCACCACGCGCATCCGCCTCATCGTCTTCCTTCGTGCCAGATCTCGGTTGATGACTTGTTGAGTTTGAGCTTGCTCCTCGGCATTAGTCTCCTCGGCCTCGTACCACGCGCATCCACCTCATCGTCTCGCCTCCGTGCTAGGTACCTCATCCTCAATCAACTCAATAATGGCATTGATATTTTGATGATCAACGGAAGGAGGGATCAATGAGGATTTGACGATCTTTTAATATACCCCGGTGGGTATCCAAGACGTCAAACATCGTGCTCCACAATCCATCATCGCATTATCGCCCGGACAATTGAAGCGACACCTCGCCACGCGACGCCCGTTCGTATTCTCGTAAACCGAGGTGTGAGCTCACTTCCTCCCCCATAGCCTTATGTCGAGCTAGGAAGTCGGGGGCCACTGAACGGTATAAACCGAGGATACGAACTTGGACTAGTCCGGGCAAGGCCCAAGTGGGTTGGGCCCTAAACATAATCCTAAGTATGATGTACAAGGAGGGGAATGGCCTTCTCTACCTTCCTCGAAAAAAGCTTCCTCATCATTCCCCTAGGTCGACCTAGACTTAGTAGGCGAAATGACTAAGTCTCAAGTACGAGGTGAGCTCCCTTAACGACGAGGAGACCTCCTCCAAGTACGACGAGGAGACATCCTCGACGATGGTACGAGGTACGAGGTACGAGGTACGAGTGCAACGAGGTGACTTCCTCCTCCAAGTACGAGGTGAGCTCCCTTAACGACAAGGAGACCTCCCTCCAAGACGACGCGAGGAGACCTCCCGACGACGCAGGTACGAGGTACGAGGTACGAGGAGGTGACCTCCCTCCAAGTACGAGGCGAGCTCCCTTGATGACGAGGAGACCTCCCTCCAAGTACGACGAGGAGACCTCCCGACGACGAGGTACGAGGTGACTTCCTTGGTTATGATATCATCACGACGGGCTCCACCGATTCCTCATCTCTTCCCTAGGCTCATCATGGACCGACATGGCCATGAATGACGCAGGATAGGAATACTCGCACCTCGGCATATCTTCAAGTGACGAGGAGAGAGAAAGTTCTTACCTCGACATATCCTCGCTCAGTGACGAGAAGCAAAATCATTCACCCCGGCATATCTCCGTGTCGGCCAATCATCAAATGACGAGGAAGAAGAATCATCTACCTCGGCCTATTTCCTAGGGCTGAGGTAAAACATTTATGTTCCTCGGCGTTCCGGCTAGCAGTATACACAGTCCTTATAAAACAAGGATTCTACCATCATTATCCAATCAGGAATATGATCACCAACATCAATTCAAGTCAAACAATGACTTCTTAACAGATATAATTCTCTTAGGATTATATCTTATCTCTTTACAAGTTCATTTCAACATGGATTCTATCAATCCATCCCTATAAATACAATCCCCATGGCTCATTATTTGGTACGTTACTTTTTACATTGGAGAAACTCTGTCAATTTGTTTTCTCATATACAAACCGTGAACTTACTCTCACGCCGGAGGGCCTTTAGCCGGATCCGCCCCGGCTTAGTTTACGTGTTTTCTCTTATTTTCAGGCCTTGCAATCACCGGAGCATTCATCGCTTGGATTTGGGCTGATTTGACGATTTTGGCATCATCATAGTTTGTTCATCTTCTTGCCCTAGATCCAAGAAGATCACCATAGAAGTTCATCTCCATGGTTGATCTTCTACAAGGATCAACATTCTCTTCAAAGTGTTTTTACTTACTTGTAAACATGTTTTCAAAACCCTAAAAACCATTTTCATACATCAAATCTTCATTTTCAAGGATAAAATTCCCCTTCCCAAGCAAATGAAATGCTTAAGTCCTAATGTACCCTAAGGATGGCTTGATATAGTTGATTCACCACTAAAATTTTAAGTGATCACTAATCAAAGCCTAAGGAAATGGGGACAAGCATGGATGCCAAACCCCCTTTAAAATCATGTTTTTCTTCTTAAGAAAGTTGTTGTCCAGTAGCAATTTTCTAAGACCTCTGTCCATGGTCTAATTTTTTGGACACAGATAAACTTGGAATTTGGTGTTGCCTACAAAGCACTTTTTGTATCCAACATCCAGAGCTTTCCAGACATATTTTTACTTTATTTTTTTCGTGAGTAAAACTCCCTTTTTAAAATTTTCTTTTAAAAGTCAGTTCCTCAGTCTCTGGAAGTCCAGATTTCATATCTGAGATTTCCAGAAGGTTTTGGTCCACCAAAACAACTCCAAATGGGAAAGTTCTTTTACAAAAACCTTATTTAAGGTATTTTGAACAATTTTCATTCTCGAACTTTACCCAGATTCTGAGATTTTTAAGCCCTTAAACCCATTTTAAAATAAAGTGTCCACTGCCTTTTTCATTCTGGCAGAATTGGTTTTCAACTTCAAAAAATCTTTTGAGTCCCAAAACTCAACCCAAAAATCACACCAAAAATCATGGGATTTGTTAAAAGTCTAATAAAGAGTTCCCAATTTTTACTTTTCAGTTTCAACTTATTTTGGCCAAAACACACACACACACACACAAATGGTTTTTAAGCTTGGAAGACTCGTTTTACGAGGCATTCCGGGTGAACACTAGCGTTCTTCCCGGCGTGTAACGTGACCTCCGAACCCAAATCTCTAATCTCGGGCATTTTTCAAAGTTTTGGCCCTTAAAACAAAAATGGCGTGGCGACTCCGTGTTTTTTCCGTTTGATTTTCAAAAGAAAAGAAAAACACAAAATCTTTCGGGAAAATTGGAACTCAACATCGTTACAATGCTGAAAAAATTACTTTCGCTCTCGTCATTGCAGCACGAAAGCTAGAAGCGTATTTTTCAGCCCACTCCATCATCGTTTACACAGACGGTCCACTCAGAAAAATCCTTCACAAACCTGAAAGTTCAGGTCATCTGCTGAATTGGAGCATTGAGTTAACCGAATTTGACATCCAGTACAGGGCACGAAAAACCTTGCAAGCCCAAGCTCTGGCCGACTTCTTGATCGAGACGACGTTCAGCTAAGACGATCAAAGGGTGCCACCACAGAAGATTAGCAAGGGCAAGCAGGTAGTTGATCAACCAGAAAAATTAACTTTGCCCGTTGGATGTTGGAAGATTTTTTCAGATGGGTCGGCGATAAAGGATTTGAGTGGGGCCGGGATTGTACTGGTGGAGCCAGAAAGTGATACTGTTTTTGAAGAGGTTTTAAGATTTAATTTCTAAGCTTCTAACAATCAAGCGGAATACGAGGCACTTATTGCAGCAATAGAATATGCTAAGTGCTTCGGATTGACTAAAATTGCAGCCTTTTGTGATTCTCAATTAATCGTCAATCAAGTTCGTGGAGACTATTCGGTCGTCGACACAACTTTGCAGAAATACCATTCTTTGGTCGGTGCGTTGATACAAGGATTGGAATTTTGGGCCAACCAACGGATCACCAGAGAAGATAATGATCATGCCGACCTACTCTCAAAGCTGGCCACTGACCAGCTGCCAGAAGACGAGCATGGCCACCACCTGGCCTACCTTGAGCAGCCAGCGTATGAGAGAGTGAAGATTATGTGCGTTGGGGATGGTCCCAGGTGTTGGATTGACAATCTGAAGGCCTTTATTGAAAATGACGAGCTACCATCTGACGAGATATTGGCTCGTCAGATCAAGAGGAAAGCTGCCCGTTTTTCAGTCGTAGAGGGCGAGCTTTACAGACGATCCATCACAAGACCACTGTTGAAGTGTGTCCATCCTGACAAGGTTGCCAACCTACTTTTTGAGGTTCATCAAGGAGAATGTGGGGGCCATCTTGGGGCTCGTACATTAGCTGATAAGCTGATCACCATGGGATACTATTGGCCCCACTTGCGTGAAGATGCGAAGCAGTTCGTGAGAAAGTGTGACACCTGCCAAAGATTCGTTGACCTCCCAAAGCTCCCTACGACTGAGCAAACCCGAGTCATGGTAGCCTGGCCGTTTGACATGTGGGGCGTCGACTTGATTGGGCCTTTTCCACAGGCAAAAGGGGGAGTGAAGTACGTGATTGTGGCAGTAGATTATTTTTTCAAGTGGGTGGAGGCCAAGGCCCTAAACAAAATCACAGAGAAGAATGCCTTGAGCTTCATTCATGATTCAATATGGTGCCGTTTTGGGATTCCAAGGGTGATCGTCTCCGACAATGGCTTACAGTTTTCAAGAAAGTTTGAGCAAGAGCTGAATATAATAGGAGTGAAGCATTCAAAGTCGTCCGTTGCCTATCCCCAAGGCAATGGGCAAGCTGAGGCGGCAAATAAGCTCGTGTTGTCTGCCCTATATAAAAATCTTGAGGGTCGTGATGGGAGGTGGTTGGATGAACTCCCGTCGGCTTTTTGGGCAGTCCGGACACCCGGGGGCCTATGGGGGAAACCCCATTTGCTTTGGCCTATGGTTCTGAGGCCATGGCTCCCGCCGAGCTTCAACTTCCTACTGATCGGGTGGCATTCTACAACGTTGAAAGAAACATTCATAGCAGACAGCTCGACCTTGACCTCTTGGACGGCGACGCCTAGACGCTCAATTAAGAATGGCCAACTACAAAAAGAGGACCAAGGCGTACCATGACAAGAAGATCAAGAGGAGAACTTTCAATGTCGGAGACTATGTTCTGAGAAAAATCGAAGCTACGGGCCTCAAAGCTCGTCAGAACAAGCTCTCCCCCAATTGGGAGGGGCCATACGTCGTCACCAACGTTGTCAGAGGGGGAACATACAGACTTGCCAAGCCCAATGGCAAAAAGCTCAAACACCCGTGGCATGCCAATCATCTCACAAAGTACTAATTCTGAGATCGTCGTCAGAAATCAGCGCCCTCAGGGCACTTTACTCGTGGTTCTTTATGTAACTCTTTCAAAAGAAGTTTTTGAAGTTTTTGGAAGTTTGTAAGGGATAAACTATAAATCCCAGAGAATTCAAGTTGTAAGAAGTCAAACCAATTCTCAATGAAAGATCATCGTTCTGATTTCTTTTCAAATTCTAGACCTTTTAATCAAAGTACAAAGATCTGTTGAAGCCAGACTTCGACCTTCACAATCACTTTGATCAAGTATAAAGATCATTCGAAGTCAAACTTCGGCGTTTACAAATACTTTAGCCAAGTATAAAGGTTAGACGAAGCCAGACTCCGTCGATAGCTATAAAGGAATAAGACGACTCGTCCAGACTACCTTGCCTTCGAGCAACGATCTACGGACCTTCGTACTATTCATACGAGCCATGTGAGAAGTTAGAAAGCACAAGTATGAACAAGGGTCGATTATACTAAAGACGAACTATGTTCTGGTCATCATAAACGACGACCATACATACTTGTCTTCAAACTTGCTCATTCACCAAGTTATCAGCATATGCTATCTACGTTAACATACAGATTAACAAGCATAAAACGACAAACATCAATTAAACAAAATATTGTACGACCCCCTCTAAACGACGAGGAAACGGGCCAATTACATTACAAAATACATAAATTGTTTAAAACATTGTTTGAAACCACAACTAAAAGGAAACATTGTTTGCAAATTACAAGTTGTAAATTACTGTGGATCATCGGCGTTTAGTGGAGTCTCGTCTGGATCAGGACCGTCGTCAACGAAATGGGCATAGTAAGCATCGAAGTTCTTGGGATCTATGGCCGGGACAGGCCACTCCTCCTTCCCATCCTTCTCATCATCCTCCTTGATGATGAGTATATCATTGTCATCAAAGGGGACAAGATGATGGTCTGAACGAGCGACCGAGTCATAAGATTCCTCGGCGCAAAGATCTGCAAGCTTCCTTATGGAGATTAAATCCTTGGTCTCCTGATCCACCTGAGCTTGTCAGGCCAGATGTTTGGCTCTGACCCTGAAGAAACCCTTGGCTTTTTCTGTGATCATCAAGAGACAGTCGTTGCTCTCCTTGTATTCCTTAACGACATCTTTTTTGGCCTGGTTCAGGGCAGCTTCATGGTCAGCCCTCATCTTCTCAATCTAACCCCGAGCAGCATCGTAGTCAGTTTTCATCTTCTCAAGCTTAGCCTTGGCGGCACGAAGACTGGTTGTCAAGATCTTCACATCAGCCTCGGCTTTCTCCTTGTCCGACAAGAGTTTGGCCTTGTCATTCTTCAAGAGGCCGACCTCCACTAGAGCCTCGTCCTTCTGGGCCATCAAAGATTTGTAGGCAGCAGTTAACTCGCCGATGTTCTTCTCAGCTTCATTGAGCTTTTGCTCCGCGGTCTCTTTAGCTCCAACTGATTGAACGAGCTGCTCATTGCCCCGGTGCTCTACTTCAATGCATTCCCTATTGTCGGAGGTCATAGCCTCCATCATCGACGACAGCTGCACCAACGAAATCATCAACACAAGTATAGGATGAAAAAGAAAAAGTTGTGAAAATATAGAGATGAACTACCTCGGTCTGGATTATCCCAAGACGAGCCTGATAAGTTTCAGGGGATAGTTTTGCAGTCTTCGGCCTACGAACAAGATCAACATCTCTGGCTCGTCGGGTAACGGCCGTCCCCATAATTAGCGGCAAACCCTCCCTCTTCAGATAAGGGATCCCAGATATTGAAGGAATTTGGGTGAGCTGAGTTGCCAGCTCTATGACCTTCTCCTTTGTCATACCCGCAGAGTATGAACCTGGGGTTTGGGTCGGTAGAGTTGAAGGGTCAGAAGTATTGGGAAGCTCGAAGAAGGCTTTCTTAAATTTTTCTCTCTCCTCTCCAGAGCCCGTAGAAGGATTCTTCCTTTTCTTAGAACCCTGACTGTCATCGCCAATCAATTCAGGGTTTGAGTTGGAGCTCCCCACGGTCTCAAGCTTAGTGTGCTCACCCTCCTCAACGACGACCATCCGGTTCTCTGCGTCGGCAGCAGCACTTGTCTCAACCTCAACCTCAGCCCCAGCACCTGCAGCTCTTTCTAGCTCATCCACCAGCACTTGACGGCCTCCAGTGTTGAGCCCCTCAACCACGGGCTCCCTTTTGATTAAGGGGATGGCACCGAAAGCATCCTTGGGAAGCTCGTCGTTTCTCCTCGTCATGTTCTCCTGACGATCATTGATAGCATTAGACGTTGCCCTATCCCTCCTTTGAGACCTCCTATCATTAGCTCTGATAGCTCCACTCATGATTTTTGCTTCGATTCGATCGACGTCGGCCTGAGTGAGAGCTGCAAAACAAAAGACGAGAAAGATTAAGTCACATACTACGAGACAAAGAGAAATTGCTAAAAATAAAAAGACAAGTTGTAAGGACTTAACCCCCAGTCATCTCTAAGTTAACACAATGATCTTCAGGATGGCCGGCCCGAGCCCCTACACAGTTCACACAATTTGATCCCCAGGCCAAGTTTTCGTGAACGACCCATACGGGATAACGGGCGTCAAGATTGATCTTAACCAACGGTTGAGACCCAATTGAAGGGATAGACATCATTCCTACCCTGATGTATCTCCAATGAGAAGCCTCGATGTAACTGAGGTCTAACAAGGCATCAATCTTCGTCTTTAACTCGTCGGCCCACGGAGTCGGCCACACGTAATCGTCAACAACCATCTTTTAGCTCTCCGGGAAAGGAAACTGCCAACCTACCCTACTCTCAACCACAATCATATGGTTCTCCCAACCATACACTTTATTTTGAGTATCCAAAAACAAGCCTCGTACTATGTGAAGCAACACTAACCACAGATTTCCCACAAACTGTGGTTCGGGTCGTCTTGTAGTATTGACGGAATACTTTGTTACAAGGCTCATAGCCAAGGAACCTGCAAACTATAATGAACGACGACAGAGTCCTGACCGCGTTGGCACTTAGTTGCATGGGAACGCAGGCAGAGTCCTCTAAGAACTCGTTGATGAAAGGGTCAAGAGGCAATCTCAGTCCGAGCTCGAACTGTTTATAAAAGAAAGCCACCTTCTCTTTGCTGGTAAGGATGGCCTCCCGACGGGGCTCGTACTCAGCGTGACTGAGATATTCAATTCTATAGGTTGAGACCTAGACTCTGTAGGAATCTCGTAGGGTGTTGATCATTTGGGTCCCGACGTCTTTCCTCCTGGTCAGGATTTTGGTTATGGCCCATCGCCTTTCTATCCCGGCTCCAAAGCCTCGTTCATTGCGCCCTGGCCATACACTGGTATGGAAGGCATCAACTATTCGAGGACCCTCGGCACTTGTGCTGGCCTCATTTGTTTCTTGGCTCGGCTGTTGGGAACGACCGTCGTGATCCATCTCTACAAAATAAGGGGAAAGAGCAAGGGAATCAGTCCTAGCTTCAATAGGCGACGACCTATCTAAGGGCAACCTAGATTCCCCTGAAACCAAATTCCTAAGTGAATCACGACGGGACAAGGAATAATAAGTTTGGATGTGATTGGGGAGGTCGTTCATAGATCTGAAGGGTGTTACCCTTGGGTCATCTTCTACAAATTCCCCAAGAACCTCATCAGTGGGGAATCCCAGATCCTCATTTTTAAAATCAAATTTTTCCAGGATTGAAGAACATTCAACCAAAGGGATTTCTCTCCAAATGCCCCTAGCACATTTATATACCCTTTGATTGAGCCCAAAACCAAACCTAACTCCTCTCTCAAAACTTACGGTTCTGGGGGCCATTGTTCAAACTTCTAAACCCAGAAACCCAGAAAAGCGAAGAACAGATGAAGAAATTACCTGATTGAGGACCTGAAGATGAGTTTTCCGGTGGGAGATCGAAGAAATCTCTTATCCAAGCTCCCAGTTGCCGTACAGACGGAGAAGCCAGAACCGTTCAAGTCACCAAAAGGGGGTTTGGTATCACCGGAGATGGTGTTTCTTGGTCGCCGGAGTTGCTCTTGCTGAGTGTCGGAATATCTCCTCCTTGCCAAATGCTCTCAATAATCAGGGGTGTGGAAAGTTTAAAATGGAGGAGGGAGGAGGTATTTATACGCAGAGAATATGGAGGGTTTTTAGCCTAGGAAACCCAAACAGTGTAATAATGGAGAGCATTAAATACCAGTGGCGATTTCCGAGGGGAATGTCCCATCATGGGACGCGTGTCATTTAATTGAGAAATCCTAGCCGCCCATGTCATCAATGGTGACGTCACCTCTACAATTCAAATTTCAAATTGATGATCGTACAACGAACCATGATCACATAACCCTAGAAGGAAAACGCTAACTCATGACCCGTCAAGACGACCCATGAGTTGGGGGCCACTGAACAGAATATTTCATGATGGGCCAGGCCCAGTACGCTCCCTATGAGGTATAAGCTCAGCAAGCCCACTAAGAGATCAAGACTAATGAAGCCCATCAAGGTTTGGGTCATGGCCCGTCGTACAATGGATGGCGGTCGTCGCCAATGAGCGACCAAGCCCATCTAATGACGAGCCATCTCACCACATGGGTCAAAGCTCGTCTAACAGAGAATGTCCGTCGTCGCCATTGAGCGACCTAACTCATCTGGAGAACGAGGCAACTCACTCGTCCGCCCGCTCGTCGAGTTATCTATTAAGGCGACGATCCTACTGGACATACAGCTCCTGGTCGTCCCTTCATTTAACTTCCTCAATAAGCTTTCTCAATAGGCTATTTTGGGATAAAGTCAGATCTGCCACTGGGCCACTCTGCGCATGTAATCACGGAACCAGAAGTAGCACCAAAGATGTACAGGTTGACTTTCTATTATAAGGCAAACAACTTATCCGTGTCAGGCGCAGCAGTGTCCTTGCTCATACGGAGCAATCACAGAATGCCACATGGGCGCATGGGGACACAAGCCAATCCAATGGCTAGAAATGACCCAATCCAACGGTCCAGATTGAAACCCTAGTTCCATTTCATCCACTATAAATATGAGATCAGTTTCTTGGGCTAAGGTAAGGCATATTTCCATTGTTCACGTATACACACACCCACCGTTTCCATATTATCTTCCTTCAGCTCAAACACTGATTCTCACGCCGGAGGGCCTTGCCGGACAAGCCTCGGGGCAGTTCACGGTTCATTTCTTGTGTTGTGCAGATCAGAAGTCAGCCTTAATCATTTTCTAGACCCAGAGGTGAGTTCGAACGTATTCCTGCGTCATCAATGACCTTTAAGATAGCTACACATCTGCTCATCGAATGCATAACCTTTCAAAATTGGATACAAGAAGAGGGGGGGGGTAAATTGGGATAACTTCGTTGCATATTTCTTTTTCTTTCTTTAGTGATTGAGGTAAGAAATTATGTCCCTCTTCTTATAAGGAAATCGTGCAAGCGTTAGAACCAGGCATGAGTAGATTGCTTCAAACCATAGAGTGCCTTATGAAGCTTGCAGACATGATCAGGAGTAGCGGAAGCAACAAACCAGGAGGTTGTTTCATGTAGACCTCCTCATTAAGAATACCATTGAGAAATTCATTGTGAACATCAAGTTGTTTGATATCCCAATGCCGAGAATGTGCCACTGTGAGGACGATACGTATAGTAGAAGGTTTTACAATGGGACTAAAAGTCTCATCGTAGTCAAAAACTGCCTGTTGAGTGAACCCCTGAGCAACTAGTCGAGCCTTGTGTCTGTCAATAGAGCCATCGGCTTTTCGTTTAACCTTAAAAATCTACTGACAACCGACAACGTTTATTTGAGGTTGATAAGGAACAAAAGACCATGCCTTAATTTTGTGAAGGGCCAAAATTTCCTCCGTCATCGCTGATTGCCAATGATTGAATTTCGACGCTTGCTTAAAAGTATGAGGTTCATAAATAGGATCTTCTTGAACTGCATTGAGACTATATTGTATCGAGCATGAAGAAGTGGAATCAAGTAAGTCTTGCAAACCTCTGTAACGAAGTGGAGGAGCGGAAGAGTTATCTCCTAACAACTTAGGGACCAAATTTGAATATACTGCAGATGAAGGAGTCTGAGAGTCCATTGAAGAGGCTGAAGAGACCTCTGTGGAAGAGTGAGGACCCGAAGGGCTGCTCTGAATAAGAGGTGAAGAAGGAGGGGGGCCTGGTGTGAGATTCGGAAGCTGAAATGGTAAAAGATCATTTTGAAACACCGGCCTGGGCTATTGTAAAAATCTGGGCTACTGAATGGGCCGCATAGAACCAAGACTAGGAGACCGGGGATGCACTAGACTAGGTTCTGCACGGGCATGCTGCCTAGGGAATATTAGAATAAAGAAAGTTAGACGAAGTCAATCAAAACATGGAAGATAGGAATTGAATTGAATGACTCAATTGATTATGAAGCTAGAGATACATATTTATAGGATTACAATGAGGAATCTCTTAGAAGGAGAAGGTTTCTAATCTAATACAAAGATTATATACAATATATACTTGAATATAATATAATGATATTATATTCCTAATATGCTCCCGCAAGATGGACGGCCGATAGGAAAGTCCAATCTTGGACATAATTACACGAAGACTTGTTGTTGCCGAAGACGTTGATGTTGCGGAAGATTTTGCTGTTGCTGAAGCTACAACTGAGTTTGCACGGCCGAGCTAATTTGCACGCACGGTCGTGCGGCCATTGTTGATTGATTTTTTTTTTAGTATTTTTTTTGAGGAATTTTGTGTCTCATCGACTACGTCTCAACGACGATTTTATGTCTCGACAAAGAATTGGGTTTAAAGGTTTATTTTACATCGTAACGACAAGAAATTTTGGTTTGGGTTATGAGTTTTACGTCACACGGATGACTTTGGTTTGAGTTTTGAGGTTTACGTCACACGGACGACTTTGGTTTGGGTTATGAGTTTTACGTCACACGGACGACTTTGGTTTTGGGTTTTGTTTTACGTCTCAAGGACGACTTTGTGTCTCATCGACTACGTCTCAATGACGATTTTATGTCTGGACAACGAATTGGGTTTGTTTTTCCAAGGGAGATTAAGTGAAGAGGAGAAAAAAATACTCAACGTTACATTGAGAAAAAAAATTATGAGGGGAGAAAAAAATACACAACATTACATTGAGATAAGAGAAAAAATGTAAGAAGAAGAAAATTTTTAAAGGGGAGAAATAATAAAAAGGTTTAGGGTTTCGGTCAAAAGGGTTTTTGAGTCGAGGGGATTGAATAACAAAAAAAGAATTTTTTGGGGTTTAGTCAAAAGGGGTTTTGAGCTGAGGGGGTTGAATTACAAAAAGGTTTAGGGTTTTTGAACATCTTGGAAACTTTTAAGAGTGGTGGGGGCTTTGGTAGTTGGTGGCGGAAGCAAGGTGGCGGAGAAGTTCTTCTATGGATCTTAGCTCTGATACCATATTAGAATAAAGAGAGTTGGACGAAGTCAATCAACACATGGAAGAGAGAAATTGAATTGAATGACTCAATTGATTATGAAGCTAGAGATACGTATTTATAGGATTACAATGAGGAATCTCTTAGAAGGAGAAGGTTTCTAATCTAATACAAAGATTATGTTTTCTAATCTAATAAAAGGGTTATGTTTCCTAATCTATATATACAATATATACTTGAATATAATATAATGATATTATATTTCTAATAGGGAATACACCAGTTGCTAACAGAACTGAACAAGAGCTATCTGAGTTTGGCATGAAAGGAGATGAAGGCCCAAGATGATGATCCATGTGTTCAACTGAGGAGATGGGAAGCCGGTTTGTACCTACCAATAGTTTATTTGTATGGGGATCTTGCCAAGGAAAGTTAGCCTTATCAAATATAACATGTCTTGATATATAAACTTTCCTAGTAGCTAAATCCAAACAACGGTATCCTTTACACATACCATCATAACCAAGAAAGACGCAGTGAATGGATTTTGGCAAAAGTTTATGTGCATTGGTATGGACGACATAAAGAAAACAAGAACAACCGAAAACCTTAAGAAAACGATAATCAGACTTTCGTTTCCACAATTTTTGATAAGGAGACAAGAACTTATGTTGACGCATAGGGAGTCGATTAATAAGGTACACAAGGGTGTTGAAAGCCTCTAACCAAAAGTTATAGGGAACTTTGGCTTTAGCCATGAGACACAAACCCATATCCACAATGTGGTAATGTTTACGTTCCACTACACCATTTTGTTGAGGGGTGTAGGGACATGTGAGTTGATGTTTAATGCCAATGGAGTTGAGATAATTAATAAAAACCCGACTAGTGAATTCTCCCCCCCCCCCATCTGTTTGAATGGTCTTAACAGTATGAATGGCAGATATTTATGAGACAGTTGGTTTTCAATCTAAGTTTTAAAAGTAGAACATATCTGTGTAACATTGGATTTGTGAGTCATAGGAAAAATCCACACAAAACGAGAGAAGTCATCAACAATAAACAATAGACAAATAATAGCAAAAACCATTTAAAGAATTAACAAGAGCGGGGCCCCAAACATCTAAATGAAGCATGTCACGTGGATGTAACGCATTAAATGTTCTGGAATAAAAATGTAAATTGCTAGACTTCCCTAAAGGACACCAATGACAACTGTGGTGTTCATCAATTTTACTACTTAAAGGTAAATTAAATTGCCGGCACAAAATTCTGAAAACTGGAGTGGAAGGATGACCCAATCGGGCATGCCAGATATCTTGACTCGACCGTTCACCAAGAAGTGCGACAGGACTATTGGATGATTCTGAATTGAATGCGAGCTTGTAGAGACCGCCCGAGTTACTACCAGAAATAAGAATCGCCTTCGTCTGATTGTCCTTGACACGAAAACCACACGAGTCAAGTTCAAAGATACAGTTATTATCCTTAGAAAATTGACGGATGGATAATAAAGGTCTATGAATGTGAGGTACATATTACATGTTACGAAGGCGAAAAGAATGATTGTTTATATGCACATCAGAACTACCAATGCGAGAGATATTTAACTTAGAGCCATTACTAACAGTAATTACATCTTTACCTGTGTACGGAGAAGATCTGGAGAAGGAAGTTGGGTCCGCAGTCATATGATTCGTGGCACCCGAATCAAGAATGTAAAGATTTTTATGAGCAGTATAAGCAGCAAACTTTTGACAGTCCAATGCACCATATTCATGACGAAAGCATAAATGACACGTGATATCCGGATTTGGCAAAATACTATGCCTGTTGTTTATAGAAAAATTCCCATGAGGTTGTGCCCCAATTCCCATTCCACTGTCCTCGTTTACCATTGCCCCCATTATTACGGGTGCCATTGCCACCACGGTTTTTACCTTTTCCATTACCACGATGCTGATTTCTACCACCACAATTTGCCCCGAAGTGAGCCTCAGGAGGGGCTGAAACCGTACTTTTCTCGACCTCTAAGGCAAACGCTTGAAGAGACGGAGCAGAGAATTTTTGGAGCAACATCTCCTCTGTTGTGCAATGCAGCGGAAGCAAATTGACAATAACCAAGAACACAATTGAGAAATCGAAAGAGAAAGAGATGTAATTAGGGTTATGAATTTCGGCCACTCTTCTATTAATCTGTGCAAATCTGTATTGTTTACATAGGATACAATCATATATATATGAACCAAACCCTAGCCCAACAACAAAGACAACGAAAATAGAAAAGCCCGCAAAACAGCTTCAGGCTGTCACCCAGGTGATAAGTGACTATTATATAGTCATTTATCCTTAGTTTTATATACTTTTTAAATGCATAAAGCATCATTTTCATTTCATTTTATGTACTTTTTAGTTCCTTTTTTATATTATCTAGATTTTACGCCTTTTGGTATATTTCTTGCATTTAAAGACAGGTTTTAGGGTCTTTTTATCAAAAGGATGCCTGGACACTTCAAGGCAAAAAACAGGGAAGAGCACCAACCAAATCAAGCACACAAAGTTAAATTCCAGGTGGAGCGGCCGTGCAACCAACATGGAGCGGCCGTACACTTAGCCATTTTTAGGCCATTTGTGGCCCTAAAATATAGAGCGGCCGTGTCTTGAAGAGGGAGTGGCCGTGTCATTATTTAGAGCGGCCGTGCAGCTTGGAGAGAAGCGGCCGTGCCAAGTGTCAAGACTCAAATTTAAATCTGGCGCCAAGGGTTGCACGGCCGTGCAACTTCCTTGACGCGGCCGTGCAAATCGTGACTGCAGATGTAAAGGCACATTTTGATGGCACCCAATTGAAGAGTCTCCTCCCAATTATAAATAGGACCCTTGTAATCAGTCTTAGATACGAAATTTTAGAGAGAAATCACTGATACTTCATAGATAGAAAATACAAACACTTGTGATAACAATTTCCAAAGAGATTTGAAGATCAAGTTCATTGTTTGTTCTTGAAATTACCTTGGAAGAAAAGCAATAAAGTGAAGCACCATTTCC
This sequence comes from Adenophora triphylla var. japonica, assembly GCA_022495995.1. Classification (NCBI taxonomy): domain Eukaryota; kingdom Viridiplantae; phylum Streptophyta; class Magnoliopsida; order Asterales; family Campanulaceae; genus Adenophora; species Adenophora triphylla. The sequence continues at coordinate 212,875 of JAFEMH010002038.1, forward strand.
AGCATTTGCCTTCTATATTCATAAGTCTTTCTTACTCAATCTCTTACTTTTATTTCTTATATGTTATAAATGGCTTGTGAGTAATCCCCCTTATTCTTGGGGTTGGAATCTCAAAAGCATACTTGTTCATCATTCAAAATGAAAAGTCTTGTCTTCTTTCTCCATCTAAACAATTTCTTTATATTATTCTCTAAATGCCTTACATTTTGGAGATGTCCAATTTGTATGATTCAGTCAATTGAGAGAAGTACCTAGCGGAGAATCTCGATTGACGGAACCATATAAAGAAACTAGGTTTCATTGATCACGAAAGTAGTTCAATGGCCTAGGGATGTTCCTTTGATGGAAAGTATGTTGACTCTCGTTCTTAATGGATTCTTACTAATTATGGTCAGCTAGAGATAAGCCGGAATGCCCATTTGTGACAGGGCGGGGGTAACATAAACGGAAATCTCAAACAGTTAGGACATAATTAGTGAAGAATACAAACGCTACTGTCTTAACCTGAAGTAGCATAGGCTTAACATACCATCCTTGCTTTTTATGAAAATCTTTTATCTCTAAGACAATGACAATTTGATGAACAATGTTATGTGTATGATTTCCAATCCCGAGAATGCTTCGTTTTATAAGAATTTAATTAAAGAATTTTCTGTTTATGTTCTCTCTATTTTTCTAAAAACAAATTTTATCTCCCCCCAATCTTCTCTATAATTTCTAAAGACAAAAATATTCCCTAAAGTAAACCTTGTCTCTGTGGGATCGACCCGTACTTGCACCCGCTATATTACAATAGCCCGTGCGCTTGCGGATATAAATAAACCGTTAGGTTTCGACCGAACAAGTTTTTGGCGCCGTTGCCGGGGACAACGGTTTACGTTTACTTTTATTTTTGTCTTTACTACATAATTTTTAGTTTTTGTTTTATTTTTACTATTTTGCTTTCTCTTCCGATAAATTGTTGCGTTTAATTTCTCTTCAAGTGTTTTTCTTATAGTTTATGAAACGGACTCGGACATACGTTGACAACTTTGATCCGGAACCCGAAAGAAGCTTTCACGAGAGATTAAGAAGATTTAGAGAAACTTTAAAGAAACATATGGAAGGAGAACAGCAAACACCCGCTAGGACCCTACGGGACTTTGTTAGCCCAAGTACCCCGGGAACTAGATCCCCTATTGTTGTGCCGAATGCCGGAGCGGCACACTTCGAGATAAAGTCACAGTTATTGCATATGGTTATGAATAACCAATACAGCGGCACCGCTTTCGAAGATCCCCATCTACACATCCAAACATTCCTTGAATACTGTGATACCACACGTATTCAAAATGTTACGGTGGAAGCAATCCGGATGCGCCTTTTTCCTTTCTCTCTTAAGGATAAGGCGAAACAATGGTTGAATTCGGTCCCCCAGAATTCATTAACAACATGGGACCAAATTCAAGAAGCATTCCTTGGTCGATTTTTCCCACCAAGCAAAACTGCCCAGATACGCACAAAGATCACTAACTTCTGTCAAACAGATAGTGAGACTTTGTATGATGCATGGGAGCGGTTCAAGGAACTTCTCAGAATGTGCCCCCACCACGGGCTTGAAAAGTGGTTGATTGTTCATACCTTCTACAACGGTCTCATATTCAAGACAAGAGATACCATTGATGCCGCTGCGGGAGGAGCATTGATGAACAAGGGGGTCGATGAGGCATACGACCTTATCGAGAACATTGCATTGAACCATTACCAATGGTCAAATGAGAGGGAGCAACAACAAGGTACGCCCGGTAAATATAATGTTGATGCAATTACTCTTCTCTCTTCTAAAGTTGACATACTTTTGAAAAAGTTTGAAAATCTTAATGTCAATCCCATTGCTAGTGTAAATGTGTTATGTTAACTATGTGGGTCTAACTCACATAGTACGGATAACTGCGAGTTACTTGACGTTACTTCTAACGATCAAGTGAACTTTGTTAATTCTTTTAGACAAAAAGGGGGGATGTATTCTAATACATACAATCTCTAATGGAGGAATCACCCCAATTTTTCCTATAAGAATAACAACGTTCTTAACCCGCAACCATCTACACAACCCCCGGGATTTGCACCTAAGAATTTCAACAACAATGCAAGTACCTTCCCCCCTAAATCTAAATTGGATCTTATAATGGACTTTGTAGTGGAAAATAAAAATTCCCAAGAAAAGATCAATAATGAATTTACGGAATGTTTTAAACTGCTTAATGCTAGGTTTGATAACTTGGCAACGCATAATAAGATGCTAGAAACTCAACAAGCTCAACAGGATACCCCAATGAATAGGCCACAAAGGAGTCTTCCCGGTCAACCTCAAAGGCCAAATGAGCAAGTTAATATGGTAAAAACTAGGGATGAGCAAGAAAAGATAAAATGCCCTAGAAATAATCATAGTCCAATCCCTCCGATGATTGAGACTAGTTTGGGGACGAAATCCCCTAAAAAGGAAGACAAGGATTATGATGAATTCCTTGATAACCTAGATGCCATTAATGTTAACATTCCATATTTTAGAAAAGATGAAGATATGCCTTTAGCCGTTAAACCTTTGAAAAAATTAATTTTTGAAAAAGAAAGGCTAGGAGAAAATGAGAATGTTATGTTGGCGGAGGAAGTAAGCGCTGTTTTGCAAAATAAAGACCCTCTGAAATTAAAGGATCCGGGTACATTCACCATTCCTTGTTGTGTTGGCAGAATAAACATAGATAACGTTGTCCTTGACTTAGGAGCTAGAGTTAGTATAATGCCATTATTGGTTAGCGAGAAGCTTGGTATAGGGGAACTCAAACCCACAACCATAACTCTCCAATTGGCAGACCGATCCGTTCAATACCCCGTTGGTATTATGGAAAACTTGCCTTGTTGAGTAGGGAACTTGATCATCCCTGTCAACTTTGTTAACTTGGATATGGCGGAAGACCATTATATTCCCGTCATTCTAGGAACTTTGTTAACTTGGATATGGCGGAAGACCATTATATTCCCGTCATTCTAGGAAGGCCATTTCTTGCCACTGCGGGGGCAATCGTAGATGTTAAAAATGGCACATTTTCCCTAAATATAGGGAAAGAAAGGGTCAAATTTAGTATGCATAGGTCAGTTCTTGAAGATCCCTATCTTGAGGCCTACACACCTAGTGAAGAGAATTGGACCCCAAATGAAGAGACCTACACCCCTAGTGAAGAAAATTGAATTCCTAGTGAAAAAGATTTAATGGGTGAGGAACCAAAATCAAAGGAAAAAATGGAAATAGATATTGAACCTTTGATTTGCAATAAAAATAATGATTTAGATATTTCTGCATGTCCCAAAACTAACAATGCAGTGAAAAAGTAAAAAAGAACAAAGAAGGAGGTCACTTCGAGTTATCGAAAGTGCAAAGACTATAGGTCGCTTGTTCTAACCAAGAAGTCAGGATGGAAGAAATGTCTACCGCAGAAGATACTCATTACCCCAGAAGGATTGCAATGGCAAGTTGTCAATGACAAAAGGCCAACCAAATATCATGCATCTCCTACTACCGGGAAGGGGTCGAGCTAAGGACCTAAAACAAGCATCATCGGGATGGTATTAAAAGAGAAAATTAAAAGTGGTGAAAATAATTAGCACGGCCGTGCAGTATAAGGTGGAGCGGCCGTGCAGTTCATATCGAGTCAGAACGGGTTGACTCAGCAAAAGGGGAGCGGCCGTGCAAGTTTCTTGACACGGCCGTGCAAAACGCCTGGGGAGTTGCGTCGTTTCAGTCAAAAGACGTACACTTCTCCCTCCTCCCTCATTTACTTCATCTTCTTCACTCCTCCCTCTATACCTCCGCCCCACCCATCTTAAATACCCATCTCTCTACCATTTTAACCCACAATACAATCCTCAATCCTCCTCAAATCCACCACTCAAACATCTCTCCCTCACCAAAATCATCCCAAAACCCTCTTAAAACCCCAAATTCCGAAAATTCAAAACCCTTCACCCATTTCATAAATTCAAAGGGGTTACTCCGAATCAAGGTGCAAGGAGGGAGCTTTTGGACGTTTTAGTGGTCGGGTAACAAGGATTTCGTGATTCCTTCAGCAAATTCTTCGGGTAAAAACTCTTTCACTTCTCTTGTCTTTTCAATTTTTTTGGGTCTTAAGATAATGTCTACCAAAGGGAAAGGGAAGGCTACAGAAAGAGTAACAAAGAAGTCTCGAAAAGAGCAAGGCTCTTCCTCTAACTTTAATCCTACTCTCAACACTTTGGGGATTGATTTTAGAAGTCCAAGGGAGACAGCACGTTTTGTTGCCTTAAGTTCTAAAAGGATTAGGCCAACCCAATTTCCTGATAGGCCTGCCCTAAGATCATTGGGAATCTATGATGATGTTATGACTTTGCATATGGGGATAAGATCCGGGGGTATTCTCCAAAAACATGAGAAGACTTATGAAGTTCTTACCCTAGAATTTTTGAGCACGGTGAAGAGTAGGATTAAGGAGGATACTTGTAGGTTGACGGGAAGGGTTTTTAATCAGTTCCATTTGGACTTTCGCCTTGGAGGAAGAGAGCTTCACTTAACCGGAGCCGAAGTTAGTAGAATTTTGGGATTATTCTTTGATACCGAAACTTTTCCCGACATGCCCATTGAATACAATGAGATTGCTTTTTGGAACTAAATTACCGGCCTTCCATCCTACACATCCCGAAGTGCCAAAGCCTCCTCTATCATTCACCCAACCTTCCGCCTTATACATAGAATTTTCGCTTGTACCATCTTCGCTAGGGAGGATAAGGGAACGGTGAATAGGAAGGAGTTGTTATTATTATGGGGATTTGCTCATAGGCGTACAAGGATGAATTTGTGTAATTTCCTTTTTGAGTTGATTGGTGACATCATTTCTCCAACCTACAATGGGGAAATTCATATTGGAGGTATAATTACTTTGTTTGCTAAGCACTTCAATTTTGAGATTCCAAATGATTAGGTCGAGGTGAGAGGGTCAACAAAATTGGATATTCCAACCCTTCGGACTATGCAGCTCATTACGGAGAGGGGGAATAACGAGTATAATTGGTTAGTAGGAGCGGGGAAAACGCCCTACATTGTACTCCCAAGCAACAATCTTCCCTCCGCCCGAGTAGGAGAACCCGAGACTTGGATATTTCCGATTGCCATAGAAGGAGAAGAAGAAGAAGAAGAAGAGGAAGAAAATTTGCAAGCCCCATTGCCACCCGACTTCTACCAGAGGTTTGATCAAATGTTTGCCCAACAAGGTCAATTGCTTGAGCAAAACGCTCAAATCCTTCAACAACTCGGCCAAATGGACGGTCGTATTCAATATGCCCAAGGAAGGATTGACGACATTTACAACTATGGGGCAAATTATTGGGACAACTTCCCACCACCACCACCACCATTTTAGTAAGTTTCTCTTTACCCTCCCGGAATTTGGCATTGTTCCTTAAAACATTGAGGACAATGTTCATTTCAAGTGTGGGGGGTATATCTATCCTTTTATTTTTCGCTTTCTAGTTTTAAATTTTTACTTGCTTTCTAGATTAGATTTAATTGCTTTCTAGTATAATTTTTTTCTTTTTTAACTTAGTTGCATTCTTCATTTATGCATGTATAATGGTATATAAAAAAACATAAACAAAATATATAAATATAAATAAATCCCTATGATGATCCATAATCATTATTTCTATGCTTGCCATTTGCCCTAGTATAATGCCTATTTATCTTTCCTCTCATATTTTCTATAAACTTAGAAATCTATAAAAGGAAAAATATAGGGATATTTTTAGGAAATAATTGAAAGCCTCATAAGTTAGTATAGCACAATATAGAGTTTCATCAAGGAAAATGCATTTGATTAGAAGGAATCTTTAAATCTACACTTGGTCATTTTTATGAAAATAAAATATTGAGAATATTTCTTCAAAATGTACATCTTTTATCTTTATTAAATGTTTATTCCCTTTTTAGAAGCACCTTTTGTTTTGCATCCCTTGAATCACACCCTTTCATCAAAAATTCCATCTTTCCATTTCTCAAATCAAATCAAAGTAAACATCTTTATCTTATTGCTAAAAAGAGTGACTTAGTCACCAATCCTTAAAAGCAAAAAGAAGCCTATTACTTCCTAATTAACTCGGGGCACGACGTTCGCTGCGACGATTCTTCCTTGCCAAACGGGAGTAATATCCTAAAGTATTCTTGATCTAAGTATTAGGAACATGGGGTTCGTCACCACAATGTCTCCTACTTGAAAGGATCAAAAATAACTTAGGTCTTTTGCAAAAATATAACACGTGCAAAAATGAGATAAATTTGTTTAACTTTGATGAGATTTTTCCACTATCATCATCCATTTTTCGCCCTTGTGATTCAAGAATACAATACAATTCTTCAGGAACTTCTAACTTGTGAATAAATGTTTATACTTTCTTTTGTACATTTTAAAGAAATAAATTCATCTTTTCTCAAAAATCACTCTAAAAAAGTGAAAGCTTTTCTTCTATCAAGAAATGAATCTAAGATTTATCCTTCTAGCATGCTTTACTTGGTCAAAATTCTATATATGCTATATTAGGTTATTGTCTTGCATTTTATCTCTTTAAAAATATCCCCAAAATGCTCCTTCCTAGATAAATTTTTAAAGGTATACAAAATATGATTAGAAAGACAAAGGCATTATCTAAAAAGGCATTTAGGGCTTTCTACTTTATTTCTGAGGGATCAATCTTGCTTTTTCTTCCTCTCCGTATTTTCATTCTAAGTTTGCTTGGGGACAAGCAAAAGCTTAAGTGTGGGGGAGTTTGATAAGTGACTATTATATAGTCATTTATCCTTAGTTTTATATACTTTTTAAATGCATAAAGCATCATTTTCATTTCATTTTATGTACTTTTTAGTTCCTTTTTTATATTATCTAGATTTTACGTCTTTTGGTATATTTCTTGCATTTAAAGACAGGTTTTAGGGTCTTTTTATCAAAATGATGCCTGGACACTTCAAGGCAAAAGACATGGAAGAGCACCAACCAAATCAAGCACACAAAGTTAAATTCATGGTGGAGCGGCCGTGCAGCCAACATGGAGCGGCCGTGCACTTAGCCATTTTAAGGCCATTTGTGGCCCTAAAATATAGAGCGGCCGTGTCTTGAAGAGGGAGTGGCCGTGTCATTATTTAGAGCGGCCGTGCATCTTGGAGAGGAGCGGCCGTGCGAAGACTCAAATTCAAATCTGGCGCCAAGGGTTGCACGGCCGTGCAACTTCCTTGACGCGGCCGTGCAAATCGTGACTGCAGATGTAAAGACACCTTTTGATGGCACCCAATTGAAGAGTCTCCTCCCAATTATAAATAGGACCCTTGTAATCAGTCTTAGATACGAAATTTTAGAGAGAAATCACTGATACTTCATAGATAGAAAATACAAACACTTGTGATAAAAATTTCCAAAGAGATTTGAAGATCAAGTTCATTGTTTGTTCTTGAAATTACCTTGGAAGAAAAGCAATAAAGTGAAGCACCATTTCCAGCATTTGCCTTCTATATTCATAAGTCTTTCTTATTCAATCTCTTACTTTTATTTCTTATATGTTATAAATGGCTTGTGAGTAATCCCCCTTATTCTTGGGGTTGGAAACTCAAAAGCATACTTGTTCATCATTCAAAATGAAAAGTCTTGTCTTCTTTCTTCATCTAAACAATTTCTTTATATTATTCTCTAAATGCCTTACATTTTGGAGATGTCCAATTTGTATGATTCAATCAATTGAGAGAAGTACCTAGCGGAGAATCTCGATTGACGGAACCATATAAAGAAACTAGGTTTCATTGATCACGAAAGTAGTTCAATGGCCCAGGGATGTTCCTTTGATGGAAAGTATGTTGACTCTCGTTCTTAATGGATTCTTACTAATTATGGTCAGCTAGAGATAAGCCGGAATGCCCGTTTGTGACAGGGCGGGGGTAACATTAACGGAAATCTCAAACAGTTAGGACATAATTAGTGAAGAATACAAACGCTACTGTCTTAACCCGAAGTAGCGTAGGCTTAACATACCATCCTTACTTTTTATGAAAATCTTTTATCTCTAAGACAATGACAATTTGATGAACAATGTTATGTGTATGATTTCCAATCCCGAGAATGCTTCGTTTTATAAGAATTTAATTAAAGAATTTTCTGTTTATGTTCTCTCTATTTTTCTAAAAACAAATTTTATCTCCCCCCAATCTTCTCTATAATTTCTAAAGACAAAAATATTCCCTAAAGTAAACCTTGTCTCTGTGGGATCGACCCGTACTTGCACCCGCTATATTACAATAGCCCGTGCGCTTGCGGATATAAATAAACCGTTAGGTTTCGACCGAACAAGTTTTTGGCGCCGTTGCCGGGGACAACGGTTTACGTTTACTTTTATTTTTGTCTTTACTACATAATTTTTAGTTTTTGTTTTATTTTTACTATTTTGCTTTCTCTTCCGATAAATTGTTGCGTTTAATTTCTCTTCAAGTGTTTTTCTTATAGTTTATGAAACGGACTCGGACATACGTTGACAACTTTGATCCGGAACCCGAAAGAAGCTTTCACGAGAGATTAAGAAGATTTAGAGAAACTTTAAAGAAACATATGGAAGGAGAACAGCAAACACCCGCTAGGACCCTACAGGACTTTGTTAACCCAAGTACCCCGGGAACTAGATCCCCTATTGTTGTGCCGAATGCCGGAGCGGCACACTTCGAGATAAAGTCGCAGTTATTGTATATGGTTATGAATAACCAATACAGCGGCACCGCTTTCGAAGATCCCCATCTACACATCCAAACATTCCTTGAATACTGTGATACCACACGTATTCAAAATGTTACGGTGGAAGCAATCCGGATGCGCCTTTTTCCTTTCTCTCTTAAGGATAAGGCGAAACAATGGTTGAATTCGGTCCCCCAGAATTCATTAACAACATGGGACCAAATTCAAGAAGCATTCCTTGGTCGATTTTTCCCACCAAGCAAAACTGCCCAGATACGCACAAAGATCACTAACTTCTGTCAAACAGATAGTGAGACTTTGTATGATGCATGGGAGCGGTTCAAGGAACTTCTCAGAATGTGCCCCCACCACGGGCTTGAAAAGTGGTTGATTGTTCATACCTTCTACAACGGTCTCATATTCAAGACAAGAGAGACCATTGATGCCGCTGCAGGAGGAGCATTGATGAACAAGGGAGTCGATGAGGCATACAACCTTATCGAGAACATTGCATTGAACCATTACCAATGGTCAAATGAGAGGGAGCAACAACAAGGTACGCCCGGTAAATATAATGTTGATGCAATTACTCTTCTCTCTTCTAAAGTTGACATGCTTTTGAAAAAGTTTGAAAATCTTAATGTCAATCCCATTGCTAGTGTAAATGTGTTATGTGAACTATGTGGGTCTAACTCACATAGTACGGATAACTGCGAGTTACTTGACGTTACTTCTAACGATCAAGTGAACTTTGTTAATTCTTTTGGACAAAAAGGGGGGATGTATTCTAATACATACAATCCCGAATGGAGGAATCACCCCAATTTTTCCTATAAGAATAACAACGTTCTTAACCCGCAACCATCTACACAACCCCCGGGATTTGCACCTAAGAATTTCAACAACAATGCAAGTACCTTCCCCCCTAAATCTAAATTGGATCTTATAATGGACTTTGTAGTGGAAAATAAAAATTCCCAAGAAAAGATCAATAATGAATTTAGGGAATGTTTTAAACTGCTTAATGCTAGGTTTGATAACTTGGCAACGCATAATAAGATGCTAGAAACTCAACAAGCTCAACAGGCTACCCCAATGAATAGGCCACAAGGGAGTCTTCCCGGTCAACCTCAAAGGCTAAATGAGCAAGTTAATATGGTAAAAACTAGGGATGAGCAAGAAAAGATAAAATGCCCTAGAAATAATCATAGTCCAATCCCTCCGATGATTGAGACTAGTTTGGGGACGGAATCCCCCAAAAAGGAAGACAAGGATTATGATGAATTTCTTGATAACCTAGATGCCATTAATGTTAACATTCCATATTTTAGAAAAGATGAAGATATGCCTTTAGCCGTTAAACCTTTGAAAAAGAAAGGCTAGGAGAAAATGAGAATGTTATGTTGGCGGAGGAAGTAAGCGCTGTTTTGCAAAATAAAGACCCTCCGAAATTAAAGGATCCGGGTACATTCACCATTCCTTGTTGTGTTGGCAGAATAAACATAGATAACGCTGTCCTTGACTTAGGAGCTAGCGTTAGTATAATGCCATTATTGGTTAGCGAGAAGCTTGGTATAGGGGAACTCAAACCCACAACCATAACTCTCCATTTGGCAGACCGATCCGTTCAATACCCCGTTGGTATTATGGAAAACTTGCCTTGTCGAGTAGGGAACTTGATCATCCCTGTCGACTTTGTTATCTTGGATATGGCGGAAGACCATTATATTCCCGTCATTCTAGGAAGGCCATTTCTTGCCACTGCGGGGGCAATCATAGATGTTAAAAATGGCACATTTTCCCTAAATATAGGGAAAGAAAGGGTCGAATTTAGTATGCATAGGTCAGTTCTCGAAGATCCCTATCTTGAGGCCTACACACCTAGTGAAGAGAATTGGACCCCAAATGAAGAGACCTACACCCCTAGTGAAGAAAATTGGATTCCTAGTGAAAAAGATTTAATGGGTGAGGAACCAAAATCAAAGGAAAAAATGGAAATAGATATTGAACCTTTGATTTGCAATAAAAATAATGATTTAGATATTTTTGCATGTCCCAAAACTAACAATGCAGTGAAAAAGTCAAAAAGAACAAAGAAGGAGGTCACTTCGAGTTATCGAAAGTGCAAAGACTATAGGTCGCTTGTTCTAACCAAGAAGTCAGGATGGAAGAAATGTCTACCGCAGAAGATACTCATTACCCCGGAAGGATTGCAATGGCAAGTTGTCAATGACAAAAGGACAACCAAATATCATGCATCTCCTACTACCGGGAAGGGGTCGAGCTAAGGACCTAAAACAAGCATCATCGGGTTCGTATTAACAGAGAAAAAATTAAAAGTGGTGAAACTGGTTAGCACGGCCGTGCAGTATAAGGTGGAGCGGCCGTGCAATTCATATCGAGTCAGAACGGGTTGACTCAACAAAAGGGGAGCGGCCGTGCAAGTTTCTTGACACGGCCGTGCAAAACGCCTGGGGAGTTGCGTCGTTTCAGTCAAAAGACGTACCCTTCTCCCTCCTCCCTCATTTACTTCATCTTCTTCACTCCTCCCTCTATACCTCCGCCCCACCCACCTTAAATACCCATCTCTCTACCATTTTAACCCACAATACAATCCTCAATCCTCCTCAAATCCACCACTCAAACATCTCTCCCTCACCAAAATCATCCCAAAACCCTCCTAAAACCCCAAATTCCGAAAATTCAAAACCCTTCACCCATTTCATAAATTCAAAGGGGTTACTCCGAATCAAGGTGCAAGGAGGGAGCTTTTGGACGTTTTAGTGGTCGGGTAACAAGGATTTTGTGATTCCTTCAGCAAATTCTTCGGGTAAAAACTCTTTCACTTCTCTTGTCTTTTCAATTTTTTTGGGTCTTAAGATAATGTCTACCAAAGGGAAAGGGAAGGCTACAGAAAGAGTAACAAAGAAGTCTCGAAAAGAGCAAGGCTCTTCCTCTAACTTTAATCCTACTCTCAACACTTTGGGGATTGATTTTAGAAGTCCAAGGGAGACAACACGTTTTGTTGCCTTAAGTTCTAAAAGGATTAGGCCAACCCAATTTCCTGATAGGCCTGCCCTAAGATCATTGGGAATCTATGATGATGTTCTGACTTTGCATATGGGGATAAGATCCGAGAGTATTCTCCAAAAACATGAGAAGACTCATGAAGTTCTTACCCTAGAATTTTTGAGCACGGTGAAGAGTAGGATTAAGGAGGATACTTGTAGGTTGACGGGAAGGGTTTTTAAACAGTTCCATTTGGACTTTCGCCTTGGAGGAAGAGAGCTTCACTTAACCGGAGCCGAAGTTAGTAGAATTTTGGGATTATCCTTTGATACCGAAACTTTTCCCGACATGCCCATTGAATACAATGAGACTGCTTTTTGGAACCAAATTACTGGCCTTCCATCCTACACATCCCGAAGTGCCAAAGCCTCCTCTATCATTCACCCAACCTTTCGCCTTATACATAGAATTTTCGCTTGTACCATCTTCGCTAGTGTGAATGTGGTGCCCAAATTTTGTGTTGGATTCACGCGAGTTTGAAGACATCCGGTTAAATTTGAAAAAACGGAGTCGCCACGCCATTTTGATTACCTCAAAACTTTGAAAAAAAGGTTTTTACTTGGGTTCGGAGGTTAAGTTACCCCTTGGGAAGAACGTTTGGCGTTCACCCAAAGTGCCTTGCCGAAGCAAGTCTCCCAAGATTTCAGTAATCGTGCTTGCTTGCGTGCTTTCTTGTGTGCATGTGTTTGAAAATAAAGGGGGGAAATGTCCCAAGTCGTCTTCCGGACGTACAAACCATTTGTTGGTTGTCGCTCGGGATTTCTTGGATTTTATGTATTCGGGATTATGATCCCGTCCTCATCTTGTGACTTGTGATCATCGCATTTTTAACCTCGGGACCCTCGGGACTTGCGTGATCGAGAGAATGACTCTCTTTTTAGTCAAAGATGAGGTTCTTTAGAAAAGGAGGGTCCTTAGCCCATCAATCCTACGCTTTAAGACGGTCGAGCTCGTATAGAGGCTTCATACTCTTTCTTAAGCGATAATTGGAGATATAGGGTTCAAGGTTGTCCCTCTCTAAAGAAATAATGAACCTTTAATGGAAGGAACGATGCAAAGATAGGACCTTTTACACCGGTCCGTTCCTAGGGTACTAATGGGGGAAAGGGGGAAATACATGTAAAAATGACACTTTAGTGAAAAGATGACATTTTTGGGTTGCAAATGATGTTTTTGGTTCCAAGAAGTGATCTTTATGGTTTGAAGAAATGATTTTGTGCAAAGAATGCATTTTTATGTTGGAAAATAGCATTTAATGTACAAGTGATGCATGAAAATGGCAAAGAATGGTTTTTTAATGCAAAGTATGCATTTTTAAGTATGAAAATGAGTTTTTGGGTGCAAAGAGTGCATCTTTATTGAAAAGATTGGATTTTTATATGCAAATGATGCATAAAGATGACATTTTTATTTAAAAGTAGGGGTTTTAGGTGCAAAGGATGCACCTTTATGAAAAAGACTACATTTTTATGACAAATGATGTCTTAATGCATGCAAAAGGGGAAGGGGATGATAAAGATATGATCTTTAACTATGAATGCCAAGTCCCAAGCAAGATATATGAATGCAATGAGCAAGTATATTAATTAAAATGCAAGGTTAGGGCGTGCGAGGTTACCAATGGCTTCCTTTGTTTCTTCGGACGGAGCTAGGAGGAGAGGTTGGTCTTGGGTCTTCAAGGAGGAGGGAGATGACTTCTTTAGCTTCTTCTTCACCTTCTTGAGCCTTCACTAATATTCTTCACGTCTTGGGAGTGACTGATTGTGGGTGTATTGTTTTTGGGGTGGTAATGTTGTTGTTGAAATGGGTAGAGGAGGCCTCTATTTATAGGTAATCTGGATAAGGTGAATGAAGCCGTGCGGCTAAGAGCAGCGAGCTAATGCAGCCGTGCGGGCTTATCCTGAATGACTCAGCATTCTAGAACCATGCAAGGTGGCAAATTCTAGAACCCTCCTTCCTAATTAAGAAAAACGTGTTTCTTAATTAGGAAGGATCCCCTTCAGCCCTTATTTAATAAAAAACAGTTCCGAAATGTTTCCGGAACGCTGGGAAGGTCTGGGGAATTACCGGAAAACTTACCGAAATTGTCGGGAAAATTAACCGGAAGGCATGAGCCAGATTTGGGTACTTACAGAAGCCCCTCGGCAACGTCACTTGCAAGGCAAGTGGGGTTGTCGATAGAAAAGGATCCGATCTGGCGAATGCCGAGACGGATTAGATGACCGAAACGGTCGAGTGGCTGAACCTTTTGGAAGGCTACCTACGTATCCCGGATGGGAATCAAGCCATAATCGTAGTTCGGAAAAGATCCACAGGGGAATGGGGTGTCATATGTGACGAATTGGCTGAACCTACAGGAGGCTACCTACGTATCCCGAAGGAATCAAGCCAGGTCGTAGTTCGAGCTTTGACTGAATCGAAATGTTATTCTTCCAACTTGGAATAACGGAGATCGAAAGATAGAGCGAAATGTCATTCTTCCACCTTGGAATGACGGAGATTGAAAGATAGAGCGAAATGTCATTCTTCCACCTTGGAATGACGGAGATCGCGAGAGAGGTCGAAATGTTATTCTTCCACCTTGGAATAACGGAGATCGAAAGAAAGAGCGAAATGTCATTCTTCCACCTTGGAATGACGGAGATCGCGAGAGATAGAGCGAAATGTCATTCTTCCACCTTGGAATGACGGAGATCGCGAGAGAGGTCGAAATGTTATTCTTCCACCTTGGAATAACGGAGATCGAAAGAAAGAGCGAAATGTCATTCTTCCACCTTGGAATGACGGAGATCGCGAGAGAGGTCGAAATGTTATTCTTCCACCTTGGAATAACGGAGATCGAAAGAAAGAGCGAAATGTCATTCTTCCACCTTGGAATGACGGAGATCGCGAGAAAGATCGAAATGTCATTCTTCCACCTTGGAATGACGGAGATCGAAAGAGATAGCGAAATGTCATTCTTCCACCTTGGAATGACGTAGATCGCGAGAGAGATCGAAATGTCATTCTTCCACCTTGGAATGACGGAGATCGAAGGAGAGAGAGCGAAATGTCATTCTTCCACCTTGGAATGACGGAGATCGCGAGAGAGATCGAAATGTTATTCTTCCACCTTGGAATAACGGAGATCGAAAGATAGAGCGAAATGTCATTCTTCCACCTTGGAATGACGGAGATCGCGAGAAAGATCGAAATGTCATTCTTCCACCTTGGAATGACGGAGATCGAAAGAAAGAGCGAAATGTCATTCTTCCACCTTGGAATGACGGAGATCGCGAGAAAGATCGAAATGTTATTCTTCCACCTTGGAATAACGGAGATCGAAGGAGAGAGAGCGAAATGTCATTCTTCCACCTTGGAATGATGGAGATCGCGAGAGAGATCGAAATGTTATTCTTCCACCTTGGAATAACGGAGATCGAAGGAGAGAGAGCGAAATGTCATTCTTCCACCTTGGAATGACGGAGATCGCGAGAGAGATCGAAATGTTATTCTTCCACCTTGGAATAACGGAGATCGAAAGATAGAGCGAAATGTCATTCTTCCACCTTGGAATGACGGAGATCGCGAGAAAGATCGAAATGTCATTCTTCCACCTTGGAATGACGGAGATCGAAAGAAAGAGCGAAATGTCATTCTTCCACCTTGGAATGACGGAGATCGCGAGAAAGATCGAAATGTCATTCTTCCACCTTGGAATGACGGAGATCGAAAGAAAGAGCGAAATGTCATTCTTCCACCTTGGAATGACGGAGATCGCGAGAGAGATCGAAATTTTGTAAAGAAGTAAGAAGGACTCGATGATTTTTGTAAAGAAAGTGGGATGTACCCGATAATTTTTTTGTAAAAGAAATGGGACGTACCCGAATCATTTGAAAATAGAATTGAAAATGCCAATGGCAAACAAAATGAGCCACAGGGGTAAATTTGTAAAATAGGCTACAGGGCATTACGTCACTATAGGGGTAACTAAAGTTTGTAAAAACTTGAGCGTACTTCTCAATCTCTTTCGAATCAGAGATATGGGTATCTAAAGTTTGGAAAACTTGAGCATACTTCTCAATCTCTTTCGAATCAGAGAATATGGGTATCTAAAGTTTGGAAAACTTGAGCATACTTCTCAATCTCTTTCGAATCAGAGATATGGGTATCTAAAGTTTGGAAAACTTGAGCATACTTCTCAATCTCTTTCGAATCAGAGATATGGGTAGCTAAAGTTTGGATTTTGACAATCCGGAAACTGTCGCCTGGCGTTATCTCATTATAAAGGGAATAACGGAGGCGCTTTTTTGGGAGAAAATGTTATCATTAGCAATTGGCACGTTACTTGAGCTTAGGGGTGATTTTTTTTTTCTTGGAAACATGGTAGGGACTGGGTCTGGATGTACATATGGAATGTGTTTGAAAATTGTTTAAGACGGGTTTCAAGCAGGTGGGGTCGTATCCCTTGGGTACGGACCGAACCGCTTGTTATGCTTTGAGATGTTGTCAACGTGGACTAGAATTCCTTCTTGGGCCGAGACTGGGTTTAAACCTCGGGTCTTGATTAAGGTCCTTTTCTTAAACTCGGCGCTTGAAGGCGATGCGACAGGCTTTTATAACCAAAGCGAGATGTTGAAGTGACCAAACCTCTCTTCTAGGGATGGATGTGACTTATCGGAGCCCCTGCGAGGAAAAACTTTGCAAAGCCCCATGTCTTACTAAAGCAAGGAAAGATCCTTTCATTTGGCAAAGCCCCGGTTGAATGAACCGAGTAGGCGAAGTGACTTGGCGAAGCCCCGTCCCGGTGACCTAGCAAAAATCCCAATCGATTGGTACTGCGAACGTGATCCTGGGGTTAATCTGACCAAGACTGAATTCATCTAGGGACCTAGTGAAGAACTCGATGCGAACCCCAAAAATGGCTAAAGAAGCCCCAGTTTAAAGGAATGACTTGGCAAAGACCCAACTTTGAAGAGTTCCAAGGCAGCCCTAATGCGAATTGTAGCAGAAGAGGGAAAACCTATCCTTTTTTTTTTTTAGTCAATCAGTCAACCTTAAGAAGATGTGAAAGAAAAGATTTTAGAAATGTATACATGCAGGGGCATATCTTTTCGAAAGGTGGGAATAAATCCCGATTTTGTGTTATTTTGATGGCCTTATTCGATGTAGGCACAAAAACTTGCTTTGGGTTTGACTCTTTTGAGAGAGTATAAGCATAGAAAGGTTGGTAAAAGTGTATGGAAGCCCCTGCTGACAGAAAATCAGTGTTTAGCACTATTTTTCCTAAGATGTAGAAAGAGAAGACTTGTCAAGACATCTGAAAACTTGTTTTATTTACGATGATCACAAGATTGCTTAAAACCCTTTATTAATATTCGGGTTATTCAACCTCTAATCTCGATATGAACAAACATTCTGATTAATCATGAGGAGAAATTCAATCAGTGTCACGGATCAAGGTTGGCTGGTGTGAAAGAAAGGTTTGTGTATAGGGAGGTCATTGATGAGACCGGGTTTTCTAGGATCTGACTGTGTCTATGGGAGAGGTCATTTGATGAGACCGAATTCTCTGGGATTTGAATATGCTTATGACCGGACCATTTCTGGTTGCCTACGTTCCCCTCATTGTGAGGAGCTCAGGTCGCCGTAGTTCGGCCTTGGCCGGACTGTGTTTGGGGAAATGGGATTTGTGGTTCCTTTTAGTGAAAAGGCTCGGATGAAAAGATTGGATGGTGAGGCTTGGGCCTCGGGATGATTCCTTGACCAAGTCATTTTTGGACGGCTGCTTCAATTGCTTCCTCTTTCATTGGGGGAGAAAGGATGAAATGCTTCTGACTTTGCTTCGACCGCCCGATCGACAACTTTCATTTGATTCGTCAAGCTTTTGATTGGCGGTGCTGGGTCCTTGGCCTCATTTTTTTTTATGTGCAACCTTGTTTTTTGCCTAGACTGCCCTTTTTTGGGATTTTCAGCCTAGCTGGGCATTACTCTTTTTGCACTAAGATTTTTCTCTTTTTTTTATATATATATATGTGCAACCCTGTTTTTTGCCTAGACTGCCCTTTTCTGGGATTTTCAGCCTAGCTGGGTATTACTCTTTTTGCACTACACATTTTTTTTATTTTCTGAAGCTCCTGAGGACCAAGGCGAGCCCCTGCTTGAACATTCTTGATACCCTTGAGGTTGTTGCCGACACGGGGTCAATCTTTTGATGCTGAGTGGCCTTTTGCTGTCCCTTGATGATGCCGCCGTTGTTGACTTGGTCAAGGTGATGGGGAGGACATGGTTTGGGTAAGTGTATGGCTTTGATGAAGGCCTTTTGTGGGGTGAGGAAAGTGTATGGCTTGATGAAGGCCTTTTGTGGGGTGAGGAAAGTGTATGGCTTGATGAAGGCCTTTTGTGGGGTGAGGAAAGTGTATGGCTTGATGGCATTAGTTGACTTTCTCACACCGATTAATCAGAATGTTAATTATTTCAAGAGATTATTTGTTGAGCAATGCAAGTGATCATATAAAATAAAA
Organism: Adenophora triphylla var. japonica; assembly: GCA_022495995.1. Taxonomy (NCBI): domain Eukaryota; kingdom Viridiplantae; phylum Streptophyta; class Magnoliopsida; order Asterales; family Campanulaceae; genus Adenophora; species Adenophora triphylla. Next base: position 231,215 of record JAFEMH010002038.1, read on the forward strand.
CCATTTCATTGAATGTAATGTAGGTGTGCAAATAATGTCTTAAGTCTAGCAAGAAAAGAAGAAGACTCTTTTATAGAAAATTGAAGATTAAATACAATGTCCGTAGAGGACTTGATTGAAAGAGAAAAGTACTAGAACCTACGAAGGTTGACTGAGAGACTATTTTCTTTTTATTTTTTTTTTATTTTTTTTATACTTAAGGATAGGTAGACCCTAGTCTAGCTACTCTTCGCGGGTTGGACTGCCAGGTAACTTGAGCTTTCCTTCGTAGATCAGCCACTGAATTTCTTTCTTCAGACCCACACACTTGTCTGTCACATGCCCAAAATGCTTGTGGTACTCGCAGAACTTGGTCCTGTCAACTCTACTGGGGTTTCTTGGCTTATAATTCTCGAGAGGTGTGAGAAGGCCTCGTTTCATCAAATCATCGAAAACTTTGCTCATGGGCATCCCAAAATTATCAGGCTGACGTTTCTGACCTTCCACTTCCCGAATCGACCTCTTACCATAGCTTTCTTTTTGGCCCATGGAGGTTCTCGAGCTTCCCATCTTCTATCAACTTCTGGATCTCATACCTCAAATAGGTGCAATCATCAGTGTCGTGTCCAGGGTATTGATGGAAAAGACAATGCTTAGACTCATCCAACTGAGCATTGTGGTTCCTGGGCTTCCAATTTTCCAATGGCTTTATCAGCTTTTCTTTCATCAGTTTTTCCAGCATCTTGCTTAAAGGCATCTCCGCATTGTCAAAATGAAGGGAGCGGGGTTTTCGGGAGACATTGCTGTTCTCCAGGCTTGGATTTCCATTGTCCAGTTGGTTCCACTGTTGGATTTGGTGAGGAAGCTACGACACCCTTTCCTTTGTGAGGAACCAGTGTGGGTACGGTTGCTGCTTGGTACTGATGGCATTGGGTTATGCTTGGTGGAGTCATTTCCTTGTCTGGTTCAACCTCTTGGGTCAATGGAGTATTGATACTCATCATGAGGTCAAGCTTATCTTGTATTTGTTTCACTTGCTCCATCAGTATTGCCACATGGGGGTCAACGGGAACTCTCGCAACAGGACTTGTATCAGCAGAGGGAGCCATAGTAGCAACCGGTGAAACCGACTACGAATTCATTAAGTCTCGGTAGGTGACCTGAAAACTTGGATCATCCTTTGGCAACTCATGATCGCATTCGGGCGGGTATAGGGGTTTCAGAACATAGCCACATATCTCGGGCGATTATGTGAAGCTGGAGTATAGGCGCGGTATTGGCCGAAACCGAGAACAGTGAGTGAAGCCCAATCCGTTCTGAGGAGCTGAGGGCGATGGAGCCCGGATGAGCTGGGATGTTGGAAAGGACTGAGGAGGAGTGGTCCTTGGCAAGGGATCGTATGTGGATGGAGGAAGGTATTGGTTATAGGCAGGGGGGTCTTGGTCATAGGATGAAGGGACTGAAATCACTGTTTCCAAAGTCTCATCTTCGACTACCACCAGAGAACCGTTCGACTCAGCGTGACACGAACTCCATGACGAAGGAGTGCGTCAATGAGCATGGCTTGCTTTGTTCTGATGAACCTTATGGGCGCTTTCCAAAGCCGGGACTAACTCTTCCTTCCTAAACATCCGATTTCCCTGCACCCTCACCGTTTTTCATCCAAATCGCCATTCGACTCTGAGCGATGGCTATCTGAACCTAAGGTTTTCTGAAAAGCCGCTGACCCAGTATTCTAGCCCACTTCTTTCTCGCTGCGGGAAAAGGGACAGGCAAGGTTTAGACTCGGGGATAGGTAAGGTTTAGACTTGAAGGTAAGTGAGGTTTAGACTCAGAGATGGGTGAGGTTTAGACTCGGGGGCAAGTGTTTAGGCTGAAAGCTCAAGTAACATGCACTTATCGCTTAACTTTTGCTTAAAACACATTTTCTCCTAATCCTAATTGATCGGAAAAGATGAGACCTTGAAAAGACAAGATCGAAAATCGGAGATCGGACCGAAAAGGTCTCGATTAGGGATTTGACCATGAAAGGTCGGGATAGGAAATCGGACCGAGGAGGTCTCGATTAGGGGTTTGACCATGAAAGGTCGAGATGGAAAATCGGAAATCGGACCGAGGAGGTCTCGATTAGGGGTTTGACCATGAAAGGTCGAGATGGAAAATCGGAAATCGGACCGAGGAGGTCTCGATTAGGGGTTTGACCATGAAAGGTCGAGATAGGAAATCGGACCGAGGAGGTCTCGATTAGGGATTTCAGAGACAGGACCATGCAATTATGATTACATTAATTGTTCAAGTTTACTTAAAACAATGTCTTTTATTTATTTCTATTTGGTTGGAAAAGGGGGTTTGCCCTTCTTTTTCGCAACTACTCTAGATCCTGGATCAGTGGGTTCCGTCACTACGTCTATAAGCCCCTCGTATTCCACCTGTATTTTGACCTCCCAGGGTGGACAGCCCCGGGCGAGGGTCCTATAGGGCACGCGGATCCCACCGACCGAGAGTAAAGAACGCTCCTAACGGGTCTAGCGGGTCATAGGAACTTTCAACGCACGAGCAATGCGGATTATAGTCAAGGCAATACCGGGAAAGTCTCGTCTTTCTGCCTTGATAGAATTTCGGCAGAATTTCGCTTGAGCGAATGACGTTTTGACTTTCGGTAATGTCCGAGAAGATAATAGGCATGGGTCGGGCGGCAAAAGCCGGATGACACAGTGTCACATTGAACTTCGTTGCATACGCCGGGCGTGAGTCAGAATCGAAGTCAATGCCGGGTCAAGATCTTGCCAATTTTTCCTTGTCGGAATTTTAGCAGAGCTTCGCTTGAAAGATCTTTTGATTTGTTGGCAAAGACTCGGTCTTGACTCTTACGCATTCCGTGCAGGTCAAGGTCAATAGTCAATGTTGGAGTTGAGATCTCGCCAATTTTTCCTTGTCGGAATTTTGACAGAGTTCTTCTTCCGTTATGAACTAAGGTTTGACCTTTACGAGGGTATGCAACTGAGCTATATGACACGGACTAGACCAAAAACCAACCAAAAGTCACGGTTTTTTGAAACGTGTGACACGGACTGTGCATTAGTCGACACTGACGGCCATGGGGAGGTTGGGATGATTCCGTGCGCGCCCGGGAGCATCGTAAGGCGGTCCGTGACTGCAGCTGGAACCACCCTCGGGTTTGAAGGACGTGCGTGCAAAAGTGTACGGGATATATCGGGTGCGCGTAGTGTGCGGTCTCCTAAAAATGTTCCTTTTGAGTTAAAACAGAGATTTTCGAAATGTGTTTTAAAGGAATGATTTTCGGGACGGGGAGAATGCAACACATAAGCACGTAAATTTTACGGGAGCCCCGGTCGATCATGGAGGCCCGAGTATCCCCAAGTCGCTAGGTGCCCAGTTAGCCATGATTTTTCCTGGTGGAATTGCCACTGAGGTCGCCCGGTCAGAATCCAATGAGGATTGAGCCGTACGACTGCATGGATCAATTTTCCAGGTTCCACTCCTTTTGCTATTTTTCGGGTTGTTTCCCGTTTCAAAGTATGCACAGATTCCAAGATGCAAATGATGCAATGCATGGTAAAGAAAGCAAGCATGATTAATGAAATCGGCGATGGGAGTCTAACCCGCTCAAAGGGAAAAGCTTTCTTTTATTTTTTTTTTCAAAATTGTTTTTTGAAAAAAGGGATACTGGTACGTGGATTGTTAAACCACCGGTTATCCCAACTCCCACGTCAGGGAGTGTACAGGAAGGGTAAGTGGTTTCCACCTATATACCGAGTATCTATTTTTTTATTTTGAAAAATAGAAGCTTTTCTCCTTTGGGTATGTCCCCAGCGGAGTCGCCAAACTGTGAATGTGTGCCCAAATTTTGTTTTTGTTGGATTCACGCGAGTTTGAAGACATCCGGTTAAATTTGAAAAAACGGAGTCGCCACGCCATTTTGATTACCTCAAAACTTTGAAAAAAAGGTTTTTACTTGGGTTCGGAGGTTAAGTTACCCCTTGGGAAGAACGTTTGGCGTTCACCCAAAGTGCCTTGCCGAAGCAAGTCTCCCAAGATTTCAGTAATCGTGCTTGCTTGCGTGCTTTCTTGTGTGCATGTGTTTGAAAATAAAGGGGGGAAATGTCCCAAGTCGTCTTCCGGACGTACAAACCATTTGTTGGTTGTCGCTCGGGATTTCTTGGATTTTATGTATTCGGGATTATGATCCCGTCCTCATCTTGTGACTTGTGATCATCGCATTTTTAACCTCGGGACCCTCGGGACTTGCGTGATCGAGAGAATGACTCTCTTTTTAGTCAAAGATGAGGTTCTTTAGAAAAGGAGGGTCCTTAGCCCATCAATCCTACGCTTTAAGACGGTCGAGCTCGTATAGAGGCTTCATACTCTTTCTTAAGCGATAATTGGAGATATAGGGTTCAAGGTTGTCCCTCTCTAAAGAAATAATGAACCTTTAATGGAAGGAACGATGCAAAGATAGGACCTTTTACACCGGTCCGTTCCTAGGTTACTAATGGGGAAAGGGGAAATACATGTAAAAATGACACTTTAGTGAAAAGATGACATTTTTGGGTTGCAAATGATGTTTTTGGTTCCAAGAAGTGATCTTTATGGTTTGAAGAAATGATTTTGTGCAAAGAATGCATTTTTATGTTGGAAAATAGCATTTAATGTACAAGTGATGCATGAAAATGGCAAAGAATGGTTTTTTAATGCAAAGTATGCATTTTTAAGTATGAAAATGAGTTTTTGGGTGCAAAGAGTGCATCTTTATTGAAAAGATTGGATTTTTATATGCAAATGATGCATAAAGATGACATTTTTATTTAAAAGTAGGGGTTTTAGGTGCAAAGGATGCACCTTTATGAAAAAGACTACATTTTTATGACAAATGATGTCTTAATGCATGCAAAAGGGGAAGGGGATGATAAAGATATGATCTTTAACTATGAATGCCAAGTCCCAAGCAAGATATATGAATGCAATGAGCAAGTATATTAATTAAAATGCAAGGTTAGGGCGTGCGAGGTTACCCAATGGCTTCCTTTGTTTCTTCGGACGGAGCTAGGAGGAGAGGTTGGTCTTGGGTCTTCAAGGAGGAGGGAGATGACTTCTTTAGCTTCTTCTTCACCTTCTTGAGCCTTCACTAATATTCTTCACGTCTTGGGAGTGACTGATTGTGGGTGTATTGTTTTTGGGGTGGTAATGTTGTTGTTGAAATGGGTAGAGGAGGCCTCTATTTATAGGTAATCTGGATAAGGTGAATGAAGCCGTGCGGCTAAGAGCAGCGAGCTAATGCAGCCGTGCGGGCTTATCCTGAATGACTCAGCATTCTAGAACCATGCAAGGTGGCAAATTCTAGAACCCTCCTTCCTAATTAAGAAAAACGTGTTTCTTAATTAGGAAGGATCCCCTTCAGCCCTTATTTAATAAAAAACAGTTCCGAAATGTTTCCGGAACGCTGGGAAGGTCTGGGGAATTACCGGAAAAATTACCGAAATTGTCGGGAAAATTAACCGGAAGGCATGAGCCAGATTTGGGTACTTACAGCTAGGGAGGATAAGGGAACGGTGAATAGGAAGGAGTTGTTATTATTATGGGGATTTGCTCATAGGCGTACAAGGATGAATTTGTTTAATTTCCTTTTTGAGTTGATTGGTGACATCATTTCTCCAACCTACAACGGGGAAATTCATATTGGAGGTATAATTACTTTGTTTGCTAAGCACTTCAATTTTGAGATTCCAAATGATTGGGTCGAGGTGAGAGGGTCAACAAAATTGGATATTCCAACCCTTCGGACTATGCAGCTCATTACGGAGAGGGGGAATAACGAGTATAATTGGTTAGTAGGAGCGGGGAAAACGCCCTACATTGTACTCCCAAGCAACAATCTTCCCTCCGCCCGAGTAGGAGAACCCGAGACTTGGATATTTCCGATTGCCATAGAAGGAGAAGAAGAAGAAGAAGAGGAAGAAAATTTGCAAGCCCCATTGCCACCCGACTTCTACCAGAGGTTTGATCAAATGTTTGCCCAACAAGGTCAATTGCTTGATCCAAACGCTCAAATCCTTCAACAACTCGGCCAAATGGACGGTCGTATTCAACATTCCCAAGGAAGGATTGACGACATTTACAACTATGGGGCAAATTATTGGGACAACTTACCACCACCACCACCACCATTTTAGTAAGTTTCTCTTTACCCTCCCGGAATTTGGCATTGTTCCTTAAAACATTGAGGACAATGTTCATTTCAAGTGTGGGAGGGGGTATATCTATCCTTTTATTTTTCGCTTTCTAGTTTTAAATTTTTACTTGCTTTCTAGATTAGATTTAATTGCTTTCTAGTATATTTTTTTTCTTTTTTAACTTAGTTGCATTCTTCATTTATGCATGTATAATAGTATATAAAAAAATATATATAAATATAAATAAATCCCTATGATGATCCATAATCATTATTTCTATGCTTGCCATTTGCCCTAGTATAATGCCTATTTATCTTTCCTCTCATATTTTCTATAAACTTAGAAATTTATAAAAGGAAAAATATAAGGATATTTTTAGGAAATAATTGAAAGCCTCATAAGTTAGTATAGCACAATATAGAGTTTCATCAAGAAAAATGCATTTGATTAGAAGGAATCTTTAAATCTACACTTGGTCATTTTTATGAAAAAAAAAATATTGAGAATATTTCTTCAAAGTGTACATCTTTTATCTTTATTAAATGTTTATTCCCTTTTTAGAAGCACCTTTTGTTTTGCATCCCTTGAATCACACCCTTTCATCAAAAATTCCATCTTTCCATTTCTCAAATCAAATCAAAGTAAACATCTTTATCTTAATGCTAAAAAGAGTGACTTAGTCACCAATCCTTAAAAGCAAAAAGAAGCCTATTACTTCCTAATTAACTCGGGGCACGACGTTCGCTGCGACGATGCTTCCTTGCCAAACGGGAGTAATATCCTAAAGTATTCTTGATCTAAGTATTAGGAACATGGGGTTCGCCACCACAATGTCTCCTACTTGAAAGGATCAAAAATAACTTAGGTCTTTTGCAAAAATATAACACATGCAAAAATGATATAAATTTGTTTAACTTTGATGAGATTTTTCCACTATCATCATTCATTTTTCGCCCTTGTGATTCAAGAATACAATACAATTCTTCAGGAACTTCTAACTTGTGAATAAATGTTTATACTTTCTTTTGTACATTTTAAAGAAATAAATTCATCTTTTCTCAAAAATCACTCTAAAAAAGTGAAAGCTTTTCTTCTATCAAGAAATGAATCTAAGATTTATCCTTCTAGCATGATTTACTTGGTCAAAATTCTATATATGCTATATTAGGTTATTGTCTTGCATTTTATCTCTTTAAAAATATCCCCAAAATGCTCCTTCCTAGATAAATTTTTAAAGGTATACAAAATATGATTAGAAAGACAAAGGCATTATCTAAAAAGGCATTTAGGGCTTGCTACTTTATTTCTGAGGGATCAATCTTGCTTTTTCTCCCTATCCGTATTTTCATTCTAAGTTTGCCTGGGGACAAGCAAAAGCTTAAGTGTGGGGGAGTTTGATAAGTGACTATTATATAGTCATTTATCCTTAGTTTTATATACTTTTTAAATACATAAAGCATCATTTTCATTTCATTTTATGTACTTTTTAGTTCCTTTTTTATATTATCTAGATTTTACGCCTTTTGGTATATTTCTTGCATTTAAAGACAGGTTTTAGGGTCTTTTTATCAAAAGGATGCCTGGACACTTCAAGGCAAAAGACATTGAAGAGCACCAACCAAATCAAGCACACAAAGTTAAATTCCAGGTGGAGCGGCCGTGCAGCCAACATGGAGCGGCCGTGCACTTAGCCATTTTTAGGTCATTTGTGGCCCTAAAATATAGAGCGGCCGTGTCTTGAAGAGGGAGTGGCCGTGTCATTATTTAGAGCGGCCGTGCAGCTTGGAGAGGAGCGGCCGTACGCAGTGTCAAGACTCAAATTCAAATCTGGCGCCAAGGGTTGCACGGCCGTGCAACTTCCTTGACGCGGCCGTGCAAATCGTGACTGCAGATGTAAAGGCACCTTTTGATGGCACCCAATTGAAGAGTCTCCTCCCAATTATAAATAGGACCCTTGTAATCAGTCTTAGATACGAAATTTTAGAGAGAAATCACTGATACTTCATAGATAGAAAATAAAAACACTTGTGATAACAATTTTCAAAGAAATTTGAAGATCAAGTTCATTGTTTGTTCTTGAAATTACCTTGGAAGAAAAGCAATAAAGTGAAGCACTATTTCCAGCATTTGCCTTCTATATTCATAAGTCTTTCTTACTCAATCTCTTACTTTTATTTCTTATATGTTATAAATGGCTTGTGAGTAATCCCCCTTATTCTTGGGGTTGGAAACTCAAAAGCATACTTGTTCATCATTCAAAATGAAAAGTCTTGTCTTATTTCTCCATCTAAACAATTTCTTTATATTATTCTCTAAATGCCTTACATTTTGGAGATGTCCAATTTGTATGATTCAGTCAATTGAGAGAAGTACCTAGCGGAGAATCTCGATTGACGGAACCATATAAAGAAACTAGGTTTCATTGATCACGAAAGTAATTCAATGGCCTAGGGATGTTCCTTTGATGGAATGTATGTTGACTCTCGTTCTTAATGGATTCTTACTAATTATGGTCAGCTAGAGATAAGCCGGAATGCCCATTTGTGACAGGGCAGGGGTAACATAAACGGAAATCTCAAACAGTTAGGACATAATTAGTGAAAAATACAAACGCTACTGTCTTAACCCGAAGTAGCGTAGGCTTAACATACCATCCTTGCTTTTTATGAAAATCTTTTATCTCTAAGACAATGACAATTTGATGAACAATGTTATGTGTATGATTTCCAATCCCGATAATGCTTCGTTTTATAAGAATTTAATTAAAGAATTTTCTGTTTATGTTCTCTCTATTTTTCTAAAAACAAATTTTATCTCCCCCCAATCTTCTCTATAATTTCTAAAGACAAAAATATTCCCTAAAGTAAACCTTGTCTCTGTGGGATCGACCCGTACTTGCACCCGCTATATTACAATAGCCAGTGCGCTTACGGATATAAATAAACCGTTAGGTTTCGACCGAACACCAGGCGCCCGCCCCGTGAAATCCCAGGCGCCCGCCAGGCGATGAATACAACAACCTTGAAGTCTCTGGAGCTGAGGCGCCCGCCTCGCATGAATCCATGCGGTCGCCTCAAGATGTTCCAACCCAGACCAACTTACTGCCTTTGAGGCGCGCGCCTCAAGCCTAGCCAGGCGGCCGCTGTGGAGGTAAGGAATTCCTTGTATTCTTGGCCAAAACCCCCAAGAATACGTTGAATAAGCACACCATCGTCGACGGGATCACCCGCAGCGGTAAGAGCGCCATCAATCTGTGAAGCACGAAGAAGATAATCAGCAATCGACATCTCTGTAGGTTTCTTGAGATCATGAAGCCTTTCCTTTTGTGTGTTAATTTGAAGAGCGAAAGTTGCACCAAACGGCTTTGCCAGAACTGCCCAGGCCGCCGGAGTTGTGTCGCTTGAATTGAGGTAGGGCTGGGTGACAGTCCCTTTAATCCAGCCACAAACGAGGTCAGTTGCCGCCTTCCAAAGAGCATGATTCGGATTTGTTGAGCCATCTATTGGGACAGATCAACAAACCAAACACAAGACAAACCAAAGTCTGTACAACAACTAAACTACCCTTCTTCCTTGCCCTTGAACATGTTGAAGCAATGTAAACACAACACAAAATGGCAGCAGCAATATGGCAACAAAACTAGAGAGAACACCAACAATTTTTTACGTGGAAATCCTCTTCGATGTGAAAAGGAAAAAAACCACGGGACCGTAGTCCACCAAAATCTCCACTAATAACAATGGGAATATGTTTGGGGTAGAAGATCTCCAGCAACATGTTACAGTTCCACATCTCATCCTGGAATAACAACTTGATGCATCAACCTGATTGACTGTATGTATTACCGAAGTTATTGTGTGGTGATATTTTAGGAACCGTTACCAAAGCTCCACCAACGTTACGGACCAAGTCAAAAGAGTTATCTACAACGTTTACTTGGCAACTGATATGTTATCATCATCAAACCTCCTGTGAGATTCTAGGCACAATATGAGGAATCACATTTACTTTGTTACATCTGTTACTTCCCCTTGTATTTAAATTAGCAATCACATGTATACACACACACACGTATTACAATCACTTACACTCTATGTATTGACGACAACACTCCATCATCATCATCATACTAATAATATTCCATTGTTCCGAGGTTTTATGCCGGGGAACAAGTTGTTTATGGGGTTTCCTCTTTAATTCCCTTTGTCTTTACGTCTTGGATTTACATTATCATATTCCATTGTGCCCAATTTTTCATCTTTGAAATTGAATTGCTTGAATTCGACCAAAACAGTTTGGCGCCGTCTGTGGGAACTTTGGTCTTTTGATTAAGAGAAAAATTCAAGATGTCTACTGGAATGTCGTCTGCAATGACTTCAGCCGGAGCCACCACCAGAGTACTAACTTCCAGCCAGAATGTTGGTTCCACTACAAGTTCAACCCAGATTCCGGGAGGAACATCAGTTGCAACTACACAAGAGATTCCGTCAGACATCGTCTCCAACCTGACAAATACAATAAACGAATTGAGATGACAGATGATGGTACAGACTGATACCTCCACGATGCTGATGAACAATGTAGCCAGGTTGCAACATGAAGTTTCCACTCTCCAAGCTGGTCCTTCTGGGGCGCGCCAAAATGCATCTCTCGGAGTTTTCCAGGGTGTAAATCCTAACATGGGTTCCAGTATGTTCTCTCCATTCAAACCTAGGAGGCTCGGCTATGATAGGGATACAGGGACATTAACTGATAATGTGGGATTCATACCCACGACTAACGCCACCACGAACAGTGTGGTCACCAATCCTGAGGTTGCCCAGACCGCCACGGCGACATTTATGACCCCTATCCAAGGACCATCAGGGAGTTCTAATCCACAAGTTAATTTTATTACTTATTATGCTGCTGCTAACCCCGTTGCGGGAAATCCGGTGAACAAACAATTGCAAGAATTGAGGAAAATGGTGATGAATGTACCTGGAATCACATTGTCGTACCATCAGGCTTCCCCAACCTGTTATAATGAATCAAGCTTTACCCCAGCCATCACCAACATGGTGATACCAAAGAAATTCACCGTTCCCCACATGAAGCAGTGTGATGGGACGACTGACCCATTGGAGCACATTGCCTTGTACCAGGAAAAGATGGATGTGAATGACATCTCTTTACAATTTAAGGAAGCTTGCCTCTATAGGGGCTTTGGCTCCACCTTGACCCGTGCCGCCTTGCGATGGCTCATTAACCAACCTCTAGGCTCTATTGGATCCTATGCTCAACTCATTAATATGTTTACTAATCAATTTTCTTACAACAGGGTATTTGAGAAACTAACCAGTGATTTATACAGGATAGTCCAACAACCTGACGAATCCTTGAAAGACTATTTGAGCAGGTTCAACAAAGAAGTTGTTGACATCCCCAACATGGACATGTCTACAGCAACGGAGGCCTTTAGGATGGGGATTAAGAAAGATTCTCCTTATTATGAGGAATTGGTGATGACTCCCTGCAGGAGACTAGAAGAAGTCAGAACGAGGGCCGTAAAATTCATCAGGTTGGAGGAAGACAAATTGATGCAAGAGAAAGCGGCCAAGAGAAGCGTTACCCCTGAGCATTCTGGTGGCAAGATGGAAACATCCCACTCTAGATCCAATAGGGCAAACCCTACTCTAAACTTGATCACTCTAGCATTAATACTGTCAATGATAATGGTGATGATGATGGGTCCCAATATCCAAAAATAGATGACTACTGTTTCTCTGTTTATATTGCAGAAATTATACACGCCATGGACAACCTAGGAGAAAAAGCAAGGTGGCCCAAGAAGTCTGACAAGCCCTCCGGTTGGAAGGACAAGTCTAAATGGTGTGCCTATCATGAAGACTTTGGACATACCACTAAAAACTGCATCTCCTTAAGAAAGGAAATAAGACATTTTTTATCTAAAGGGCCCCTCAAAGATCTACTAGGCAAGCAGTGTGGACGAAATGACAACCAGGAGCAACAAGCTGAGAATCCACCAACTCCTCCGGTCCCAACCAAGGTGGTCAACATGATCAGTGGAGAGTCAGACATATGCGGTACATCTTACTCAGCCACCAAGCTTCAGACTTAAAAGAGGACAGGTTAAACTTGCCAGCAAGACCGTCAGTGAAGGATAGTAGCCAAGAAATCACGTTCGATGAAGATGATAAGGGCGACACTTGGATCCACATCATGATGCTCTCGTTGTAACTTTACAAGTTGCCAACTTCTTGGTGAAATGTATCTTGATTGATAATGGAAGCTCCGTCAACATAGTGACCAATGATAGCTTGGCAAGCATGGACATTCCGCTCGAGCATGTTACTAGAAGTTCATCCGTTCTAGTCGGGTTCAGCGGAGAAACTAAGCATACCTACGGGGAAATCAAGTTGTCGGTCTACGTCGAAGGAGTAAATTCCATGGAGAAATTCTGCGTCATAGAATACAAGTCATCTTATAATATCATCTTGGGCAGACCTTGGATTCACAACATGAAGGCAATTCCATCAACCTACCACCAGTGCATCAAGTTGCCAACACGTTGGGGGGTTGTCAAAGTGAAGGGAGTCCAGCAAACAACAAAGGAATGTTACAAGGTGTCAATGAAGACAACAAGCACCCCTAGGCAAGCATAGCAATTAAAGAAGAAGGCACGTGATGTCCTGGAGGTGGCCAAAAATGATATCAAAGAAATCCAACTTGATCCCTCCAGACCTGATGTCAAAGTGCTAGTTGGAGTTGATATCCCTCATGAACTTGAGAAAGATATAGTAGAGTTCTTGAGGCCTATAGCCAACTGTTTCACCTGGAAACACGAAGACATGACATGGATCAGCAAGGACATCATTACCCACACGTTGAACGTTGATCCTAACATAAAGCCCGTCCATTAGAAAATAAGGAAATTCGCACATGAGCGCTACCAGATCAAAATGGAAGAAGTAAAATGGCTGCTGAAATCCAAGATGATCAGGGAAGTTGATTACCCGAGGTGGTTGGTCAATGTGGGAGTCGTTGAAAAGAAGAATGGCAAATGGCACGTATGTGTGGATTTCACATATTTAAACAGAGCTTGTCCGAAAGACCCCTTTCCTCTACCTCATATTGATTCTCTAGTGGATGCAACGGCCGGTCATGACATCATAACCTTCATGGATGCTTCTTCAGGATATCAACAAATCCAAATGGAACCGTCAGACCAAGAAGACACTGCTTTCATTACCCCTGAAGGTATATATTGTTATATTGCTATGCCATTCGGACTAAAAAATGCAGGTGCAACTTATCAAAGGTTGGTTAACAAGATATTCAAGGATCAGCTTGGAAAAACCATGGAAGTCTACATTGACGACATGGTGGTGAAGTCAAAAAACATTGACGATCATGTTGAACATCTTAAAGAAGCATTTGACATCTTGGAAACCTTCAACATGAAGCTTAACCCCTCCAAATGCAATTTCGGAGTTAGGGCTGGAAAATTTCTTGGATACTTGGTAACCAAGAGGGGCATAGAAGTAAGTCCTGAGCAGATCAAGGCTATCACCAACTTGGAGTCACCCAGAACCGTTAAGGACGTGCAGAGACTTATAGGCAGAGTGGCAGCTCTCAACCGGTTTATCTCCAAGTCTTCTGACAAATGCAGGTTGTTCAACGAAGTACTCAAAAAAAAAAACAAGTTGTTCCGGTGGACCAGTGAACATGAAGCAGCCTTCGTCCAACTTAAGGAGTATCTTACAACCCCACCATTATTGTCCAAGCCAGAGTAGGGAGAACCATTGCTCCTATACCTTGCGGTATCTGAAACTTCAGTCAGTCCAGTCTTGGCCAGAGAACAAGGTGGTATGCAACATCCTATCTACTACATAAGTAAGTCTTTACTTGATGCAGAAACCACGTACTCTCACCTTGAAAAATTAATACTTGCTTTAATTACCACCTCTATAAAATTTCGCCATTATTTTGAAACCCACGTTATTATTGTCAAGACTAACTATCCTATCAGAAGTGTGATGAGAAAACCTGAGATTTCAGGTAGGATGGCTAAATGGTCGGTACTACTTAGTACTTATGACATACAATATGAAGCAAGGGCTACCATCAAGTCACAAGCCTTGGCAGACTTTGTGGCAGACTTCAGTCCCAACTTGCAGCCCGAGGTCAAACTCGAGGTCCAACAACTTGAAGGCATTGGCTCTCCCAGGTATTGGATACTGTACACGGATGGTGCTTCTAATGCCAGGGGCACATGTTTGGGAATCGTCCTGAAATCGCCTCAAGGAGACTTAATCCCTCAAGATGTGGCTTGTGAGTTCAAAGCAAGGAACAATGAGGCTGAGTATGAGGCCCTCATTATGGGATTAACTACCGCTTTAAATTTAAACGTTAAGCATATTAATGTATTTTGTGATTCCTTATTATTAGTTAACCACTTTAATGGGTCTTATACAACTAAGCAGGCTAAGATGACAAGTTATCTTCAACATGTTAAGATGTTAGCTGGGCAGTTTGCAGACTTCACTTTCGAACATATTCCACGAGAATAAAATGCTGAAGCAGATGCATTAGCTAACCTGGGTTCAAGTTGCAAAAGCATGCTGAACAATACCATCCCCATCATTCATGTCATGCATCCAGCTATAGATCCACTCGAAACATGCCAATTTAATGATTAGCTTGATGCCGTGACCATGCCTATCAGCAATTCTACATCCTGGACGCTGCCCATAATTCAGTACTTACAGGATGGCACAATCCCAATTGATGTGAAAAGTCCATGGTCCTTCAAGATAAAGGTATCATGATTCATTTTGATAGATAATGTCTTGTTTAGAAAATCCTTTACAGGTATATGCATGAGATGCCTGGAACCGGAGCAAGCTGAAAAGGTGTTGAGAGAATTGCACGACGGCGAATGTGGCAACTATGCTGGGGGCAAGTCGCTATCCTCAAAGGCATTAAGAACGGGGTACTATTGGCCAACCATACAGCAAGATGCAATCAAGTATGTCCAGAAATGTGATGCCTGTCAGAGACACAGCAACATCCTACATCAACCTGCTGAACCACTGCATCCTATCTTGTCGCCTTGGCCCTTTATGCAATGGGGAATGGACATAGTAGGCAAACTACCACGGGCACTCGGAGGCAAAGTGTTCATGCTGGCCATAACGAACTACTTCTTGAAGTGGATTGAAGATGAAGCCTTTGTTCAAATTAGGGACAAAGCAGTGATATCATTCATAAAAAGAAACATCATCAGTAGATTTGGAGTCCCATCCGAAATCATATGTGACAACGGCTCCCAGTTTATTAGAAAAAAGATGCAAGATTTCTGTATAAGATGGGGAATCAAATTGATAATGTCTACCCCGGTACATCCTCAAGCTAACGGTCAAGGAGAGTCTAGCAACAAGTTGATAATGAACAACCTGAAGAAACACCTTGACCAAAAGAAGGGAAGATGGGCCGAAGAACTACCCTTGGTACTTTGGGCTGACAGGACCACCCCAAAGAATGCCACCGGACAAATGCCATATTCCTTAGTGTTCGGCACCGAAGCAGTTATCCATGTAGAACTTACGATCCCTACAACTAGATATGGTCTAACAACCCCAGGAGACAACCAACTTATCCTCGCAGAAGACTTAGACACTATTGATGAGCTCATGGATATGACCAAAGTCAGGATGGCCGCCTACTAGCAGAGGATAGCCAAGTCTTACAACAAGAATGTCCGCATTAGAAGGTTTCAAGTTGGAGACATGGTCCCAAGGAAGGTTTTTCAGAACACAAAGGAACCAAATGCAGGCAAATTTGCAGCTAAGTGGGAAGGTCCTTACCTAATCGATGCAGGAGCTGGAAAGGGAGCATACAGTCTATCAACCTTAGACGGAGTTAGAATTCCAAGAAATTGGAATGCTATTCACCTCAAGTTGTACTTCATGTAAGTTGTGAACTTATCAGTTTTCGTTCCAAAGGATCATGTATGATTCATCTTACTTTATTTTATGTTATTTCAATTCAATATATATATATATTTCAAACTCCTACTGACTTAAGCATCGGAGGGGTGTTAGCCAAGCTAACACCCACCCTAACCTGTTTCTGTTTTGCAAGATGATCTGGAATCCTCGTTCGAAACAATACCATCAACTTGTCCCAAACAAGCTACAAGACGATCCAAGAAAATAGGGAACCTCAATCATTTTTTAGGTTAGCATACTAAGACAACTTTATAAATCTTCAAATTCTACACCCAAGGGGAAAAAGGTATACTCCTTTCAAAAGGTTCAAAGATATTACATCTTTCTCAAGTTGTTAAGGTTATTTACACCTTCGCCTGGGCGCACATTTTTCATATTTTAGTTAAGGAGTAGGTGGGCCAATATGTCACGTACATAATTGATTACCCTCTTACACTTAGCTAAAATTATGACCTCAAGTTGAAATCATTGGTTGTAACGTTAACATGTTACCAAACGAACACAAGAATGAAAGGCCAGACATCTTTCTTCTTTTATTTCATAAATTTTTTCCAACATGCAGAAACATCATGTCACTATTCGAAAACAAAGACACCTCCTCAATCAAAAGCAACACTCTTGCCTTTATCCACTCTTCCTCCTTCTTGAGTCTCACCAACCTGCTCTACGTTATCCATATTCCTTATCTTGGAGTTTACTTCATAAGTTGTCTCACAAACAATCCTCTTCAAAGCGGCATACTCTTCCTCTAGGTTCCAAGAAGAGTGCTGACCAGCTTGGTATTCTTTGATCATCTCGATCCTCGCCTCAAAAACAGATTTAGCAGCCTCGGCCACCAAATTATCACGAAGGGCTTCCATCTCCTTACTGTGTTTCCTACCAACCTCTTCCATTTCCTCATCCTTCGTTTTCAGCATATCAAAAGCTACTTTGAGATCCGCCTCAAACTCTGTTCTATCCATGAGCAAAGTGCCAGCTTTATCTTTCCACCACTTGATCTCGTTAACCATCACTTTGACCGCAGCTATCGCCTGATGATTCAAAACATTTTGATCAAAACAAGATGCAAATTCAAAAATATTTGAAAACACTTTACCTTATTCTCTAGTTCGTCCTCATTAGGGGTGGTCTCCTTTGCATCCGTTTTTCCTTGTCTTCTCCTCTTCACCCCCGACTTATTCCCAATTTTCCAACCTGGATACCGGAAACATATCCTCGCTCGTCTTCGCTTTTTTCCTTATACTTGGCAACCAAGGCCTTTGCTGCAAACCTAGGCTTTAACCGGATCGCTGCAAAAATACAGAGGTCAACATATTGGCATAAGTAAGAAGTCTAGGCGCAAAATCAAAAGAAGCTTACCAAATGACATCTTGTCCCACAAAAGCTTCTCAACAAAATCTCTTTAACATCCACATCAACTTATCCTTCTTTATAGAAAAACCTATCCTTTCAAAACATCCTTATCTCCTGATTCTGTTCTAATCCACGCGTTGATTTTAGCCCTACATCCATGCCTAGAGAATCGCAAAACGAGCAAACATCTCGTCTTCCAAATTTAACAACAAAGCAGTTAAGGATATAATTTTTAAAATTTAAACCTCTACTATGGAAACTTCAAAAATTTAGGGGCAATTGTTTGGTGTAGAAGATCTCCAACAACATGTTACAGTTCCACATCTCATCCCGAAATAACAACTTGATGCATCAACCTGATTGACTATACGCATTACCGAAGTTATTGTATGGCGATATTTTAGGAACTGTTACCAAAGCTCCACCAACGTTAGGGACCAAGTCAAAAGAGTTATCTACAACGTTTACTTGGCAACGGATATGTTATCATCATCAATCCTCCTGCGAGATTCTAGGCACAATATGAGGAATCACATTTACCTTGTTACATCCGTTATTTCCCCTTGTATTTAAATTAGCAAACACATGTATACACACACACACACGTATTACAATCACTTACACTATTTGTATTGACGACAACACTCCATCATCATCATCATACTAATAATATTCTATTGTTCTGAGATTTTATGCCGGCGAACAAGTTGTTCAAGGGCTGTCCTCGTTAATTCCCTTTGTCTTTACGTTTTGGATTTACATTATCATATTCCATTGTGCCCAATTGTTCATATTTGAAGTTGAATTGTTTGAATTCAACCAAAACAGAATACAAGGTTTTTTCACTATTACAACTAGTGGCTACACAGTGAGTACAAGTCTCAATAACAACAGAAAAACACCTCAACCACAAGGTTGGATATCAACAATGTCTAAGAGAGAAGAAGAAAGGAAATCTCACAAATTGAAACCGTCAATATGTGGAGAGAGAAATCACCAGCAAGCTTCTGAAACTTCAGCAAAAATTGTGAACAAAGGCACACCCAATTTCTCGATTTTTTTGTCCGTCTCTTCTTCTTCTCTCTTCTCTTGGTCTGACCTCTCTTCTACAAAATTACAGCCACTCCTGTTATGTTTGTGGGATAAGTGATTTCCCCAATTTCAAGTTACAACCAGCCCCTTGCAATTTGACATAATGTTAAATCTGCCCCCAAGCTTATGATTGGGACAATTACAACACCATCATCAAGGGTAGCTGAAGGTGGGTGAGGATCGATGACGAACAGGAGCTTATGTGTGCGAAAAAGGGTTTTGAATAGGGTACTCCAATTCACATAATTGTCCTTGGTCAGGAAAGTTTGGCCCATGATTGCATTAGGGTTATAGAATAGGGAGAGGATTTGCAGAAGGAGTATGGTGGGAATTTGCAGAAGAACCGGTGGTAGGGGTAGGTCCGGGGTAGACATGACGAAGAAGAAGAGGAAAGTCTAAAACTTTGGATCGGAAAGTTAGACTGCTACCATGTAAGATGAACGCTTAGCAATGGCGTGCACAGGAGGAAGAGGCACAGGAAAACTGTTCCGTGTTTTTATAAACAGCCGCAACAATCATATTTATACAAACCTAGACATTGTTAACTAGGTAAACATGGACTCTCTAACTTAGCCTAAAAATATGGAAACAAATATTTACAATCCCAATCATAATATATTTACTCCTATCCTAACTTACATTGATACACATCCATATTTATATCCATACATATGCACTCCGTGAATGACGTCTTAAAAGTACTACGGTTGTCCCAAACCCATACAACCTACCACCACTGTTAGTAAAGCCCACCAATACTGGAAGTTCTTACGAATTCATTGGAATAACCTTTTGTTCTTTCTTATCAAGGCTTTCTTAAAATTTACAAACCAAAGCCCTTGACAGTTGACTCAAGAAGCCAACCCAAAACCCTTGATAGTTGACGCAATCCACAAACTACACCCAATTTATCCCAACTTGGTGTGTGTAACCAAAATGTATACCTATGCATATATCAAACAAAATGTTATCCCAATCACCAAATATTAATGGGGAACACAAACGATCAAAGAATAGCTTCTACCAAGGAAGAACACCACAACATTTGTGCAAATGCTACGCGACTAGCATCCTGATGCTACCACGAAAAATCTGAGGTTGCACTGGGACTGAACTTGACTGGATACTTCGGCTGCCTCCTTACCTAGTTGGTCTCCTGCACACATAGAACAAGGTAAACTAGGCCGGGGGTGACTCCGGCGTACCCCCTCCGGTGTGAGAGTAAGGTTAGATGAACAAGGAAGGTGATATAACAATGGATGTTCTAGAGAGAGAGAGTAGAGATGAGATACCTCCATGCAATGAACACTATTCACCCTTTATATACTCCTAAGCCCCCCATGTGCCTTGCACATGGGGGTACACTTGTCAATCATCCAAAGGAGGTAATCTCAACCAACCTCAACTTAGTGGGATTTCACTATTCACCTTGTCACATCAATCATCCATCACAAGTATTTAGGGTTGGGGGCGTAGGCGACAATCAACGTAACATCCTGGTAACGCCCTAAGTTCCATGTCGCTCTGGCGACAACCTGATTATAGGCGACATCAACTGTCATGTCGCCCTGACCTAGGTAGCCCGCGAGCAACGTACTCCTCTTACTTATCAGGCGAGCATGAGCTCGGCCATGTCTTTCGCATGGCCCCATTGCCCCTAAAATCTGTATCCCCACGTCCCTTCTCGCCGGGGCCTATTTAAATAGCTCCAAGGAGCCTATTCCTTTTATGTCGCTGCCAGGGCAAATTTTCTTGGGCGGCCCAAGCCCAGTGGGCCTGGATCTTAATTAGCTATTGGGCCTGGTTTCTTATTATTAGGGCCCAATGTATTTTATAGGATCGTATCAGAAGCCCCCAAGTTCAAGCCTCGGATTATTTATGGTCCAGGCGAGAACTTTATTTGATGTCGCACGATTCTCGCGGTTTATTCTTCATATGGGCGAGGAAACAGGCCTTGTCCGTCACGCCTGTGCCACGTGTTGTAGCGGGGGTGAGCCAGACGGTTGGGGGGCCGTACACTTGCGTTGGGAACCGAGCCGTCCCCTCTTAAATACTCACAATAATGGGGGGAATTTCAAAAATCATACCCCTCCATTAATTTCCTCTCGTAAATCCCCCCAAACCCTTCCATTCCTACACTTTCGGAGTTTAAAAACCCTTCGCCATCATCTCCCACTCTGTACTCCCCCCAGATCGCAGACACCCCACATTTCCAACTTATTCGCATATTTCGGAGCATTCTAAGGAGTTTCAGGAGAAAAAGGGTGGCGTACAGAGCTCTCAAGCTTCCTTTTAAACTACTCCTTCAGACTTTCATTCCGATCTGCAACTTCCCAGATAATTTTTCTAACTTTAACTTCCCGCATGAATTCTCGCTTGAGTTCTTGCTTGAATTCTCGCAAGGATTCTCGCAGTGGCAATTTTAAGTTTTCTCATAAATGGTCAAGTCTTTTTTCCAAAACTTGTTAAGTCTGGTTAGAGCGCAATAGATGGGGAGAGGGTTTTCAAAAAGAGAGATGAGGGCAGGGGCTTGCATCTCAATTACAGATCCTTACTCCTTGCTTAGGCGACATGAGTTTGGATGTCGCCCTTTCCTCTCCCCCATAATACCTGATCCCATGCACACTTTCTTCACAAGATTATACCCCCCTCCTGCCTGTGACATCTCTTTCCTTGAACTGATTTTTTCTAGCACTATCGTAGCCCCCAAATTTACTTGGTCCTCCCTTCTATTCACAGGTCATGTCTTCTTCCAACTCAACATCTGACCATGATGTCTCGGACACCTTAGCAGCCGAGACCCTAGAGCGACAACCTGTCTCACAGGGTTCTTCCAACCCTGAGGTCGCCGGCTCCAGCAGCTCTTCTTATTCCCATTTGCAAACTCACCACTATGTTAAGTATGGGATTAACCCGGACATTTATCACATAGAACCATATGTTGGGGACTTATCCCTCACGCTATGCGAAATAGAAAAGATGGGGTCATTGTGTTTCCATCTCAATTAGACGCCGGCCTTAGGATCCCAATAGACCCCTTCCTTGTCGCCGTTTTGATCCACTCCCAAGCCGCCATTGTAGATCTTCATCCCAATGCTATCAGGGTTCTTACAAGTTACCTAGTGATTTGTAGGGCCTTAAAGCAAGAACCCACACTTCCCTTGTTTGTTAACTTGTTTGATGGTTATACTTTTGTATCCCAGAGGCATGGCGTAGTTGAAAACCGACTTTCTGTCAAGTACAAGAGTCCTAGGCTTCTTACCCCCTTACCTAGAAAGGTCCACAATTGGCAATCCAACCCACTTCTGATTATATCCCGTATAGGCTGGACTCACCCTTGCGACCTTGGCGACATATACACAAAGATCATAACCCGAAATGCCTTAGTTTCTGGCGACTCCAGGTTGAGAGCAAAATTTTTTAAGGTTTTAGAAGATGCCTCAGACACAGGGCTAGCGCTTTTCTCATGGCGGGATATACTATCTCGCCCTTCCTTACTTAGGAAAGTTGGTCTTCCCGATTATCGCTATCCTGACGACGAATCTCGCCTGATCATCAAACCACTAGACCCGTATCCTGGTTGGGACCGTCATTCTGGGGATGTTCTCGCCTCCGAGTGCGGGCCTTGCAAAAAGAAAGATCATTATTGCAACGCTATGTTTGAGGTTTTAAGTACGTATTTCATTTCTCATTAGTCTTTATTTTGTTTTTCCATTTCTCTTTATCTAACATCTTTTTCTGGCTCAGGTTTTCGACTCATGGACATCTCCGACAGACGTGCCAATGCCGCGACCAGATCCGATGGTCGTCGCAAGCGACTTACGAATGCCCGTCAAGCCGAATTATCCAAGGCCCCGGAGATAGAGCTCCCCATTTCTCGCGACGGGGATGATGCCGAGGCAATTGCTCGCGAGAAGGCTGCGGCTGCCGCCGAGAGGGCAGCGGGGCAATCGCGAAAGTCTAGCCGAGCAAAAACTCCTCTAAGGTCATCCGCCATTTCGCAACAGGAAGAGAGAATGGAAGTAGAAGCAGGTGAAGAAGATGCTGAGGTTGCTGTGATAGAGCCTGTCCCGCCAGTCAAGTCCCCCCAGCCCTCTGGTTCTCGCGCTCACAAAAGGGGGCGCACCGAGGAGGAAACTGAACCAGTGGAAGAATCAACTGAAGGGGAGGCTGAGTTGGTGAGCTGGCTTAGGGAAGGATTTGAGATGCCTACGGAGAGAGAAGACTTGTATAATCTTGGTGTGGAAATCGCCTCAGTTCCCCTACTGGAAGGCTTTAACCTTCATTCCCGTGATCCTCACAATAGTCTCATCGGCGCCGGCATACTTGAACGGACCTGCGATAGGGCGGCCATAAGAGAAGTGGTTGAACAAGACGTTGACTTATCTTTGAACTTTGCCGGCCTTCAGATTTGCAGCGTAAGTGCTTGCCGCTTAACACTTTATACTTGGTAATCTACTTTTAATTCGTCAACATCCTTCAAACTATTAACTTTTCCCGAACCTTCACAGGTGGCGAGTACTTTGCGTGGATTCAGGGACAAATATAAACTGGCGATGCGTGAAGCCGAGAAAGCGGACAAGGCTCGCAAGCGCGCAGTGGCTGAGAGAGAAAAATACAAAGGTAGATGTGGCGAGATGGAGAAGGAGTTGGCATCACTGCAGGGTGAGCAACTGAAGGCGGCAGAGGTACTGAAGGCAAGCGAAAACAAGGCCTTGCAGGCAGAGGATAAAGCTAAGGAGGTTTCCGCAGAAAAGGTGGCGCTAGAGGAGAAGATTCAGGCCCTTGAAGCCGACAATTTGGCCCTGACGACCAAGAATGATGACCTGATCGCGGAGATTGTCGCCAACAAAGAGAGAGCAGAAACTGACGCGATGGACATGTACGACAAGGCTTTACTTCACGTCATGCGGGCAGCGGCGGCAAGCTCTGAGGACATCCCGGCTATAACTCCTGAGCTTATCGCGAAATGGGGCTCGAGCGCATCTACTACGGCGACTTTTGTCGCCGCGGTCACCCCATTGTCCCTTATGAAGACGGAGAGCTGAAGGCTTTGGCTGCAGAAGACGAGCTTCTGGGCAAGCCGACCTGGGAACCTCCTGCCCTCATCGAAAAAGACACTCTGTCAATGTGGGTGGATCTAATTGGCGAAAAAGGTCAAGCTCTCCTAGCCGCTAAAAACGCCGCTCGCGATGCCCGCCGTGCTGCCCGAATCTCTGCTGGTGAAAAACAACCCTCTGCCTCCTGATCTAACTGTGGTTCTTTTTTAAATAATGTTTTGTGGTTTGCTCTCAGACAATTTACTTTCTTGCTTTTTAAACAATGGTATGCTTTTGGGAATGTCGCGGTTTGCGACTTAGACGTTTACATCTTATTTTTGGATTGGTGTCGAGGTTTGCGACTTAGACATTTGAAACTTGATCTTATGTGGTTTGTTGTCGCGGTTAGCGACTTGAACATTTTTATATGGTTGTAAGGTTGCGGTTTGCGGCATAAACATTTATGCTCTTTTTAATTTGGTGTCGCGGTTTGCGGCTTGATACTTTACTTTTGCGTACCCATATATGGCTCTCATAAACTTTTGCTTCGTTATAACTTCGATGTCGCTCTTATCGACTTTGTTATACCTTTGATTATTGTGTATTCTCCTCAATGCTCATTTTGATTTTTCTCACCTTAACCTTTGCTTTCATAAATTCTTCTTTGATGCTTCATTATGTCGCCATGCGACTTCAACTCTATACTTTGTTATTACTCTGCTTACTGTAATTTGCGTTGAAATTCTACCTTAATATGTCGCCATTTTTGCTTTGACAGTTACCTTTTTCACTTCGATAGTTTATCGAAGACTCCTTTCTCATAACTTACCTATATACATACTACTCCCTCCAAAAGAGTGAGGCTTGTCTTTAGGCAGCCTTACTTTATTGTTAGGATCATTTGCATAACATACTTTGCGAAAGTGATTTAGGTTATTTGATTGAATGTAACCAGTGTATAAAAGAGAATCCTAACTGTTAGATTCATAACAGTCAGATAAACTGAGAGATGAACATAACAGATTTCCTCTTTTGATATAAACCCTGTTCTATATATGTATTCCTCTATCAAAACCAACTAACTAAGATGTTGATCAAAGTTAGGTTTTAACAACTTCCCCTTCTTTGGTAAAGTTACGCTTGACCTGGCATTTCGCTCTTCCAGTTCGCAAGGTTTGGTGCCTAGCATTTCGCTCTTCTAGGTCACCGCCCCTTTTTATCTCGCCCATAAAAATTTTGGGACTTTTCTAGGTGCCTGAAACCGTTATCTCCAGGCACCGCGACTTGGAACCGTTATCTCCAAGCCGCAAGGTTCGGCGACTTGAAACCGATTATCTCAAGCCGCCTCCCCTTTCGCCCGTTAAAAAGCCGGGACTTTTCTAGGTGCACAGAAACCGTTATCTCTGTGCACCGCGACTTGGAACCGTTATCTCCAAGCCGCAAGGTTTGGCGACTTGAAACCGTTATCTCCAAGCCGCCTCCCCTTTCTCGCCCGTTAAAAAGTCGGGACTTTTCTAGGTGCCTGAAACCGTTATCTCCAGGCACCGCGACTTGGAACCGTTATCTCCAAGCCGCAAGGTTTGGCGACTTGAAACCGTTATCTCCAAGCCGCCTCCCCTTTCTCGCCCGTTAAAAAGCCGGGACTTTTCTAGGTGCCTGAAACCGTTATCTCCGAGCACCGCGACTTGGAACCGTTATCTCCAAGCCACAAGGTTCGGCGACTTGAAACCGTTATCTCCACGCCGCCTCCCCTTTCTCGCCCGTTACAAAGCCGGGCCTTTTCTAGGTGCCTGAAACCGATTATCTCCGTGCACCGCGACTTGGAACCGTTATCTCCAAGCCGCAAGGTTCGGCGACTTGAAACCGTTATCTCCAGCCGCCTCCCCTTTCTCGCCCGTTAAAAAGCCGGGACTTTTCTAGGTGCTGAAACCGTTATCTCCGAGCACCGCGACTTGGAACCGTTATCTCCAAGCCGCAAGGTTCGGCAACTTGAAACCGTTATCTCCAAGCCGCCCCCTTTCTCGCCCGTTAAAAGCCGGGACTTTTCTAGGTGCTGAAACCGTTATCTCCGTGCACCGCGACTTGGAACCGTTATCTCCAAGCCGCAAGGTTCGGCGACTTGAAACCGCATTATCCAAGCCGCTCCCTTTCTCGCCCGTTAAAAGCCGGGACTTTTCTAGGTGCCTGAAACCGTTATCTCCGTGCACCGCGACTTGGAACCGTTATCTCCAAGCCGCAAGGTTTGGCGACTTGAAACCGTTATCTCCAAGCCGCCTCCCCTTTCCGCCCGTTAAAAGCCGGGACTTTTCTAGGTGCCTCGAAACCGTTATCTCCGTGCACCGCGACTTGGAACCGTTATCTCCAAGCCGCAAGGTTTGGCGACTTGAAACCGTTATCTCCAGGCACCGCGACTTGGAACCGTTATCTCCAAGCCGCAAGGTTCGGCGACTTGAAACCGTTATCTCCAAGCCGCCTCCCCTTTCTCGCCCGTTAAAAAGCCGGGACTTTTCTAGGTGCCTGAAACCGTTATCTCCAGGCACCGCGACTTGGAACCGTTATCTCCAAGCCGCAAGGTTTGGCGACTTGAAACCGTTATCTCCAAGCCGCCTCCCCTTTCTTGCCCGTTAAAAAGCCGGGACTTTTCTAGGTGCCTGAAACCGTTATCTCCAGGCACTGCGACTTGGAATCGTTATCTCCAAGCCGCAAGGTTTGGCGACTCGAAACCGTTATCTCCAAGCCACCTCCCCTTTCTCCAAGCTTTTGGCGACTCGTCTTCCAGCTTTTAACGGCGACCTCTTTGTCCGCCCTCTTCAAGCTTTAGCGGCAACCTCTTTGTCCGCCCTCTTCAAGCTTTAGCGGCGACCTCTTTGTCCGCCCTCTTCAAGCTTTAGCGGAAACCTCTTTGTCCGCCCTCTTCAAGATTTAGCGGCGACCTCTTTGTCCGCCCTGTTCAAGCTTTCATAAAATAATCAAAACCATATCATTAGAGTATTTTACAAGTATAGAAATGCACCATAAACATGTCGAGAGAAACGCCTCGCCATCATTTTTATCATATAGACATTACATAGTTCCTAGAACACCAAATTTTACATAACTTTTTCCTTTGGCAATCAAAAGAACAATTTACAAGAAAAAGTTATGTAACTTTTGCGGTCTAAGGCAAAAATCAAAATGACCGTGATGTCGTCGCGGCCTCACTGATAGAACTGCTTGAGATGGTCGACACTCCAAGCATTCTTCAATTCTTCACCATCTGGTTTCCTCAATCTATAGGTCCCTTCCCGCACAACACTCGAAATCTGGAACGGGCCTTCCCATTTCTCGTTTAACTTGGTGAATCTGGGCTTGGCCCCTGTCACTTCAACACTCCTCAAAACCCAATCTCCAACATTGAAGGACCTCCTGTTAACTCGCTTATCATGCTGGGCTTTCATCTTCTGCTTATAGTTAATCATCTTCATTCTTGCATACATTCTTTTCTCATCAATCAGATCCAGATCATTACACCGCCTCTGCCCGTTTCTCGCCTCGTCATAGTAAGCAACCCTGTATGTCGGCAAAGCCATCTCAGCGGGTGCCATAGCCTCAGATCCATAGGTAAGGGCAAAAGCGGTTTCCCCAGTTGAGCCTTTAACAGTAGTGCGCACATACCACAAAGCAATAGGCAACTCCTCCAGCCATGCTCCACTTCTTCCTTCCAGATTTTTGCGCAAGGCGACAATGATCTGCTTGTTTGCCGCCTCCGCTTGACCGTTGCACTGCGGCCTATATACTGCTGACATCCAATGTTTGACATTGACCCTTGAGCATTCCGCTGAAAACTTTTTCCCAAACTGAGTGCCGTGATCTGAAATAATAGCCCTTGGAACCCCATATCTACACCAAATGTTCTCTTGCACAAACTTTATAACTTGATCTTCGCTGATTGTCGCCAACGCCTTCGCCTCCGTCCATTTTGTGAAATAATCTACGGCGACAACCACATGCTGACAACCACCCTTGGCTTTTGGAAATGGCCCTATCAAATCAATCCCCCACATGTCGAATGGCCAGGTCGGCACAATAGGAGTTTGCTCTGTGGCGGGTATTCGGGGAATGTTGCCGAATCTTTGACATTTCTCGCACTTCTTCACATACATCTCTGCATCTTTCCTCAGACTTGGCCAATAATAGCCATGGAACAACACTTTGTCGGCTAACTTTCTCGCCCCGGGGTGGCCGCCACATACACCTTCATGAATCTCGAACAAAACCTTCGAAACCATGCTGGGCTCAACGCACCTCATCAGCGGTTTTGAAAAAGACCTCCTATACAACACTCCATCTTGCACAGTGAATCTTGGTGATGTCGCCTTTATCAATTTCGCCTTACTCTCATCTGGCGGCAACTCCCCTTTATCTAAAAATTCCTTCATTTCCACAACCCAGTCCTTCTCGCCATCGACAATCTCCGCGACAACCGGTCTATCGATTACCGGCATATCCACATATTCAATCATTGGCTCATCGGCAGTGCTCGGTATTTCAGATCCCGCCGTCCTACTCAATTCATCAGCTCGTGAGTTATCAGCTCTATCAATTCGAACCAATTCCAGAATTCAAAACTTTTTAACAAACTTCTCGCCAAGTCACAATATTTTGTTAGCACCACATTCAAAACTCCGTACTCGCCCTTTATCTGATTGACAATTAACTGGGAATCCGAGTGAATCACTATCTTCGTCAACCCAATATCTCGCGCCAATTCTACCCCGGCAATCAAAGCCTCGTACTCTGCTTGATTATTCGAGACATTGAACTTAAATCTCAGGGCTTTCTCATACTTTACTTCCTCATCCGGCGAGGTCAGAGTGATTCCCGCGCCGCCCTTATCCTTCGAAGACGACCCATCAACATGCAGAGCCCAGCAATCAAATGGCCTTTCCTCCTTTTCCCGCAAACTGGGCCCTACCTTCTTTTCCGCTTTCTTCTTCACTAAATCTTCCATCAACTCCTCCTGCGACTTCGTAAAAGATGTCTCCACGATGAAATCTGCCAGCGCCTGCGCCTTAATCGCCCGGCGAGCTTCATATTTTAAATCAAACTCGGTTAACTCAATTGACCATTTCAGCAATCTTCCCGCGGCATCAGGTCGCTGCAAAATCTTTCTTAAGGGAGCATCACTTAATACAACAATGGTGTGTGCGACAAAATAAGCTCTCAATTTTCTCGCGGCCACTACCAAAGCATAGGCCAGCTTCTCGGCATTAAAGTACCTTGACTCTACCTCGCTCAATGCCTTAGACACATAGTAAATCGGTCTCTGACTCCCCTTCTCTTCTCGCACAAGAACTGCTGCCACTGCCAAATCTGAAGCCGCCAAATAAACAAATAACTCTTCTCCCTCAACAGGGCTACATAATAACGGCGGCTTACCCAGATACACCTTCATCTGTTCAAATGCGGCATCACACTCTTCGTCCCAAGCAAAACTCTTCACCCCCTTCAAAACCTAAAAAACGGCAAACACTTTTCGGCCGCCTTAGAAATGAATCTCCCCAAGGCTATAATCCTCCCATTCAACCTTTGTATCTCGTGTGTCGACCGGGCCGGCGACATCTCCAATAAAGCCTGAATCTTTTCGGGATTAGCTTCTATCCCGCGCCTATTCACCAGAAAACCCAAAAATTTTCCCGCAGTCACCCCAAACGTGCACTTGCTGGGATTTAATTTCATTGAATTTCTCCTCAAATTTTCGAATGTCTCCGCGAGATCCAACACATGATCATACTCCTTTGTTTTTATCACCATGTCATCTATATATGCTTCCAGGTTTCGTCCAATCTGCGACTTGAAAACCTCATTCACCATTCGCTGATAAGTCACCCCGGCATTCTTCAAGCCGAAAGGCATCATCTTGTAACAGAAATTTCCTTTAGGAGTTCGGAAAGCCGTTTTAGCCTTATCATTTTCGCACATCTTGATTTGATGATACCCCGAGTACGTATCAATGAAGCTGAAGACCCTATGGCCGGCAATCGAATCCACCAATTTATCAATTCTAGGCAGCGGGTAGCAATCTTTGGGGCAAGCAGTATTCAAATCAGTAAAGTCAATGCACATTCTCCATTTCTTATTTGACTTTAAAACCATTACGGGACAAGCTAACCACTCGGGATACTGAATCTGCTCAATGATTCCCGCCTTCAACAATTTATCCACCTCTTTCAAAACCGCGCCTTCCTTTTCTGGCGACAAATGTCTGACCCTCTGCTTGAACGGCTCTACATTAGGATCCGCATTCAAGCAATGTAAAGCGACATTTTCATCTATTCCTTTCATATCCTCAGGCCGCCATGCAAACACATCCAAATTATCTTTAAGAAATTCAATCAATTGTTCTCGCTCATCCCTGAACAATTGCTTCCCAATCTTAACTCGCTGCTCTGGGAAGTAACGGTTGATCTCCACCTCTTCTAGCTCCTCCCCCGCCTGGAGCTCGGGCTCATCTCGCGTCTGCAAAGTTTCAACTTCTATCCTTTTCCGCTTCTTACTATCCCGGACCTTGGCGGGAATCATCTTTCCCGAATCAGCAAACGTCTTTCCCGTAGGCCACCCATCGGGGGTCTCCACTTCTATCATCTCGCAATCTTCCTCAGATTCACTATCAAAAATCTCCTCAATCACGATCTCCTCAACCCTGGGCTCCCCCATGTCGACAAACTGTACCACTCTAGCATAGCTCAAGCTTGGCGTCCCATTCACAACTTCAATCCCCAAGACCATCTCGCCTTTAGCATTCTTGCCGGCGCTCAACTGGCTGGAATCTCGCCCACTAAAAACTTTGATTACCTCTTCAACAATCTCCGGTGCCCTTTGCGCCTCAGCGACAATCAAAGCTTTACCATTCTCCAAACTCTCCGTTATCACTGAATCATTTTCGCATTCATCAAGCTCAATCATATTAATCCTTAGTTGGCGAGAATCAGACTTTGTCACCAATGAGCAAGTGGCTTTCCCTTTTGCTTTCACCATCTCCTTCTTTTTCCTCGCAACCGTGATAGCCTCACTCTTCAAACAGCCAATGCCTCGGGCCGTGGGGTACTTTACCCTCTGATGCGGGATAGACAGCACCATTTCAAAACTTAACAAAAAGGGAATTCCAACTATCGCATTGTAAGCGGAAACCAAATCAATCACAAAAAACTCCACCATCTCGCTTCTCACCAATTCGCCTTCACCAATCTCTACTTCCAATAGGATTGTCCCTTTAACCTTAACAGAGTGATTTGTAAATCCTTCAAGGCATCCCTGGTAGGGCACCAGATTAGCGTCAGAGTAGTTCATCCTTTTGAAGGCTTCATAATACAACACATTCACCTAGCTCCCGAATCAACCATCACGCGCTGCACTACATTATTTCCCGGGCATATGGTGATAATAACTGGTTGGCTCCCATGACCCTTTGTTGCGGCAAGCTCACTTCTCGAAAAACTAATCACCTTGTCTTCACTGGCGGCAAACGGGGGAATATCGAAACTGTGCGTCAACATCATAATTTGATTGTCCAACTGTGCGACACTAGGTAATGGGTCCTGAATCACATCGACTACGTTTCGACCCTGGGCTCTATCTTGTCGCCCCCCTTCTTCTCGCCTCGCAGTGTCCTCGAGATATTGTTTGAAATCGCCTTTATCAATCCTGACTTGAATCAACTTTCTCAAATTATAACAGTCTTCTATTGTATGTCCCTTGTCCTTATGAAAATCGCAATATTTGCTTGGATCCCGGGCCCCATAAGTATCTTCTCGAATGGGATAAGGCTCTGGGAATTCCTCCTTCCTCCAGATCTCGCTCAAAGTAGTGTTCAACTTACTAAACTTGATGATCCTTCCCTGCTCCTGACCTCTACCTCGACCCCCTTTGCTTCCGCCAGTGTGAGATCCGCTGCGACCTCCTCTATCAACCTTGCTTTCATCTTTTACAACTTCAATCCGCTCTTTGGCACTTTTCTTGCCGGAGCCTGCTGCTGGCGGGGCGGCCTTGACAGCTTCCTTCTCGAAACCACTGCGATAAGCTCTAACCCTTTCATACAACTCACCGGTCGTCTTCGGCAAGCGCATACAGAACTCCGCCTTGAACAGGCCTGGCAACAACCCTGAGTTAAATAGCATAATAATCTCGCTCTGACTGACGTCCGCAATCCGATTTACGACCTCCATAAATCTATCTGTGAAAGCCGAAATGCTTTCTCCTTCATACTGCTTCAAACTACACAGTTCGGTTTTTTGAGCGGGCTGCGCTCCTGATCCACTGAATCTCGCCAAAAACTTATTTTTGAGGTCCTGATACCCCATCACTGATTCCGCCGGCTGTGCCAAGAACCATTCCAGTGCGTGATCAGCAAGGGTGCTCGCAAACGCCTTGCAGATTACAGCTTCATTGTCGGTCAGCAACGACAACGTTACCTCAAACCCTCCAATATGAGTGTTAGCTCTAGTGCTCCCCGAATAACTTGGTAAATTTGGCATGCGGAAAGCAGGGTCAGGGGCGGCAATCTGAATGCTCTTTACAAACGGGGCCAAATAAGAACCTTTCACTTCCTGGGGCTTGGTTCCCGCTTCCAACTCTTTAATCTTCTTAGCCATCTCCGCCATTTCGGATTTCCATTTATCATCTTCACTTTTCTTCGCCTTCTCCAACTCTGCGGTTTTGGCTAATTCTACGGCTTTCAAAGCTTCGGCCACTCTAATAGCCTCCGCAATCTTGTCGGCTTCGGCGGCTTTCTGCGCCCTTTCTCTACCACTCCTTTCTCTATCAATCCTTTCTCGCCGCCTACGATCTCTATCTCGTAGCGACACTTCATCTCGACGAGCTCTGTCGGAGTGTCTTGATCTGTGCGACCTTTCTCTCACATATGTATCATCATCGGAATACCTCGAGCGACTTGGCACATAATCTCGTCATTTGTGGATCCCTCATCGCTTTCATATCCAAAATAGTAAGAGTCATCTCGCGAATTTCCCGACTTATGATAAATCCTTCCTTCTTCAATGCGATCTGCACGTCTCCTTTTGACCCTTTCAGATCTCGCTCTCTCATCCTCTTGACGCCTGCGAACTCTTTCCTCATTCTCGGGCGGTGAGATGTCCCTCGTCCGCCCCTCATCCCTCCTGGATGCACTTCGACTGGCGCTTTTCCTTCCTCTATCTTGCCCTTCCACTTCGACCGACAGCTCAGGCGGGATCACCGTAGGTGCCTGGCCTATCTTTTTTAACCGCTCATTGTTCGCGAGAACCTTCATCATATAAGCATTCTCCTTTCTTAGCCGTTCAGCTTCGGCCCTGGCACTTTGGGTTTTAGATGGAACGGGGTCTCGCTGTCCTTCCTTTCCTTTGTTTCTCGCTTCTCGCTCTCTATCTTCTCGCCTATGGGCGCTCCTAATGGCCGAATCTGTCTCAGTAGTGTGGACGTCGCCTTCGCGAGCAGTCCCTGATCTCGCCCCGCGAGCATCCTTGCGAGTATCCTTGGCATTTGGAGTTTCCGTCATCGGATTCTGGGCTCCCTTGGCCTGAGTATCCTTTTCTTGTACCATTTTGACTATTTTCTGGGCTGGTCACACAATCTTAAACTGATCACAATCAACTTCGACACCAAATAACTACCTGTAGAATACCTTTCACCAAGAACAAAAACTGAAGAAAACCCAGACCAAACCCACCGTATCCTTCAGCAAACCTTTCCAACCTTACCCCACAATTATCCAACCAAAACAAGGTTACCATTCAGGTCCCTAGCAACGGAACCAATCGATGCTACCACGAAAAATCCGAGGTTGCACTGGTGAACTTATTTGGATACTTCGGTGCCTCCTTACCTAGTTGGTCTCCCCGCACACATAGAACAAGGTAAACTAGGCCGGGGGTGACTCCGGCGTACCCCCTCCGGTGTGAGAGTAAGGTTAGATGAACAAGGAAGGTGATATAACAATGGATGTTCTAGAGAGAGAGAGTAGAGATGAGATACCTCCATGCAATGAACACTATTCACCCTTTATATACTCCTAAGCCCCCCATGTGCCTTGCACATGGGGGTACACTTGTCAATCATCCAGAGGAGGTAATCTCAACCAACCTCAACTTAGTGGGATTTCACTATTCACCTTGTCACATCAATCATCCATCACAAGTATTTAGGGTTGGGGGCGTAGGCGACAATCAACGTAACATCCTGGTAACGCCCTAAGTTCCATGTCGCTCTGGCGACAACCTGATTATAGGCGACATCAACTGTCATGTCGCCCTGACCTAGGTAGCCCGCGAGCAACGTACTCCTCTTACTTATCAGGCGAGCATGAGCTCGGCCATGTCTTTCGCATGGCCCCATTGCCCCTAAAATCTGGATCCCCACGTCCCTTCTCGCCGGGGCCTATTTAAATAGCTCCAAGGAGCCTATTCCTTTTATGTCGCTGCCATGACAAATTCTCTTGGGCGGCCCAAGCCCAGTGGGCCTGGACCTTAATTAGCTATTGGGCCTGATTTCTTATTATTAGGGTCCAATGTATTTTATAGGATCGTATCACATCCTTAATTGTGAGATCCAACTAAAAAGAGAAATCTCTAGATATTTTTAAACAATTCTAGTATTACCCGGGGGATATAGTGGATCGTTTCTTTTGTGTCGAGGACAATGGAGGTGGACGTAGGAGATATTGCTATTTTTCAAACCACCTTGTCTCTTTTAAATTCTAATCTTGCATTTCATTTTCACAATTTCAAACTATGTTCTAACATGTTTTAATCATTTGTTATTTGATCACTTAAATATTGACATAGAAAATATATGTTAGACAACACTAAGAAGGTGATAATCATCTATTCCGCTGTGGTAACTTCCTACTTCTTTTGGCCTTAAGATTGTTAAAGAAAAATGTAACTTTCAAAAACAATATACAGAGGTTTTATGGAAACACATCTATTCCGCTGTGGTAACTTCCTACTTCATTTGTTGTTGTGTTGCTGTTACACATAATCTATGAAAATCACCATACGCTTTTATTACTACACTTATAACGACTGACCAATTCAATCACTAAACTAGCTACTAATTCAAGACCGACCATCTGTTAATCCAAATTTTGTGAACGTTTTTCTATAATTTTGCAAGTGATTGCATGTCGTGGCCATTTGGAGATCGATCAGTGATACGATCCTATAAAATATATTGGGCCCTAATAATAAGAAACCAGGCCCAATAGCTAATTAAGGGCCAGGCCCATTGGGCTTGGGTCGCCCAAGGAAATTTTTCCCTGAGAGCGACATAAAAGGAATAGGCTCCTTGGAGCTATTAAAAAGGCCCCGGCGAGAAGGGACGTGGGGGTACAGATTTTTGGGCAATAGGGCCATGCGAAAGGCATGGCCGAGCCCATGCGTGCCTGATGAATGAGGGGCTAAGGGGAGTACGCTGCTCACAGGCTACCTAGGTTAGGGCGACATGACAGTTGATGTCGCCTTGAATCAGGTTGTCGCCATCGCGCAATGGAACTCATGGCGTTATCAGGATGTTACGTTGATTGTCGCCTACCCCCTCCCCTAACCCTAAATATTTGTGATGGATGATTGATGTGACAAGGTGAATAGTGAAATCCCACTAAGTTGAAGTTGGTTGGGAAACCTCCCTTGGATGATTGACAAGTGTCCCCCATGTGCAAGGCACATGGGGGCTTGGGAGTATATAAAGAGTGAATAGTGTTCATTGCATGGTATGTATCTCTCTCTCTACATCCTCTCTCAAAACCTCCATTGTTATACCCTCTTCCTTGTCCATCTAACCTCATTCTCACGCCGGAGGGGGTATGCCGGAGACACCCCCGGCCTAGTTTACGTGTGTTTCTTGTGTGTAGGCGAGCCATCAAGGAGGAAGCTGCCGAAGTATCCATTACCATTTCAGTCCCTGTGCAACCAAGTTTTCCCATGGTAGCATCAGTTGATTCCGTTGCCGGGACCGAAATCTTCCTTCTTGTATGAGGGTTCAAAGGTTTGTTGATGGTTTTAAGAGCACCGACATTTTTTTTTTTTTTTAGTTGTTGAGGTTAACATTTTAGGGCTTGAATACATTGGTGTTGGTATAAAAAGTATGGTTCAGGATTGTTGTTTTGAAAGAGGTTGTGGGGTAGTGGTTTATGATCATTGTTAAACCCAGAAACTGCCCAGAATGGTTCAAGAGAAGAACGCCCAGACGAAGGATACCCGCAATCTGGAGTTGGAGACGCCTAATCGCAAGGATACCCGCGGGGCGAGATCAGGAACTGCCCGGGAAGGCGAGGTCCATACTACAGAGACCGATTCGGCAATCAGGAGCACCAGGAGGCGAGAAGAAAGAGAAAGAGAAGCGAGAAACAAAGAAAAGGCAGTAGATCAGGATCCCGTTCCGTCTAAAACCCAGAGTGCTAGGGCCGGCGAGAAGTTAAGGAAGGAGAACGCCTATATGATGAAGGTTCTCGCGAACAATGAGAGGTTAAAAAAGATGGGCCAAGCACCTACGGTGATCCCGCCTGAGTTGTCGATCGAAGTGGAAGGACAGGATAGAGGAGGACGGAGTGCCAGTCAGAGTGCGTCTAGGCGAATTGAAGGGCGGGCGAGGGACATGCCGCCGTCCGAGAATGAGGAAAGAGGTCGTAGGCGTCGAAATGATGAAAGGGCGAGATCTGAAAGGGTCAAAAGGAGGCGCGCAGATCGCCTTGAAGAAGGAAGGATTTATCATAAGTCAGGAAATTCACGAGATGACTCTTATTATTTTGGATATGAAAGTGATGAGGGATCCACATCGGACAGAGACTATGCGCCAAGTCGCTCGAGATATTCCGATGACGAAACGTATGCGAGAGAAAGATCACATCGGTCGAGGTATTCTGACAGAGCTCGCCGGGATGAGTTGTCGCTGCGGGATAGAGACCGTAGGCGGCGAGAAAGGAGTGATAAGGAAAGGGCGGAGAAAGCCGCAGAAGCCGAAAAGATTGCAGAGGCTGTCAGAGTGGCCGAAGCTTTAAAAGCCGTGGAGTCGGCCAAAGCCGCAGAATTGGAAAAGGCGAAGAAAAGTGAAGATGATAAGTGGAAGTCCGAAATGGCAGAGATGGCAAAGAAGATTAAAGAGTTAGAAGCGGGAACCAAGCCCCAGGAAATGAAAGGTTCTTATTTGGCCCCATTTGCGAAGAACATCCAAATTGCCGCCCCTGACCCTGCTTTTCGCATGCCGAATCTACCAAATTATTCAGGGAACACTAGAGCTAACACTCATGTTGGAGGGTTTGAGGTAACGTTGTCGCTACTGACCGATAATGAAGCCGTGATCTGCAAGGCGTTTGCGAGCACTCTCGCCGATCATGCACTGGAGTGGTTCTTGGCGCAGCCGGCGGAGTCAGTGTCGGGGTACCAGGACCTCAAAAATAAGTTTTTGGCGAGATTCAGTGGGTCAGGAGCGCAGCCCGCTCAAAAAACCGAGCTGTGCAGTTTGAAGCAGAATGAAGGAGAGAGTATCTCGGCTTTTACTGATAGGTTTATGGGAGTGGTGAATCGAATTGCTGATGTCAGTCAAAGCGAGATCATTATGTTGTTCAACTCTGGGTTGTTGCCTGGGTTTTTCAAGGCGGAATTCTGTATGCGGCTACCCAAGACTACTGGCGAGCTATATGAAAGGGTTAGAGCCTATTGCAGTGGTACAAAGGAGGAGGTAGTCAAGGTCTCCCCTCCAGCAGCAGGTTCCAGCAGGAAGAGTGTTAAAGAAAGAATAGAGGTGGTGAAAGAGGAAAACAAGGGCGAGTTAGGAGGGCGCAGCGGAAATCGTTCTGGTGGGGGCAGGAGCGGCCGCGGTAGGGGCCAGAGTCAGGGAAAGATGATCAAGTTCAGTAAGTTGAATACTTCATTAAGCGAGATCTTTCGGAAAGAGGAATTCCCAGAGCCTTATCCCATCAGAGAAGGATCTTATGCCGCCAGGGATCCGAATAAGTATTGCGATTTTCATAAGGATAAGGGGCATAGTACGGAGGATTGTTATAATTTGAGGAGGATGGTATAAGGGAGGATTGATAATGGCGACTTCAAGCAGTATCTTGAGGGCGATAAGAGGTGAGATGAAGGTGGGAAGAGCCAGGAGAAAGTGCGGGATAGAAATATCGTTGATGTGATTCAGGATCCATTGCCTAGTATCGCTCAGCTTGATAATCAAATTATGATGTTGTCGCACAGTTTCGACATTCCCCCGTTTGTCGCCAGCGAGGACAGGGTGATTAGTTTCTCGAGAGGCGAGCTAGCTGCTACGAAAGGTCATGGGAACCAACCGGTGGTCATCACCATTTGTCCGGGAAATAATGTGGTACATCGCGTAATGGTCGATTCAGGAGCAAGTAGGAATGTTTTGTATTATGAGGCTTTCAAAAGGATGAATTACACTGATGCCAACTTGTTACCGTATAAGGGATATCTCGAAGGATTTACAAATCATTCGGTTAAGGTTAAAGGAACAATTATGTTGGAAGTGGAGGTCGGAGAAGGTGATCTGGTGAGAAGCGAGCAGGTGGAATTTATGGTGATTGATTTGGTCTCCGCATATAATGCCATAGTTGGAATCCCATTTTTGCTGAGTTTTGAGATGGTGTTGTCGATCCCTCACCAAAGGGTAAAGTTTCCAACTGCTAAAGGTATAGGATGTTTAAAGAGTGAAGCGATCACTGTGGCGAGGAAGAAAAAAGAAATGATGAAGGCTAAGGGGGCTTCTACTAGCTCGATGACGACAAAGTCTTATTCTAGCCAGTTGAGAATTAACATGATAGAATTTGTGGAAACAGAAGATGATTGGGTGGTAACTGAAAGTATGGAGGATGGAACGGCTTTGATTGTCGCAGAGACAAATGAGGAGGCCAGGCGAAATGAAATGATGGTTATGTGGCAACCTAGCTATGCAAGCGCTGAGCACCATGTCGCTGGAGAGATGGATCTCGGAAGTGAAGTCGCGAAAACGAGCCCGGGCATGAATTACCCTGGTGCGGTTCAATTTGTTCAGATGAAGGAGCCCAGGATAGAGGAAATAATGGTAGAAGACTCTGTTGCTGAGTCTGATGAGGATTGTGAAACGGTGGAAGTTGAGGATGAACATGGGCAACCCACCGGCAACTCGTTTGATAATCCTGTGAAGGTGATTCCCGCCAATGCCCCAGTTAGTAGAAAGCGGAAAAGAATAGAAGTTGAAACTTTGGAAACGCGAGATGAGCCCGAGATTCAAGCAGGTGAAGAGCTGGAAGAAGTCGAGATCAACCAATACTTCCCAGAGCAGCGGGTTAAAATCGGGAAGCAACTATTCAGGGATGAGCGAGAAAGATTGGTGGAATTCCTTAAAGATAATTTGGATGTGTTCGCTTGGCGACCGGAGGATATGAGGGGGATTGACGAGAACGTTGCTCTGCACTGCTTGAATGCCGATCCCAATGTTGAGCCTTTTAAGCAAAGGGTTAGGCACTTGTCGCCTGAGAAGGAGAGCGCAGTTATTGAAGAGGTTGATAAATTGCTGAAGGCGGGAATCATAGAAGAGATTCAGTATCCTGTTTGGTTGGCATGTCCTGTTATGGTCCTAAAGTCGAACAAGAAATGGCGGATGTGCATTGATTTTACCGACCTAAACACCGCCTGCCCAAAGGACTGCTACCCACTGCCTAAGATTGACAAGCTGGTTGATTCGATTGCTGGGCACAGGGTTTTCAGCTTTATTGATGCTTACTCGGGGTACCATCAAATCAAAATGTGCGAGAATGACAAGGCGAAGACAGCTTTTCGAACCCCCAAAGGTAATTTTTGCTATAAGATGATGCCTTTTGGCTTGAAGAATGCCGGGGCGACTTATCAACGAATGGTAAATGAAGTCTTCAAGTCGCAGATTGGGCGAAACTTGGAGGCTTATATTGATGATATGGTGATAAAGACAAAGGAGTATGATCATGTGTTAGATCTCGCTGAGACGTTTGAGAATCTAAGGAGGAACTCAATGAAATTGAACCCGAGTAAATGCACGTTTGGTGTCACGGCGGGAAAGTTTTTGGGTTTCCTGGTGAACAGGCGCGGGATAGAGGCTAATCCCGAAAAGATTCAAGCTTTACTGGATATGTCGCCGCCTAAGTCAATTCGAGAAATCCAGAGGTTGAATGGAAGGATTATCGCTTTGGGGAGATTCATTTCCAAGTTGGCAGAAAGGTGTTTGCCGTTTTTTAAGGTCCTGAAGGGGGTAAAGAGTTTTGTTTGGAATGAAGAGTGTGATGTCGCTTTTGATCAAATGAAGACCTATCTGGGCAAGCCGCCCATCTTGTGTAGCCCTGTTGAAGGGGAGGAGTTGTTTGTATACTTAGCTGCTTCAGATTTGGCCGTAGCCGCCGTCTTGGTGCACGAGGATAAGGGGGGTCAAAGGCCGATTTACTATGTATCAAAGGCATTGAGCGAGGTAGAGTCAAGGTACTTTAATGCCGAGAAGCTGGCCTATGCTTTGGTGGTGGCCGCGAGGAAATTGAGAGCTTATTTTGTCGCACACACCATTGTTGTATTAAGTGACGCTCCTCTTAGGAAGATTTTGCAGCGGCCAGATGCCGCGGGAAGATTGTTGAAATGGTCTATTGAGTTAACTGAGTTTGATATCAGATACGAATCTCGCCGCGCAATCAAGGCGCAGGCTTTGGCGGATTTCATCGTGGAGACATCCTTCATTAGGTCGCGAGATGAGATCAGCGGGAGTAAGGAGAAAGAGAAAGGGGAGAGTCAGGGTGGACCTAGTTCGATGGTAGAAAGGGTGAGACCGCCTGATTGTTGGGTTTTGTATGTGGACGGCTCGTCTTCAAAAGAGAGGGGCGGCGCGGGAATCACCCTAACCTCGCCCGATGAGGAGGTCAAATATGAGAAAGCGTTAAGGTTTAAATTCAGTGTCTCAAATAATCAAGCTGAGTACGAAGCGTTGATCGCCGGAGTAGAATTGGCGCGAGATATGGGATTGACTAAGATTGTGATTCATTCAGATTCCCAGTTGATCGTTAATCAAGTGAAGGGTGATTTTGGAGTCTTGAGCGCTGTCTTGATGAAATATTGTGACTTAGCGAGAAGTTTGTTAAAAAGTTTTGAATTCTGGGAGTTGGTTCAGATTGATAGAGCTGATAACTCGCGAGCTGATGAGTTGAGTAGGTCGGCGGGAGCTGAAGTACAGAGCACTGCCGATGAGCCAATGATTGAATATATTGAGATGCCGGTGATCAACAGACCGTCTGTCGCGGAGATTGTCGATGGCGAGAAGGATTGGGTTGTGGAAATGAAGGAATTTTTGGATACGGGGGAGTTGCCGCCAGATGAGAGTAAGGCGAAGTTGATAAAGGCGACGTCACCAAGGTTCACTGTGCAAGATGGAGTGTTATATAGGAGATCCTTCTCGAAGCCGCTGATGAGGTGTGTCGAGCCGAGCATGGTGCAAAAAGTACTATTTGAAATTCATGAGGGTATTTGTGGAGGCCATCCTGGTGCGAGAACGCTAGCTGACAAGATATTATTTCATGGATACTATTGGCCCAGCTTAAGGAAAGACGCAGAGATATATGTTAAGAAGTGCGAGAAGTGCCAGCGATTTGGCAACATTCCGCGACAACCAGCCACCGAGCAGACACCTATTGTGCCGACTTGGCCGTTCGACATGTGGGGAATAGATTTGATAGGGCCTTTCCCGAAGGCCAAGGGTGGTTGCCAGCATGTGGTTGTCGCCGTAGATTATTTCACGAAATGGACGGAGGCAAAGGCTTTAGCGACAATTAGTGAGGATCAGGTTATCAAGTTTGTGCAAGAAAACATTTGGTGTAGATATGGGGTCCCCCGAGCAATCATTTCGGATCATGGTACTCAGTTTGGAAAGAAATTCTCGGCAGAATGTGCAAGAGTTAATGTTAAACATTGGATGTCAGCGGTATACAGACCGCAGTGCAACGGTCAGGCGGAAGCGGCAAACAAGCAGATCATTGTAACTTTGCGCAAAAACCTTGAAGGAAGGGGAGGAGCATGGCTTGAGGAGTTGCCTATAGCTTTATGGTATGTGCGAACCACTGTCAAAGGTTCAACTGGTGAAACTGCCTTTGCCCTTACATATGGATCGGAGGCTATGGCGCCTGCCGAGATGGCGCTGCCGACATATCGGGTTACTTATTATGATGAGGCGAGAAACGGACAAAGGCGGTGCAATGATTTAGATTTGATTGATGAAAAGAGGATGTATGCGAGAATGAAAATGATCAATTATAAGCAAAGGATGAAGGCTAAGCATGACAGGCGAGTTAATAAAAGATCTTTTGATGTCGGAGATTGGGTCTTGAGAAGTGCAGAGGTAACTGGAGCCAAGCCAGGTTACACCAAGTTGAGCGAGAAGTGGGAAGGTCCATTTCAAGTGTCGAGCGTGGTGCGAGAAGGAGCGTACAAGTTGCGAAAACAGGATGGTGAAGAGCTGAAGAACGCTTGGAGTGTCGACCATCTCAAGCGATTCTATCAATGAAGCCGCAGCGACCTTTTTGTTCTCTTTTTTGATTGTTTGCCATAGATCATAAAAGTTGTATAACTTTCCTTGTTGTTATTTTGATGATCGATGGGGAGGGGAAGTTATGTAAAATTTGTAGATCTGATGGCATGTAAATTTGTATATAGCATGAAAGTAATGGGGGGAGGTACTTTCAACATGATTGTCGCGAAATTGGTTACTTGTGAAACACTAATGAATTTCCCCTTTGATTGATGATTTCATGAACCAGAACGAGAAGGTTGCTGCCATGAAAGCCCGAAGAGAGCGATAAAGATTGTTGCCGCTAAAGCTTAAAGGTGGATTGATAGAGCTTAAAGATGGGTTGATAAAGCTCAAAGATGGATTGATAAAGCTCAAAGATGGATTGATAAATCTTGAAGATGGAGTGCGACCTGGGGACATTGAGGCCCAGGCGCGGCGTCTGGAGATAGTGGTTCCAGGCGCCTAGAAAAGTCCCAGCTTTTTTATGGGCGAGATAAAAGGGGCGGTGACCTAGAAGAGCGAAATGCTAGGCACCAAACCTTGCGACCTGGAAGAGTGAAATGCCAGGCGCGGCGACCTAGAAGAGCGAAATGCTAGGCGCCTAGAAAAGTCCCAAAATTTTTATGGGCGAGATAAAAGGGGCGGTGACCTAGAAGAGCGAAATGCTAGGCACCAAACCTTGCGACCTGGAAGAGTGAAATGCCAGGCGCGGCGACCTAGAAGAGCGAAATGCTAGGCGCCTAGAAAAGTCCCAGCTTTTTTATGGGCGAGATAAAAGGGGCGGTGACCTAGAAGAGCGAAATGCTAGGCACCAAACCTTGCAACCTGGAAGAGTGAAATGCCAGGCGCGGCGACCTAGAAGAGCGAAATGCTAGGCACCTAGAAAAGTCCCAACTTTTTTATGGGCGAGATAAAAGGGGCGGTGACCTAGAAGAGCGAAATGCTAGGTACCAAACCTTGCGACCTAGAAGAGTGAAATGCCAGGCGCGGCGACCTAGAAGAGCGAAATGCTAGGTGCCTAGAAAAGTCCCAACTTTTTATGGGCGAGATAAAAGGGGCGGTGACCTAGAAGAGCGAAATGCTAGGCACCAAACCTTGCGACTGGAAGAGTGCAATGCCGGGCGCGGCGACCTAGAAGAGCGAAATGCTAGGCGCCTAGAAAAGTCCCAACTTTTTTATGGGCGAGATAAAAGGGCGGTGACCTAGAAGAGCGAAATGCTAGGCACCAAACCTTGCGACACAGGAAGAGTCTGCAACGCCAGTAAAGCCTAACTTTGCCAAAAAGAGGGAAATTGTTAGGACCTAACTTTGATCAAAGTCTTAGTTAGTTGGTTTTGATAAAGGAATATATATATATATATATATATATATATATATAGAACAGGTTTATATCAAAAGAGGAAATACATTATATTCATCTGTCGGTTTATCGCGGCTATGAAAGTCGACAGTTATGATTCTCGCTTATACATTGATTACCTTCAATCAATAACCTGAATCGTTTTCACAAGGTATGTTATGCGAATGATCCTAACAATAAAGTAAGGCTGCCTAAAGACAAGCCTCACTCTTTTGGAGGGAGTAGTATGTATATAGATAAAAGAAAGAGAAGGGAGTCTTCGATGAACTATCGAAGCAAAAATGGCGACATATTGAAGTATTGACAGGTATAGAGTTGAAGTCGCTGCGACATTCAAATAGCCGGGATAGGTATCAAAGAAGAATTTATGAAAGCAAAAGTCAAGGCAAGATGCCAATCGCGGCATCTAAACTATTGAAGAGCAATGACAGTAAATCAAGGAGATAAAGTCGCATGGAGACATTCGAATAATCAAAGTGGGCATTGAGGAGAATTCACAATAATCAAAGGTATATCAAAGTACATAATAGCGACATTGAAGTTATTGCGAAGCAAAAGGTTAAGAGAACCACACAAGGTACACAAAGTAAAGCATTTAAGTCGCAATCTGCGACACCAAATCAAAAGAGGGGCTTAAATGTTTATGCCGCAAACAGCGACCTTACAACCACATAAAATATTCAAGTCGCAAACCGCGACAACAAACCACAAGATAAATTTCAAATGTCTAAGTCGCAAACCGCGACACCAATCCAAAAAGTAAGATGTAAATGTCTAAGTCGCAAACCGCGACATCCCCAAAAAGTATACCATTGTTTAAAAAGCAAGAAAGTAAATTGTCTAAGTGCAAACCACAAAATATTGTTTGTAAAAGAAGAACAACAGTTAAATCAGGAAGCAGAGGGTTGGTTTTCGCCAGC
The DNA here is from genome assembly GCA_022495995.1 of Adenophora triphylla var. japonica. Classification (NCBI taxonomy): domain Eukaryota; kingdom Viridiplantae; phylum Streptophyta; class Magnoliopsida; order Asterales; family Campanulaceae; genus Adenophora; species Adenophora triphylla. Next base: position 275,705 of record JAFEMH010002038.1, read on the forward strand.
AGAGATTCGGGCAGAACGGCGGGCTTCGCGAGCAGCGTTTTTAGCGGCTAGGAGAGCTTGACCTTTTTCGCCAATTAAGTCCACCCACATTGACAGAGCATCTTTTTCGATGATAGCAGGAGGTTCCCAGACCGGCTTGCCTAGAAGCTCGTCTTCCGCAGCCAAAGCCTTAAGCTCTCCGTCTTCGTAAGGAACAATGGGGTGACCGCGGCGACAAAAGTCGCTATAGATCTGCTCTGAGCCCCATTTCGCGATAAGCTCAGGAGTGATAGCCGGGATGTCCTCAGAGCTTGCCGCCGCCGCCCGCATGACATGGAGTAAAGCTTTGTCGTACATGTCCATCGCGTCAGTCTCTGCTTTCTCTTTGTTGGCGGCAATCTCCGCGATCAGGTCATCATTCTTGGTTGCCATGGACAAGTTGTCGGCTTCTAGGGCCCGAACCTTCTCCTCTAGCGCCAACTTCTCTGCGGAAACCTCCTTAGCTTTATTCTCAGCCTGCAAGGCCTTGTTTTCGCTTGCCTTCAGTACCTCTGCCGTCTTCAGTTGCTCGCCTTGCAGTGATGCCAGCTCCTTTTCCATCTCGCCACATCTACCCTTATACTTTTCTTTCTCAGCCGCTGCGCGCTTGCGAGCCTTATCAGTTTTTTCGGCTTCACGCATCGCCAGTTTGTACTTGTCCCTAAACCCGCGCAAAGTGCTCGCTATCTGCAAAGAATGAAGGAAAAAGTTTCAACACTTTAATGAAAGATAGAACAAAAGTAAAATATAAAGCGGCAAGCACTCACGCTACAAATCTGAAGGCCGGCAAAGTTCAAAGATAAGTCGATGTCTTGTTCAACCACTTCTCTTTTGGCCGCCCTGTCGCAGATCAGCTCAAGCATGCCGGCACCGATGAGACTGTTGTGAGGATCACGGGAATGAAGGTTAAAACCTTCCAGTAGGGGAACTGAGGCGATTTCCACACCTAGATTGTACAAGTCCTCTCTCTCCGTAGGCATCTCAAATCCTTCTCTAAGCCAGCTCACCAGCTCGGCCTCCCCTTCAGTTGATTCTTCCACTGGCTCAGTTTCCTCCTCGGTGCGCCCCCTTTTGTGAGAGCGAGAACCAGAGGGTTGGGGGGATTTGGCCGGTGGGATAGGCTCTATCACAGCAACCTCGGCATCTTCTGCACCTGTTTCTATTTCCATTCTTTCTTCCTGTTGCGAAACGGCGGCTGACCTTAGAGGAGTTTTTGCTCGGCTAGATTTTCGCGTTTGCCCCGCTGCCCTCTCGGCGGCAGCCGCGACCTTCTCGCGAGCAATAGCCTCGGCATCATCCCCCTCGCGAGAAATGGGGAGCTCTAACTCTGTGGCCTTGGATAATTCGGCTTGGCGGGCATTGGTAAGTCGCTTACGACGACCATCGGATCTGGCGGCGACATTAGCACGTCTGTCGGAGATGTCCATGAGTCGAAATCCTGAGCCGGGAAAAAGATGTTAAATAAAGAGAAATAGAAAAACAAAGTAAAAAGTAATGAGAAATGAAATACGTACTTAAAACCTCATACATAGCGTTGCAACAATGACCTTTCTTTTGGCAAGGCCCACACTCGGCGGCAAGAACATTCCCAGAATGAAGGTCCCAACCAGGGTATGGGTCAAGTGGTTTTATGATCAGGCGAGATTCGTCGTCAGGGTAGCGGTAATCAGGAAGACCAACTTTCCTAAGAAAGGAAGGGCGAGATAATATATCCCGCAATGAAAATAGCGCTAGCCCTGTATCGGAGGCATCCTCTAGAACCTTAAAAATTTTTGCTCTCAGCCTGGTGTCGCCAGAAACTAAAGCATTCCGGGTTATGATCTTGGTGTATATGTCGCCAAGGTCGCAAGGATGAGTCCAGCCTATACGGGATGTAATCAGTAGTGGGTTGGATTGCCAATTGTGGACCTTTCTAGGTAAGGGGGTAAGAAGTCTAGGACTCTTGTACTTGACAGAAAGTCGGTTTTCAACTACACCATGCCTTTGAGACACAGAAGTATAGCCATCAAACAAATTAACGAACAAAGGAATCGTGGGTTCTTGCTTTAAGGCCCTACAAATCACTAGGTAACTCGTAAGGACCCTGATAGCATTAGGATGAAGATCTACAATGGCTGCTTGGGCATGGATTAAGACGGCTACAAGGAAGGGGTCTATGGGGATTCTCAGTCCGGCATCTAATTGGGATGGGAATATTATAACCCCATCATCCCTATTTCGCATGGCAGCCAACGACAAGTCCCCTATATATGGCTCTACCTGATATATGTCCGGGTTAATCCCATACTTAACATGGTAATGGGTTTGCAAGTTGGTGTGAGAGGAGCTGCTGGAACCAGCGACCTCAGGGTTGGAAGAACCCTGCGAGATGGGTTGTCGCTCTGAGGTCTCGGCCGCCAGGGTATCCGAGACATCGTGATCATAGGTTGAATTGGAAGAAGACATGACTTGTGAATAGAAGGGAGGACCAAGTAAATGGGGGGCTATGATAGCGACAGAAAATTTAGTTCAAGAAAAGAGAGATGTCGCAGGCACGAGTGGGGTGAAATGTTGTGTAGAAAATACCCGAAGGTCAGACGTGCATAGAAAAAGGGGGGGGGGGAACCCTTAATTTCTTAAGGCCATTGTAGATGGCGACATCCGACTCATGTCGCCCAAGCATAAAAGAAAATTCCGTAAGTGAGATCTAGGCTCATGCCCTCATCTCTTTTTTCTAAAAAACCTTTCCCCCCATCCATTGTGCTATAATCAGAGTTAACAGGTTTCGGAAAACGATTTTATTATTATTATTAAAAACAGAAACTCGCAAAAAATGAGAATTCACGCGAGAATTCAAGCGAGAATTCAGGCAAGAATTCAAGCGAGAATTCAAAGTTAAAAGGCAATTACCTGGAAAATTGCAAACTGGAAGGAAAGCCTGAAGTAGTAACCGGAGGGGGAGCTGGAAAGCTCTAGACGCCACCTGTTTTTTCCTCTGGAAATCCTTGGAGCGTGCCGGAGTATGTAAACAAATTGAAAAAGAAGGGGGGAGTCACCGGAAATTGGGGGTTTATCGGTCTGTGGGAAATGAGGAATGTAAGATGATGGTGAAGGAAAGGGGGGTTTTTAAACTCCAAAAACGTAGGAGGGGAAAGGTTTAGGGGAGTGTGATTTTTGAAATTCCCCCTCATTATTATGAACATTTAAAAAGAGACGGCTCGTTTCCCAACACAAGTGTACGGCTGCCCAACCGTCTGGCTCACCCCCATTACGACACGTGTCACATACGCGACGGACGAGACCTGTTCATCGCCAATATGAAGAATAAACTGCTAGAATCATGCGACATCAAATAAAGTTCTCGCCTGGACCATAAATAGTCCGAGGCTTGAACTTGGGGGCTTCTGATATGATCCTATAAAATATATTGGACCCTAATAATAAGAAACCAGGCCCAATAGCTAATTAAGGGCCAGGCCCATTGGGCTTGGGTCGCCCAAGGAAATTTTCCCCTGGGAGCGACATAAAAGGAATAGGCTCCTTGGAGCTATTAAAAAGGCCCCGGCGAGAAGGGACGTGGGGGTACAGATTTTTGGGCAATAGGGCCATGCGAAAGGCATGGCCGAGCCCATGCGCGCCTGATGAATGAGGGGCTAAGGGGAGTACGCTGCTCGCAGGCTACCTAGGTTAGGGCGACATGACAGTTGATGTCGCCTTGAATCAGGTTGTCGCCATCGCGAAATGGAACTCATGGCGTTATCAGGATTTTACGTTGATTGTCGCCTACCCCCTCCCCTAACCCTAAATATTTGTGATGGATGATTGATGTGACAAGGTGAATAGTGAAATCCCACTAAGTTGAAGTTGGTTGGGAAACCTCCCTTGGATGATTGACAAGTGTCCCCCCATGTGCAAGGCACATGGGGGGCTTGGGAGTATATAAAGAGTGAATAGTGTTCATTGCATGGTATGTATCTCTCTCTCTACATCCTCTCTCAAAACCTCCATTGTTATACCCTCTTCCTTGTCCATCTAACCTCATTCTCACGCCGGAGGGGGTACGCCGGAGACACCCCCGGCCTAGTTTACGTGTGTTTCTTGTGTGTAGGCGAGCCATCAAGGAGGAAGCTGTCGAATTATCCATTACCATTTCAGTCCCTGTGCAACCAAGTTTTCCCATGGTAGCATCAATCAGTAACTGGACATTATCTGCGGCCAATCAGTCACTAGTTTCATAGTTAATTGGTTGTTAAAAATGAAATTAAACAAAAAGTCCACACAACAACAACAATAACAAAGCCTCAGAAAAGCGTCCACAGCTTTAAATAATTAAATTAGTATCTTATCAGTAGCTGATTTTAATACACATGTATAATATCTTATGAATGTGGATTACTCAAATATAGTGGGTATGAATGAATTGAAATCTGATATGGTAAATTTAGAAGTGTAATAATATAGGCTGACCATTTTTTTTAATGCAAAAGTACTTGTAAAATATTACATTGTTGTAATCTCTATTAGTCAAATTCATATATTCACTTATTTTTAGAGGCAAATGTAAAGATTATGCAAACAAATTACACCTTGAGGCATTCTCAATATGTCAAAATGCTATATTTTCATTAAATATTTGCATCAAAACTTTAAAATCTAACATGAGATTATTTGTTACAAATGAAAATATTAATGAGACAAGAATAGTCATTTATTACAAATTATATCTAATGGAAAATAAAAATGAGATGGAGTGCTTAATTATCTACACAAACTAATTATTTAAACTTTACTATCATTTAAAAAAAAAAAAAAAAAAAAAACCAGTGTTGAATTTCTATGAAAATCTGTCTCACTAATTAAGTATATTTTATGAAATTTCACTAAAAGGTGGATAGTTATAGGGAATAATATTAAGGATTGCTTTTATTTAGGTGTGATATTAAAAGTGGTGGAAGGAATATTGAGAAAAAGTTAAAAGAGGATATGTCTTGATTATAGGTTTCATTAATTTCATACCTAATTGAAGTGCTATATATACTAGAGGCATTTTTCTAGATTTATTCAAAGTTGATATTTAGTTCTCTTCCGAGTTTCCCAATATGCAGTCATTCACACATCTTCCCTCCCAAACTAAAATTTTCATAACGATCCAACATTCAGATGGTGACACATCAACTCACGAATTTTGTTTTCACAGTGACGATACTTTTCGTTTGGTTCGTAGAACTATCGAAAATAGGGAGATCTCATATACAATTGGCAGAGATGCTCCTCAAAGCCAACCAAGTGTTCCTCATGCTCTTGATCTTCCACGAAAGAGTTTGCCGACCCATCCTGCTGGTTTTGGCCCAAAACCTATGCACCTGCTGCTCACCAGTACTGAAGGGGGAGATGCACCTCAAAACCAACCAACTGGGGGTCTAACTAGCCACATTAACCACCAAACTACCTCAGAGGCTAGCCCTTTTGTTCCTCAGGCTCTTGCTCATCCCCCAAAGAGTCCCTATCCCAGTTGGCCATCCCATCCGCCAGGGTTTGACACAATACCCATGTTTCAGCCGTCCACCAGTATTGAGGGGGGATATGAAAATATCAATCACCCCTTGGAACCTCAACAAACAAATGTGGATGTTCCACAAAGTGTCATTGTTATTGATGACTCAACTAATGATCAAAATGGTGGTCAAGTAGTGATTGGGCAAACGGTTGATCCAGTTGAGATGGTCACTGCTAGAAGAAAAAGAAGAGGGCGCCCTGCTCGATCTGAGCCTCGACAACAGCCCCCCAAAAAAGGCCCTCCTTACATATGTGAGCGATGCGGGCAGGTGTTCCAGATTAGTCAGAAAAAAGCTGTCCACATGAAGGCGCATTATGATCAGGAGGATACACGGGAAGAAAGGCAGGCTCGAATAGAAGGCCATAAGCCAAAGAACCCGGGAAGTAGAAGAAGAAGAAGGAGGAGGAGCGAAGATGGGCGCACTAATTCTCCTCACTCTCTTCGTGGATCAATGAATATTCTTGCCTCAAGTGTTACAAGGGAGAGGGGAGAGTGCTCTAACTCAAATAGAGCTGATCATGATTCTGGTGAAGGAATCAAGCTAGAGCCAAATCGGATTTAACTTAAGTAGGGTGAAAATGTTAGATCCTTTTGTTTCATTTTTCCCTTGTGTCATGAAAGTTTAATTATGATTTTTGAATTTTTGACGCAGCACGGAAGCAATAGGTTTCGTAATCACAAGAATTCACAAGCAATGAATCCTCAAACACAGATCTGGAATCCACCAGGAAATTAAAGAGAAATCTCTTTGAATTGAAAAACAATAATAATAAGTTGTTTACCAAAATAAGAAGACTAAGTATTTATACTCCTACCTAGGCAGCAAATAAAAGAGTTCCCAAAAATAATAAAATACCAAAACTAAGCAAATTTCCGTAATTAAAACGCAATCAGTCTTCATCTCCTCGTCTTGAGCGCGACCGCCCTTTGGCCCAGCGCGGTCGCGCAACACTCCAGAAAATTATGCCTGGCCTTCATCGTCGTCAGCGCGGTCGCCCTCTCCCCTAGCGCGGTCGCGCACTTGTCCAGAGTTTTCAAAGCTCGTCACCATGTCATCCAGCGCGGCCGCCAACCCCACGAGCGCGGTCGCTCTGGCTCCTGTATCAGTCTCCTCCACCTCCAAAGAACTCGACTTCGAGTTCTCTTCAGGATAAAGAACTCCATCCGCGTGATACTCATACATGTCAGCTACGTTGAAAGTATTCGAGATGTTCAAGTTGTCAGGAAGAGCCACCACATATGCATTGTCATTGATCTTCCTAGTCATCTTGAAAGGCCCATACTTGCGAGGTTGCAATTTCTTATACGTACCAACAGGAAAACTCTCTCGTCGAAGAAACACCATAACATCGTCCCCAACTTTAAAAACTTTGACCCGTTTCTTCTTGTCTGCAGCAGCTTTATTTTTCAATCCCGTTGCCTCCAACTTGGCCCGAACCTCCTCTTTGACAGCACAAACTTCATTAGCCATATTTTCAGCTGCTTGGCTCACACCACGACCCCTTGGTAACGGTACCAAATCCACCACATGCCTTGGAGTCGAAGAATAAACCACAGAAAATGGTGATTTCCCCGTAGCCGAGTGGACCGCACTGTTGTAAGCAAATTCTACCTGCGGTAATGCCAAATCCCACTGCTTCGGCTTGTCCCCACAAACACTTCTGATCATGTTTCCCAACGTTCTGTTAGTAACTTCTGTCTGTCCGTCTGTTTGCGGGTGAGCTGTAGAACTCCGATTCAATGCAGTACCAAACATACGCCATAACGTAACCCAGAAGTGACTCAAAAACTTAGTGTCTCTATCTGAGGTAATGGACTTAGGAACACCATGAAGACGTACAACCTCTCTAAAGAACAGCTTTGCAATATTAGAGGCATCCGAGGTCTTCTTGCAAGCAATAAAATGAGCCATTTTGGAAAATCTATCCACTACTACGAAAACAGAATCCACACCTCGTTGAGTACGAGGTAAACCCAACACAAAATCCATAGATAAATCGAGCCATATGTCATCAGGAATAGGCAAAGGCAAATAAAGACCAGTATTTTGAGATTGACCTTTAGATACCTGACAAACATAACAACGCCTGACGATAGCACCCGCGTCTTTCCGCAGTTGAGGCCAAAAATAACGCTCCTCCAAGCTAGCGATGGTCTTGTCTCGCCCCAAGTGCCCACTAAGGCCTCCCCCATGCAAATCCCTGATCAACTTCTCACGCAATGACGAAACAGGAATGCACAATCGATCCCCTTTGAACAGAAAACCTTCACGGACATGAAAATCTGCACTCGGATGCTTGCCCACACACTTAAACCATACTTCCTTGAAATCGGTATCCTCTCCATACAGCTCCTTCAGCAACTCAAACCCGACGACTTCTTGAGACAGTGTAAGCAATAAAGAAGCCCTTCTACTCAGAGCGTCGGCCACTTTGTTCTGCACCCCGGACTTATGCTGAATGATAAAAGGGAACTTCTGCAGATAACTGACCCATCGAGCATGCATCTTGTTGATCATCTTCTGACTGTGCAAGAACTTTAGAGCAAGGTGATCAGAGAATAGAATAAATTCCCGCTGAACAAGATAATGCTCCCACTGTCGCAGAGCCCGTAAAACAGCATAGAATTCCTGATCATAAGTACTCCACTTCTGACGCGCCTCACTCAACTTCTCACTAAAGAAAGCCACCGGTCATTTTTCTTGTGAAAGGACAGCTCCAATCCCTACACCACTTGCATCACACTCCACCTGGAATATTTTATCAAAGTCGGGTAGGGCAAGAACTGGCGCAGTACAAAGTTTTTCCTTGATGAGAGCAAAACTCTGTTCTTGCTCAAAACCCCAATGAAACTTACCCTTCTTCAAACACTCGCACAGGAGCAGTGATGGTACCGAAATCCCGCACAAACCTCCTATAGAAAGTAGCTAAGCCATGAAAGCTACGCACCTCGCTGACCGATGCCTGGCCGGCCAATCCCTTATGGCCCTCACTTTTTCATCATCCACCTGAATTCCATTCTCACCAACCACAAAACCCAGAAAAAGTAACTTGTTGGTGCAGAAAATACACTTCTTAAGATTGATGTAGAGCTGATTATCTTTTAGGACTTGCAACACTTGCCTAAGGTGATCGAGATGTACAACTCTATCTTTGCTATAAATCAGGATATCATCGAAATAAACGACAACAAAAGAACCAATAAAAGGTCGAAATACCTGATTCATCAATCTCATGAAAGTGCTAGGGGCATTCGAGAGTCCGAATGGCATGACAAGCCACTCATAAAGGCCATCCTTGCTCTTGAAGGCTGTTTTCCACTCATCCCCTGGCCTAATCCGAATCTGGTGGTACCCGCTGCGCAAATCCAGTTTTGTGAACACCTTCGAACCGGATAACTCATCAAGCATGTCTTCCAAACGGGGAATGGGAAATCGATACTTGATGGTAATTTTGTTGATGGCACGGCTGTCCACACACATACGCCACTGATTACCCTTCTTCGGCACAAGTAGAACTGGTACTGCACACGGACTCATGCTCTCTCTAATAAACCCTTTTCGCAGCAAATCTTCTATCTGCTCCCGAAGTATCTCATTCTCCTTGGGACTCATGCGGTAATGCGGGAGGTTTGGCAAGCTAGCTCCCGGAATCAAATCAATCTGGTGCTGAATGTCCCTCATAGGTGGTAGATCATTTGGCAAGTCATCGGATAGTAACTCCTGAAAATCTGCAAGTAGTTCTTTAACCTCCCTTGGCAACCCAATCTCCACACTGACAGAACTCAACAACCCCTTAATGATTATAGGGCAAAAATACTCCGACTCCTCAATAGCTGCAGTAAGATCCTTCTCATTCTGAATAAGCATCAACACCGGCTTATCCTTCTCAACCTGCTTTTCAAACCGTGAAACAGGAGCTATAGCAATCTTGTGTTTGTTCCAGTTGAACATCACCACATTATCCCGGCCCCTATAAGTAATATCATGATCATGTTGCCATGGGCGACCCAGTAACACATGACACACATCCATATTCAGCACATCACAAACGACTTCCTCCTTATAATGTTTCCCGATAGAAAGGGGAACCCTACAAGTACGTGATACTCTAAGTTCGGAACCCGTATTCACCCAACCCAAGCCATAGGGTTTCTCATGCGGTTCAGTTTTCAACCCAAGGAAATCAACTAATTTCTGCGAAACTAAATTTTCAGTGCAACCATTGTCAACAATTAAATTGCATACCTTGTTAGCAACGGAACAGTATGCACGAAAAAGATTCTTCCTCTGTCCCTCATCCTTAGAAGATAACAATATCTGTTGAAGAACACAACCCACATGCTCCTCAGATTCCTCCTGCGCGAACTCGGCCCATTCATACTCATCATTCTCCTCCTCTACTTGCTCCTCGTCTTCCTCCCCTAGGAATGCAGCAGTTGCCCTACTGGGGCAAACGTTGGACCTATGCCCATATCCCTGACAGCGAAAACACTTATCTCCCCTTGGTTTGGCATACGGATTTGCTTTTTTCTGTACTGGTGCCTTGTTTACTGTCGAGTTGCTTGCTGCCACACGGTTCCCTGTCGCACTGTTTCCCGCTGAACTGTTTCCGGCTGAACTGCTAGCCGCCCCTTTCTCCTTGTTACTCCCTTCATCAGCACCGCCTTGCGGACTCCATTTACGAAAAGGAGCATTAAAGACCCTTGCACTCGATTTTTCCATTAGCTCCGCTCTCAAGGCCAGAGTAGAAGCATCCGTCAAGTTCCGTACTTGATGCAAACCCATCTTGTCCTGTATTGAGGCCTTTAGGCCATTGATATAACGTGCAACCTTTTGTTCCTCAGACTCTTCAATCTCCACCCTTGCCGTGTACCGCTAAAACTCAGTAGTGTACTCATCAACCGTCCTTTTGCCTTGTACACAATTGAGATACAACTTGTACAAAATTTGCTCATAATCTGTGGGCAAGAACCTCCTTGAGATCAACTGCTTCATCCGTCTCCTAGTCCTAACTGGTTCCTTTCCCTGCCGTCGCCTCTGCACTACCAGTTTATCCCACCATACTGCAGCAGTACTCTTCAAGCGAATCGCTACCATCTTCACCTGTTTATTAGCAGGTACCTCCATGACCTCAAAGAAGCGATCGACACTAGTCTGCCAATCTAGAAAATCCTCTATGCCCATGGTTCCATAAAAATGAGGGATTTCAGCCTTGATTCTATAATCATGGCGATTTTGATTGTTACCTTGTTCTCCGTCATCCTCAACGATTTCTTCCTCCGAACTGGATCCATCTTCTTCCCGGTCCTCCACCCTCTGCGGACGGTGAACGTGTTCCTCCCTGTCTCTTTCATCCCTACGGTCTCGATTACCATTCTGACCCTGTTGAGCAGCAACCAATGCGGTGATCTGTGTAGTCAACGCAGCGATGGCGTTAGTAATCCCCTCGATATCAGCCTTGGTAGCCTGATCTCCCATGATTCTTCAGTATGATGTAAAAGACAGGATATGGCCTGCTCTGATACCAACTGACGCAGCACGGAAGCAATAGGTTTCGTGATTAGCGCACTAATCACAAGAATTCACAAGCAATGAATCCTCAAACACAGATCTGGAATCCACCAGGAAATTAAAGAGAAATCTCTTTGAATTGAAAAACAATAATAATAAGTTGTTTACCAAAATAAGAAGACTAAGTATTTATACTCCTACCTAGGCAGCAAATAAAAGAGTTCCCAAAAATAATAAAATACCAAAACTAAGCAATTTTCCGTAATTAAAACGCAATCAGTCTTCATCTCCTCGTCTTGAGCGCGGCCGCCCTTTGGCCCAGCGCGGTCGCGCAACACTCCAGAAAATTATGCCTGGCCTTCATCGTCGTCAGCGCGGTCGCCCTCTCCCCTAGCGCGGTCGCGCACTTGTCCAGAGTTTTCAAAGCTCGTCACCATGTCATCCAGCGCGGCCGCCAACCCCACGAGCGCGGTCGCTCTGGCTCCTGTATCAATTTTGTTCGAAGTGTATCTGTTTTGGTAGAAAAAACAATAGTGTTGAATCTTAACTTTGATAAGTGTGTGGATTAAATAACAAGGAGGGGACTGTGGATTTCGACTAAATGGAACAAAGACATGAAAAGAAAGAATGACACCACGATTTGTTAACGAGGAAAACCTTAGAGGTGATAACCTCTTTGAAAAAAACCCCGGGAGTTAGGTCTCCAACCTTAAAAGTTTCACTATAATAATTGAGTTACAACTGTGGAAGATGATGGAGAGAATTACAAGAGAGATGTGCGTAGAGTGTGTGAGCATGAGAGTGTGTGTGTATGAGAGTGTGTGTGTATGAGAGTGTGTATATTTTTCCGTCTCCATCTCCCCTTAAATATAAGTAAGTTTGAATGGGTAAAAGTTGTTCCTATAATCTCGGGAATAATCTTATCCTCTTCAACGTCCGTGAGACCAAGTCATCCTTGCCGTTGAAGATGTGTTGAACGTGCTAGAAAAATATCCCGTATTCTTCTCTCTTATTCACTGGAAAATAATAATAAAGATATTAGGAAAAATCAAATAAGTAAATATTAAAACGATACTTACAAATGAGTAACATCTTGACATGCAGGAGCAATCAAGATGTCAAGATGTCAAAAATACCCACAACAATTTGTCCCCAAAAACATTTGGCTATCTTGGCAACTGAAGAGGCAAATGTTTTTCTCCCAATAAATGCTCAACTGCCAGCTTGCATGATGGGACGGGTATTGTGAAACGTGGAGAAAATGGACGGTTGGGGAGTAATGCTTAGGAAAAAGTGGTTTTTTGGAAATAGAGTTCTTTTTTAATTTAAATAACCGCTTGGAAGGCTTAATAAGCTTCTCAAACCTTCCTTTTCATCCCTGCTTGCTACGGCGCTGTTCTTCTTCAAGGTAAAAATTTCTCCGTTTCTTATTTTCATCCATTGTTTACTTCTCTCTTTTGTCTGTCAACCATGGGTAGAACTAGGTGGAGTTCGTCCAAAACTAAGAGTGCCCCATCCCCACAAGGTCCCACAGAGATTAGTCTTACTGATTTTGTGAGTGAAAATCTCCTTGCGAAACCGGATGAGGAGACTTGTTTGTTTAGTGATACCCAAATAGAATCACTAAAACAACAATGTTACTTCCCAAAAGGTGCGATTTTTCACCCTTTTTCTGTAAATCTTAGGTCTGACTTTGTTTCCGCCAAATGGATCTGCTTTCATGAGTATCCCTTTCTTCTAGGGTTTAGTTATCCCTTCCCATCGTTGGTTTCTGAGTTCTTTCAAAAGACCCAACTTGCCTATACTCAACTGATGCCCATGGCTTGGAGAGTTTTTGCTTTTATTATCAAAGTGAACAGGGAGAATGGGTTAAACCTAGGGCTTCATGAGATAGCCTATTCGTACGATCTCCAACCTTTCGGTTCAAAAAGATATCTTTTTAAGAAAAGGTCAGGTAGGAACTCCTTAATGAGCACCACATCTTCTAGTGATAGGGGATGGAAAAATAGGTTTTTCTTTGTTGATAGGGCATCCATTGGAGAAGGGAATGAGATATCAAGCAAGTGGAACAAGGGAGGTACTTGAATTCCTAACTTTGTGTCTTTTTGTTCTTGAAACAAACTGAAATCGTAATTGTTCTTACCTCTTTTCAGATATTGACTGGGGAGAACTACTTCCACCGGCTGAGGACACCTTGGCCAAAATTGACGAATTTTTCAAGCTTCCTTTGGACAAGAGATCTCCTAGGGGACTACTGGAATCACCTCTGGTTGTTCCGGAAGATCAAAAAGCATCAACTTCCGTCATTATGTCTACAGGTAAGCATGTTGTCTTTTTACTATAGTTTATCAATCTGATGCACTACACTTCCTGACAATATTCATATGTCAATGCAGTCTCCAAACCAGTCGTTTCAGGATCGGATTTTGATCTTGATGACATTGAAGCCATGTTTGATGAGTCCGCTCTTAAGATTGCTATGAAACCTCCGCCTGTTCCTAAGAAGATCCCTGTTTTAGACGAGAGCGCGGGGATTGGCTCCAGGGTGAGAAAGAGGAAGGCTATTCAAGAGGAGGTGATCGATGTTAGAGATACTTTTGAAGGAATGCCAGTGGGAGAATTCAAAAAGAAATGTATGAGTTTTGCAGCAGGGGTAAGATGATACTAACTGGGTTTTAACTGTTTCAAAAGTTTTTTATAACACCTTTTGATGTCAAGCTATTATTTTACAGGCTGTAGGGTATTTGGAAGATCTGGTAAAAGAAATGGAGATGCTGAAGAAGAAGTCTAAAGCTGATATTACTTTGCTTAAGAAGGAGAAGATAATGTTAGAGAGCAAGGTGAAAGGACATGAAAAGACCTTGGAGCAACAAGTTAAGTTGTTGGAAGAGCATGAGCAGACGGTGAAGGATTTATTGAACAATTTGGCAAAAAGTGAGGAGGATCATCTTAAGGAGATTGCAGAAGTGAAAAGTTCTTGCAAATTGGCTGCTGCTAAAACCGTTTCCCAATGTAAGATCAAGATGATGAAGGAGTTCCAGGAAGGGAAGGCCGATAATTGGGATATCAACAAGGAATATGCCTACTTCTCCAAGCTGACAGGTGAGCCAATAGATGAGGGTGAAGTGTCATCAAGCCCATATGAAGTAATTGTAAAGGATGCAACAGAAGTTTGACAAGTTACCCACAAAGCAACACCTGCGGCGGATGCCACCTGAAAAAGGTAAAATAACTTTGTTCTAGTTTTTTGATGGTATTACTGGGGTGGAATCCCTAAAGACAATTTTAATTTTTGTTTGGTTATGTAATAGGTCCATAAGGACCGAAGACAATTTCTTTTATGTGTTGGATTGGTTCAACACTTTTGCGTTTTAACTTTGGCAGTTTGGATGTTCTTATGGTAAATTTAATTTAGTTATGGTTTAGTAATTTTCAAGCATGTCAAGGCTTGTTTTCTTTTGGATGAAATTTTTCTTTGGATGGTCATTTGTTATGCTCGTAAGGTGACATGTTAGTATGTTAAAGCGGTAGATACTTAAGATGACACGTACATGTCATAACCATAAGAATAAAACATGAGATCAATCATTTAACTGAGTGGGAATGGGTAAGCTATATGAGTTTACCCATATAGGCCCACCCCACACCTCAATTAAAGAGATAACTTGCGCTCCAGGCGAAGGTGTGGTAACCTAACATCTTAAGAAAGAGGTAATTAACTCTTTAAACCTTATAAGGGATTATGTACCTTTACTTGAGAAGAGATGGCCAGTCTCTGACGGAGGAGAATTCGTTGTTCTTCTGACTTTGCGTACTTTCCATATGTCCCCATTTCCGTATGTCAACACCTCATAGGACAAAGACATGTTAAAAATGGACGTCAACTATGTTGACGCCTCTCCACAAGTTGTGTTAGCGACATCTTGATTTGTAATGAAGTAAGAAAATGGTAAATATGAAAATGGAAGGTTACAAATAAATAAAGGATTGTCCATACCTGGGATGAGATGAGTTTAAGGGGTGCATTGTTTAGATGTAATACCTTTTAAGGTGAATGGCGTTCCAACTTCGTGGTATCATTTGGCCATCCAAGGTTGACAGACGATATGCTCCTTTCCCGGCCTGTGCATCTATTAGGTAGGGTCCTTCCCACTTTGGGGCGAGTTTGCTTGCATTGAGCTCCTTTGTATTTTGGAATGCCTTTCGTAGGACTAAATCTCCTACTTGGAACCTTCTAACCCTTACGTTTTTGTTGTAAGATCTGGCTACCCTTTGTTGATATGCTGCCATCCGAACTTTGGCCATGTCCCTTAGTTCGTCTACGGTATCCAAGTCATATGTCAAGATGTCTTTATTATGTTCAGATGTCAACAAACTGTATCTGGCCGTAGGTACAAGTACTTCGCCGGAATAACCGATTCTCGTCCCAAATATAAGTGAATAGGGAGTTTGACCGTAGCGTTCTTAGATGTCGTCCCGTCACCCCATAGAACCATTGGCAACTCTTCCGCCCATCGTCCTTTCTTCCGGTTCGCCTCTTTTTAAGTTGCTTATGATTATTTTGTTGCTAGATTCTGCCTGTCCATTGGCTTGAGGGTGAACAGGTGAAGATGTCACCATCTTGACTCCCCAAGATGTCAAGAAATCTTGGGTTTTCTTACTAATGAATTGGGAGCCGTTATCACAAATTATCTCTGAAGGTATCCCAAATCGGCTGAATATATTTCTTTTGATGAAAGAGCTTACTTCTCTATCACGAACTTGTACGTACGCCTCAGCTTCTACCCATTTAGAGAAATAGTTTGTCATAGCTAATAGAAATACTCTTCCTCCTGGTGCCCTGGGTAATTTTCCTACTATGTCCATTACCCAAACCATAAATGGCCATGGCGACAGGATAGGATGCAATAGTTCAGCTGGCTGGTGCAGGATGTCCCCATGCCGTTGACAGGAGTCACATTTCTTTGCATAGTCTGCAGCGTCTCTTCTCATTGTGGGCCAAAAATAGCCCATCCTCAGAGCCTTGGTATGCAGACTTCTGCCCTCGGTATGATTTCCACACTGTCCTTCATGCAGTTCCTTGAGAACCTGATGGGCTCGGTCTGCTTCTAGACATCTTAAGTAGTGACTGCAAAGCATTTTCTAAACAAAAGGTTATCAATAAGTAAATACTTAGATACTCTTACCCTGAAGGCTCTAGCATTTTTCTCCTTGGCTGGGATCGTATCATCTAAGAGATACTTGATAATAGGAGCTGGCCAAGAAGTTGCTGCTGGAGGGGAAGGTACGTCGACATCTAGAACGAACAGCTCAAGATGATCAATTGCTGGGATGTCAATATGCACAATTGGGATACTTGTCTGTGAAATGCTTTTGAAGGCTGAACCTAAGTTTGCCAGAGCATCTTCTTGAGAATTTTCCTCTCGTGGAATCTATTCCAAAGTAAATGTTTTGAATTTGACCGCCAAAATTTTTACAATTTCCAAATATGTCGTCATCTTTGCATTTTTTGCTATGTAGGATCCGTTGTAATGGTTAACAATTAGCAAAGAATCCATAAACACCCGGATATGCTTGACATCCAGGTCCTGGGCCGCTGTTAAACCTGCAATTAATGCCTCATATTCTGCTTCATTATTAGTGGCCTTGAAACTGCAGCTGATGGATTGTGGTATTATGTCCCCTTGTGGCGATTTTAGTACAACACCAAGACCTGTACCTCTCATGTTAGAAGCACCATCTGTGTAGAGAGTCCAGATCTTCGTGATGTCATCATCTTGAAGTTGCCGAACCTCCAATTCCACCTCTTGTTGCATGGTTTGACTAAAGTCGCCCACAAAATCGCCTAGAGCTTGAGATTTTATTGCCGTTTCAGGCTCATATTTAATGTCGTATGTGCTTAATTGTACAGACCACTTCGCCATTCGACCTGACATCTCTGGTTTTCTCATCACATTCTTAATAGGATAGTTAGTGCGTACAATTATAGTATGTGTTTCAAAATAGTGCCTTAATTTAATAGAAGCAGTTATCAAAGCTAAAATTAACTTCTGTAAATGAGAATACCTGGTCTCTGCATCTAAAAGTGTCTTACTTATATAGTAGACGGGTAAGTTTTGAGCTCTTGAAAGGCTTCTTCATGTTGGTTCTCCCACTGGAACTTCTTGTTCTTCCTTAGGATGTCATAGAAAGGTTTGCATCGATCCGAGGATTTTGAAATGAACCAGGTGAGTGCAGCAATCTTTCCTGTCAATCTTTGGACGTCCTTGACAGATTGAGGTGACGACAGGTTAATAATAGCACGTATCTGAAATTACCCGGATCCGAGCAGGCTTCGCAGCCCCGGCATCTGGCATCTTTCGCGTTGGAGCGGTTTAGTCTCGCCGTTTTTGTTTTTGTAGAGTCGCCACGCCGTTTTTATTAAGCCCAAAACATTGAAAAAGGGCATCAGTTTAAAGATAATTTTAAACCGTTTTTGTGTGATGAGATTTTGAGTTCGGAGGTCGATGACTCCCGGAAGAGAATATTAGAATATTAGAGCTCACCCGAGTAGCCTCGTAAAC
This sequence comes from Adenophora triphylla var. japonica, assembly GCA_022495995.1. NCBI lineage: Eukaryota > Viridiplantae > Streptophyta > Magnoliopsida > Asterales > Campanulaceae > Adenophora > Adenophora triphylla. The sequence continues at coordinate 293,334 of JAFEMH010002038.1, forward strand.
GAGTCTTTCTGATACCCCGAATATCAGTTAAATGGTGTGTGTGTGTGTGTGTGCTTTTAAAAATGCATGTCAGATCGGATGTCTACATTGTATGCTATGTATGAAAATGTATTGAAATAGTAGAGGAAGGAAGCCTTACCAATGTTGGTTCGTGTCCTGTCTTCCGCTTGGGAATAGTGTTTGAGGTCGAAGTAGCTGCTCCTGGCACGGATCGGGATTGCTTCGGGAGATGCCGCTGTCCGCGGACGCAGTTTCGCGTGAGTTGAGGTTGTAGGCTGCGTTCGGCGCAGGTTCGGCGTGCGTGGGGATCGTCGGGATCACTCGGGCAGGTTCGGCGTGCGTTGTGGTGGCAGGAGTCACTCTGGGCAGAGTTTCGGCGTGGTTTGGGATCGTCGGTTTGACTCGAAAGAGCCGGACACCGTGGAAAGACCAGTGCAAGGCCTCGGAGTACCACGAGGGGCCTCAGCAGTACCTCGAGAGTGCCTCGGGCAGCGCGGGAGCGTCTCGAGCGCTCGGGAGGCTTCGGAGCACCACAAGGGAGCTCGGAAGGCCTCAAGGATCCGAAAGGGGCCGGAGTGCCTCGAGAGGACTTAGAGGGGAGCCGAAGGCTAAGGGAGGAAGAGAGAAGAGGGAGGTGTGAAAATGAGGAGGGGGAGCCCTCTATTTATAGTAAAAATTTCGGAGCAAAGAGGTCCGTACGGACCTTCTTGGTTATCCGTAATTTTGGATTTCCTCGATTTGAGGGAATCTCGCAATGATGGTGAATATTCGGAATGATGGTGTCCCCGAGAAATAAGGTCCGTACGGACCATCTTGCATGCAAAGAGGTCCGTATGGACCAACTCGCAGGAAGTAATCATTTCTTCCGGATTTGAGGGAATATTGTGGACTTTAAGGGGATTTAGTAATCATTGAAACAAAGAGGTCCGTACGGACCTTAATTGCTTTTCGATTTCCCCGAAAATTCCCAAAAGGTCCTTTTGTCCCTTTTATCCTGTGAAGGCTCCTCCCTTGGTTTGGCTGGGGTTCGAGAGGGTTTTGAGAGGGTTTTGAGTGCCGAGGTCTCCGAGACTGCGTTGATGAGTCTCGCGGTGTTTCCCGTGTGTTTGAAAGGGGGTGATCCAGATTGGGGTACTTACAAGCCCTCGACGACGTCACTTATGAAAGAAGTGGGGTCGCCGATAAGATAAGGGTCCTAACTGGATCGCGTGCCGGGAGAGGAAGTGACCGTGAGGGTCAATGTGAGGACGTGGTGGTGTCCTTTGTGTGACCGTTTAGGTCAATAGGCCGGACCCCGTGATAGGATTCCTACGTATCCCCGGCGGGAATCAAGCCCGGTCGTAGTTCGGGTGTGGGGTGAGTGTTTTGTGAATGCGGGCGTGGTGGTGCCCTGAAGTGTCGTGTGACCGCCGAGGTCAGCGGTAAGGACGTGGTGGTGTCCCGGGTGACCGTATAGGTCGATGGAAAGGACGTGGTGGTGTCCTAGGTGACCGTATAGGTCGATGGCCGGACCCCGTGATAGGATTCCTACGTATCCTCGGCGGGAATCAAGCCCGGTCGTAGTTCGCAGGTCGTGAATTTGTGAGCGCATGCGGGCGTGGTGGTGCCCCGAAGTGTTGTGTGACCGCCGAGGTCAGCGGTAAGGACGTGGTGGTGTCCCGGGATGTGGTGACCGCCGAGGTCAATTGTGAGGACGTGGTGGTGTCCCGGGATGGAAATTTTACGATTTTCCTAATCGGGTGGTTTAAGGCCTTCCGGCCGAGATAGAGTGAGGACTTGAATCGTCTTCCGATTGCGGTTGGTGCCACGCCGGAGGACTTTGAATCGTCATCCGGCGGCGGTTGGTGCCACGCCGGAGGACTTTGAATCGTCATCCGGCGGCGGTTGGTGCCACGCCGGGAGGACTTTGAATCGTCATCCGGCGGCGGCTGATGCCATGCGAGGACTTTGAATCGTCTTCTAGCCGCAGCTGGTGCCACGCCGAGGACTTTGAATCGTCTTCTCGGCGGCGTTGATGTTATGCGCGAGGACTTTGAATCGTCTTCTAGCCGCAGCTTGATGTAATGCGCGAGGACTTTGAATCGTCTTCTAGCCGCAGCTGATGTAATGCGCGAGGACTTTGAATCGTCTTCTAGCCGCAGCTTGATGTAATGCGCGAGGACTTTGAATCGTCTTCTAGCCGCATTTGTGGAGGCGTGGCCGCCTTGTGCTTCGAGAGGCGTAGATGCCTTTGTGTTTTTGCATGTCGAGTAGAAGGTCGACTTACGATGACCGCCGTGCTTGCGCCGCCGTTGAAGGGCAAGGATGACGGCCGGTGATTGCTTCCCATTTGGCATTTTGGAGGCGCTTCGTGCCTTGGGACTTGTACTTGAGGTGTTGGCTCCTTCTTGTGCTTGTTTTGCCGTTGAGCGGGCAAGGATGATGGCCGGTGCCGGGGATATGCCTTGTATGACTTCCCTTTCGACTTGTTGGGAGGAGCTCGGGCTTACTTTGATGGCCGGTGCTTGCGCCGCCGTTGAAGTGGGCGAAGTTCGGGCTTACATCCGACACGGTGCTTGAATTGTTGGGGATGCGTGACCTTGTAGGGCCCTTTTCGTTGGGAAGATGACTTCGGACCTCTTTTCGAGGGCCAAAGTGGTTGAGTTGTCGCTGAGCGTTTGGAGGCGTCTTGTGCCTCGATATTCGTGGCCGGGAGGTGTCGCTCCTTCTTGAATTGCCGTCGGGCGTTGGAGGCGTCTCGTGCCTCGGGATTCGTGGCCGGGAGGTGTTGGCTCCTTCAATTGCCGTCGGGCGTGGAGGCGTCTCGTGCCTTTGGGATTCGTGCCGGAGGTGTCGGCTCCTTCTCGAATTGCCGTTGAGCGGGCGGTGGTTGAATTGCCGTTGAGTGGGCGAGGACCGGTCTTACGTTGATGGCCGGGGATTGAATTGCCGTTGAAGTGGGCGAGGACCGGTCTTACGCTGACGGCCGGTGGTTGAATTGCCGTTGAAGTGGGCGAGGACCGGTCTTACGCTGACGGCCGGTGGTTGAATTGCCGTTGAAGTGGGCGAGGACCGGTCTTACGTTGACGGCCGGGATTGAATTGCCGTTGAAGTGGGCGAGGACCGGTCTTACGCCGACGGCCGGGGATTGAATTGCCGCTGAAGTGGGCGAGGACCGGTCTTACGCCGACGGCCGGTGGTTGAATTGAAGGGTTAGGGACCATTCTCGCACTTGGATTTGCCGGAAAAGGCCTTAGGATGCCAGGCAAAGATTATAAGGGCAGGAAAGTAATTTGGCCACCCCTTGCAAAGAGGTCCGTACGGACCAACCTGGTTGCAAAGAGGTCCGTACGGACCACTTTGGTTTTTTACAGTTCCCAGGTTTTGACCGGGCTTAAATTCCGAGGCTCCCTCTTCATTTCCCATTTCCAAAGGCGTGAACCAATGAGAGAGAAAGAGAGAAAACTCCATTTTTGTCCAAAATCTTCCATTTTTCTTAGCTTGAATTGCTTGCAATGGCGGAGGGATCTCGAAGGAGTCGTCGTCAACGCAGTCAAGAGGTGGTCGAGCAACGGATGGAGCTTCAAAGGAATTGGATTTCGTTCGTTCCATCTTCGAAGAATCCGGATGTTTTGTATCCAAATCCGGAGGTGCACAATCGTCGCTCTACGAACGTCTGGGAGGTAAGAAATCTGCTCCGTTTGATTCCCTCGTCGAATTTTTGAATGCTAGAACTAGGTTTTCGTTTTTCGCATTTGTTTGAATTTTTTGTTATTATTTTATGCCTTTTTGTGAAATTCTTGATGAATTGTTGAAAATGGACATGTAAAAATTGTGGGTATGTGTATTTTGTGCGAAAATGTGTAGATTAGCTTTTATTTGTGAAAATAAAGTGCTTCTCTAATGAAATGCATGCTTTGGTGTTTTGTACCGTATGCTATTTATGTATGTACATTATGAGAAAAATTATCGTGTAGTGATAATTTTTGTGAAAAATGTGACATGTGCCGTGTTTTGTGACGGGTTATATGTGAAAGTGTGTGCCGTGTAGGGACGGATTTTTTTTTATTTTTTTTTTTGAAAAATGTGTTATGCATATGTGTCGTGCCGTGTGTGCCATGTTTTTGGGTGACGGACTTTGTGGGGAAAATATGTGCGATATGTGCCGTGTTTTTGTGACGGGTTATATGTGCCTTTTGTCGGGACGGATCTTTTTTTTTTTTTGAAAATGTGTCGTGTAGGGCTTAATCCTTCCCTTTTTTTCTTTTGAGAAAATGTGTACAGTGTGTGCCGTGTTTTTGTGACGGATCGCATGGGAAAAATTATATGCATGATATATGTGAAAATTATGTGCATTATATGTGCCGTGTTTTGTGACGGGTTATATGTGCCTTTATATTAAGTACCGTGATTGACGTACCTTTGCCGTGTTTACCCGCAGGATGCGGGGCTTATGGCCGGGAAGGCCAAGAGGATGAAGACTCGGGATCGCCGAGGCCGTTGTTGAGCTATGGCAATGATGCCCGATATTTCCGTGGACGGTAGGCCGAGTCCCCTGAGGTCGGTTTATGCTTCGGCCTCGGTGTGTTCGTTGAGAACCCGGCCGGAGTTTCGACACGAGGAAGAACAAGAGCGTCTTCCTTGGCCTTTCCGAGTATTGGTGGGATACCACCCACACCTTCCATCCGAGCCGGGCGAGGTGACGGTGACGCCCACCGATTTTGCCGCGATCACCGGCTTTCCTTCAAAGGAGGGCCGGTACGGTGAGAGACATGATCTCCGATGATGTGCCGACCGAGCCGCTGGGCTTTGAGCCTCGTCCTCGCAGGGCCCGGGCATGTTGTATAGTGACGTGGAGCCGAAGATTACGGCCGCATTGGGGCCTACATCCGGGTACCGGCCAGTGACGGCGGAGCAGCTTGGGCGCGCTCCTTTTGTGGTATGCACCGTCCGAGACTTTGTTCTCGAACCACGCGACCGCAGCCTCCCTTTGCTCGTTGGAGAGCTTGACTGATCTGGATAGGGTCTCGCGACATTGCTTGGGGCGAGGCAGTGCTTGGCCGAGCTCTACTTCTCCTTGGACCGGTTTAGCCTGGGTGGCGCCCGTTGGCCCGTTTTGACTTTGCTCGAGGTATGAGTTTATTGCCGTTTTTTGATTTAGCAACTTGTCATTTCTCCATTGTCTTTTGCACCGAGCCTTCTCTCGTTTTTGTCACAGTGTGGTTTTATGAGGTTTTCCAGTCTTCCCGTGGGATAGAGATCCGGGCCGTTGCCGCGCACCCGCTATGCCGGGCCGGGCTCGTACGGCGAGGAAGAGGAGGACCACAGGGGGAAGCTCACCATCGCCACTGGGATGTGCAGAGCGTCCTGGAGAGGGATAGCCCTGAGGGGTTCGTCTTGTTCCCGTGGGCTCGGTGATGAGGGGGATGAGTTTGAGGGGCTCCCGAGGTGACAGCGCGGCGGAAGATGCCGCGGGGCTTGACTTGTGATGTCATGTATCCGGGAGAGCGGGTCTTCCGGGCAAAGATGGCCCTGTGTGCTTCCCGTGGCTCCGAGGGACCCTCCCTTTGGGATGCTTGATTCCCGGACATGGACGTGCTCGATTTCGAGAGGTACCTCGCGGTGTCTGGCGCCGAGGAGTTCATTTTATATGGAGAGGAGTACGGGGCCTTCGTGAGGAGGAAGCCGAGGACGCCGCAGTACCGGCGCGGAGAGAGAGGCCGGCCCGCAGCTCCCCTGCAGGTTCCGATGCCGGGACCGGATTTCACGTACGTCCGCGGGGACGGATCGAGGAGGAGGGTGTCTCGTACTGCTCCGAGCAGGTGCTCCCCGCCGCATACAGAGCGGACCCCGATAGATCGGTGAGTGTGCCGACTCTTTTCCATCTTGGCATCTTTTCTCGTATTTTTCTTTTGTTGTTGAGTATAACCGTATTGCCGAGCGTTTCCTTGGCCGCTTGTTGGTGCAGTCCCGGGAGAGCCTATGATATGCCGACTCGCCGTTACGTGGCGACGAGGTCGTTTGCGAAGAAGATGGCTTCGAAGATATCTTGCCGGTCTTCGCGACGCGTGCCGGCAGACGAGCCTATGCCTTCGAGGCACTCTCAGACGTTCCTCCGCCTAGAGCCGAGCCTGAGCCGCAGCAGAGGGACCTGAGGGGGCGGCATAGCATGGATGCCGGACATCTTCGGGAGCCGCAGGCCTTCGAGGGAGCAGCCCTTTATCGCTCATGCCTCCGCATGGCGCACGTGGCGAGGGTTCCTCGTGAGCCTTCTTTCTTTGATCCTTTCGCCGGATTTGATCCTTCCGAGTACTTTTCGTGGGAGCCTCCGGTGCTCTGTATTCCGACGACGAGGATGTGACGGCGAGTTCGCCGGATGCCCGACTTTTCTTTGAGGACCTCGCGAGGATGATGATGCCGAGGATTCCGATTAGTATTCATTTGCTTTCCCTCTTTTCATATCCCTCTTTTTTTTTTTTGTTTAGCAAATGTACATTTATTGGTACCGTAATAAAACACATGTATTTGCATGGCAAACAAAGATTTTATTTTAAGATGTAATGTCATTTTTGTGATTCCCTGAATTGTCCTAGAAATTGTTGCTATTATTATTTTTTATTTTTGTACATGCCACGTGAGCCGAGAGTGCATTTGTGGGTAGTGTATGTTTGCCGGGAATGGCTTTGGCCGTTGCTGGGCGCTTTGGAGCAAGGTTTTGCCGAGGACAAATGGGTTTTTGTACCGTTTGGCCGGGGAAATGGGTTCTGTTTGCAAGGAGGTCCGTACGGACATACTTAGCATGCAAAGAGGTCCGTACGGACCAACCTTGCTTTTGGGAAGGACATAAATGCTTTCCAAAGGTTCGGTTCTTCCTCATTTCCCCATTTGCAGCCATTTTCGAGCTTTCTTCCCCATTTTCTCTAGGAACCTCCATTTTTGCCATGGATTCTTCGTACGTCCCTAGAATTTTGCCGAGGCTTTCGCAGAGAGGCAAGCACACTTCCTTGAGCAGCTGAAAACGTGGATGCGGCGCCGTATGAGGCATCGTAGACGGGCTTTCGAGGTAAGGTTTCGTCTTTGCTCGGCTTGGTCTTTTAAGGAGTTGGTTCCCGATTGGGATTTGTTGCGGGCCGCCGCGAAGTTCTCGGGATGTTAGGAGGCACGTGTACCGTTTCTCCTACAATGAAATGGTGCCCACTTTTGAGGATTTTCGGGCTTTGATTGGAGGACCTGAGGTGGAGGCCATCTCGCTTCCTTTGATTGGTGGTGCCGCGCGAGCGTGAAGCTTGCAGACTTTCTTCGTACTTCGTTGGAAGAAGTGCAGTGGCATGATCCTTGATTCGGGTCATATCGACATTTCCGAGCCGCCGGAGCGGTTCATGGTTGATGATGAGAGTGACGTCTCTTGGGATGTATTTGCCTTGCGCGTGATGGCGACGCTTTTCCGGGTCGCCTCCTCGCATTTGTGATGGCGCTTGCTAGATGTGGTAGGCACCGCAGAGCCGGGAGAGGATATTGTCCCGTTGGTGCCGGGGGAGACTCTTCATGGTATCGACCGTCCGGCGACCGGGGATCGTTTTATGAGAGGGGGAAGCCCCGCTTGCTCACCTTGTGGCCGCGAGAGAGACTTCAGCCATGCCCGAGGCTCCGACGTCGTTTAGCCCGTGGTCATTTGCTCGCCGACCTCTTGTGTTGGATATGGATCACCCGCCCGGGAGAGATGGATGGCACAGCTGGTACGCATCGATCCGCCGGTGGGTTCCGTGACCGGAGGATCGAGACCAGGAGGATCTTGGCAGAAGGGTCCTACGTTGTCGAGTTCCAGTTTGTCTTGGTCCTCCTTCTATATTCCGTCGCTTGTTTCCTGCCAGCTTGGGATGAAGCAGAGCCTTTGTTGGCCGGGATGACCTTGCTACCGCGGAGGTAGTTCCTCTTCGTATGGCGCCTTCAGTGCCTTCGTATTTTCCGAGGGTATGGAAGTATTCCGCTTCCCTCCCGTGGTACTCCTTAGACGTCTGGGAGCGTTGTATTGACGACTCGCATCCGGCCCGGTATGAGCAACAGTCAAGGGCAGTCCCAAGTGGTCTCTGGAGAGCAGGCGTAGCCGATTCTGGGACCCGCTGCCGTAGTAGCAGCTATTGCCTTAGGAGTTCCGAAGCCCGGTCTCGACCCTTCGATGTGACGGAGACACTTTGTTTGACTACGAGACTAGAGTTGACCGACCGACAGGAGAGGTCCTCTTTACGCACTCGCAGGAGGAGATCCGAGCCGAAGCACGGCGAATGAAGCCCCGAGAGCTACCGGATTGTTTGACTCTACGGGGAGGACCCCGATCTCTGACCGAGAGACGCAGAGTTGGTTCACGTGAAGCGAAAGAAGACTCGCCGGTGGACGAGGGAAGAAAGGAAAGAATGGCGAGGGGACAAGCGCAGATGGCGCGGAATGACCTCCTAGGTATCCATTCATTGCATTGCAAACACATTATTAGTTAAATGTATTAAGTCCGTCTTTTAGCATGTTGTGAACTTGAGAGTAGACCGTGCTTGAACTCATCAAGAAATGTTGTAACCAAGTTAGTGATTTGTGATTTACTTTTAAAGCTTTGTCGAGACGCAAGATCTTTTGTTTGCCTTTGCTTCGTTGTGCACTTTGTCGGCGTCCATCTTTGACTTTTCGTTGCATTTGCGGACCGAAGCCTCCGGGCCCCGACGGCAATCCCCTTTGGCCGAGGCTTTGTGCTTGGCCGAGAGGTTGAATGCTCCCTCGACAAGTCGTTTTGACGGTCTTTTTCGTAGTTTCCTTGCCTCTTGTTGGCGTCGGGCTCTTGACCACTTTTTCGCAGCCTTCGCTTGAGCTTCTTTTATTTTTTTTTTTTTTTTTTGTGAGCCCTTGCTCGAGCTCTTTTTTTTTTTATTGTTTTTTTTTTTTTTGTGAGCCCTTGCTCGAGCTCTTTTTTTTTTTTTTGAAGCGCATGAGGGCGAAGACAAGCCCCCGGCTTGGAAGCAAACATGAGCCGGGCCGTTTGATGCCGAGTGACCCTGATGTCCTTTGATGTTGCCGCCGTCGTTTGACTTGGTCAAGGTGACTGCCGGGCGTGTTCTTGAAAAGTGCGTAGCTTGATGGAGGTCTTGATTGACATTCAAACTTTTGACTTTTTGTGTATTTTTAGACCGGACCAATTAAGGTTGCCTACGTCTCCTGACTAGAGGGCTCAGTCTCGCGTAGTTCGACACTACATGGAGTGCCAAGAGATGCACAAATGCTCTTCTTCAGGCGAAGTATCTCGCGAAGTTTGCTTCCGTTGACCGGATTCATGAAGCGGATTGCCGTCTAGGTCCGTTAGCTTCATGGCGCTCCGGAGAAGATCTTTGAACCACGAAAGGGCCGATCCATGTGGGTTCCCATTTTCCCAGCTGGTTGGTTCGAGCGGGAGGCTTTTCTTTGAGTACAAGGTCACCTTCCCCGATGTCTCGGATTTGACTTTCTTGTCGAAAGCTCTAGCCATCCCGCTGATAGGCTCCGGACGTGTTCCATGGCCTTTAGTCGTCGCTCATCTAGCGTGAGCCAATTGGCCATGTCGGCTTCGGAGCCATTCGACTTCGTTGATGTCATTTTCCAAGAAGACTGAGTGAGGGAATTTCTAGCTCGACGGGAAGGACTGCTTCCATCCCGTATGTCGTGGCAAATGGGGTTTCTCCCGTGGCCGTTTCGACCGATGTGCGGTAGCCCCAAAGTGCAAGGTGCAGCCTTCTCGGGCCAATCTCGTCCTCGGGTGGTCATTTTTCTGATGATCCGTTCGAGGGTTTTGTTTGTCGCTTCCACGGCGCCGTTTGTTTGTGGCCGGTAGGGAGAAGATTTGTGACGTGTGATCTTGAATTCAGCCAAAGCAGCCGTCGAATTCCCTTCGAAGTGTGAGCCGTTGTCCGATATGACCTCATTTGGGATGCCGTATCGGCAGCATGATGTTTTCCTTGAGGAAATGCGCGACCTTCTTGGAGGTGAGTACCTTGTAGGACTTGGCTTCGACCCATTTGGTGAAGTAGTCGATGGCTACTAAGATGAACTCGCGACCGTTGCCGCCCGGCGGAGCGATTTTCCCGATGACGTCAATTCCCCAAGTGGCAAAGGGCCAAGGTGTAGTCATGCAAGAGAGATCGTGGGGTGGCAGATGATTGAGGTTGGAGAACCGTTGGCACTTGTCGCAGCTCTTCTGACAAAGTGGATGCAATCCGCTCCATGGAGATCCAAGAGTAGCCCATCCCGAGAATGATTTGCATCGTGGCTCGCGTTCATGTGGGGACCGCAAGCCCCATTGTGGACTTCTGCTCATGAACTTGTCTGCTTCTTCTTGGCCGACGCAGCGTAGGAGTGGCCCGTGGTAGCGTTTCTTGTATAGCATGTCCCCGAGGATGACGAAGTGAGAGGCAAGGCGTTTAGGGCCATGATGCTCTTGGTTTTGACCCCTTCGCGTGTGGGTCTTCCTTGTTCATGAAGGTGGTTTCCGCTCTTGAGGTATTGGAAGATCCGGTTTGTGCCGGAAATGGCGTCTGACTTGCGTCTCTTTCGCTCTTCAAAGAATCTTGCAAATCGCGTTGTGATTAAAACCTTCGGCAGCTTGGGCCCGGTTTTTCTCTCGTTTGACAACATGCTTAAAGATGTGCTTAATGTATTTGTTCGTTTAATGTGTCTCGCTTCTTTATCAAGTGAATCGTTATTAACCTGTTTGTGTGTTAGTTAATTTATCGCTTGTTAAAGATGCAATGAGAGGATACTCGGAAAGATCGAAGCATTCATTAAGAGCATACGGGAATACATTATTGGCAATGAGTTCGTAATCTTCGGCGTGAGGCCATCGATGACTCGAGAGACTCAAATTCAAAGCTAATGGACTCGTGGATGAGTTTTGACACTAGACTCTAGGACTCGAGGGGTCGACCAAGTTGTTCGATCATGTCCTTTTTGGCCGGGCAAGAGGGTCCTGAGAATGTGGCCCAGCTTATCGAGTGGCAATGAGCTTGATAGGAGATGGGGCTTGAAAGGCTTTATGTCACCGTTCCCGATCATTGCTATCACAGAGTTATCGTAAACAAAATCGATTAGATCCGGCATCTCGATTTCTTCTTTCAAGAGCAGTGGAGCAGTGGTTCGTCCCAAGCATCGTCTCGCGGAGTCTTCTTGCTTTTGTCTTGGGCATTACTAGCTCGAATGCACTCGTCCCGCTTGTTGAAGGCGTGAGTGTTGACAGAGAGTTTTTCGAATTCTTCCGCCAAAGAGGGGGTTTTTCGAACCAAAATTCATTGTGAATAGTGGTGGTCATGGATCCCGGCAGGGCGGTGTGTCGAGGAATGCTCTTCGGACAGATTTGGCTTGAGGCCTCCGAATCTTGCCAGTTCTCGCCGGAGCTTGTCCATGGTTGTCGGCCAGCCTTTGTTTGGCGCCGATCGCCTGCTCCTTTTTCTCGGATCTTCTTCCAAGTTGCCGGCCTTCCTTGTGAAGTACTCGGGTCATGTCGAAGCCGTAAGGACGAAGATCGGAGATTGCGTGCAAGCCTCTTTTGTTATCTCGTGGAGCGTTTTCGTGCAGCTCGCTTGTCCTCCGCAATGTGTTCGGGAGTAGGAGAGTATCCTGTGCCGTGCAAGGTATTCTCGTTCTTTGATATTGATGATCCGTTGAGTGCCCCGATGGCGTTTTCCCAAACCGAGCCCCGGATGTAGTTCATGTGCTTCATCATTTTCATCGGGGAGGGATCTTGTCCCAAATCAAAGGCAGTCTATGTGGCACACTTGGGCCTCGGGCTTTCGATGGTGAACCCCGTTAGCATCATGCCATCATCGTCGGGTTTGATTTCTAAGACCGGACGCCGTTTGTTTCTGGTCCTTTCGTTGACTATGCTATCACCGTAGATGATGGTAAGATCCGTTCCTTGGACGAACTTTACGCACCGATGAAGAGTGGATGCCACCCCATTGATCTCGGTGTAGCCAAGGGCGTCCCAAAATGGCAAATGAATGTGATCGGGATGTCGATGACTTGGAAATCCGTTTGACCATTTGTTTTCCAAACCACAGTTCAAGGTGGCTATTCCCAAGACTCGGGCGGGATGTCGAGTCGTATGCCTTGATTGCCCGAGTCGAGGGTTTTAGATCGCTTGCTTTGATCCCTAGCAAATCCATCATTTTGGCCGGAAGGACGTTCATGGATGATCCCCCATCTACCAACACCCGAGGGAGACGGCGCTCGTCCGCTTGAACCGCATGTAGAGAGGCTCGTTGTGGTCGCCCCAAATTTTGGAAGATCGAGCTCGCGAAGGTGATGATATTGCCGTAATTGACGTTGCCAATCATCTCGAACCGCTTCATCGTGTGTCACCGTGATGGGAACCATGGTCCGGGCCGTGCTTTCTTCCAACTTGAGCTTGTGCGGTAAGATGAAGTGAGTAAGGACCAGAGCGAGATGTTAGCCTCGAGTGCGCTTGAGCCGTGTCAAGACAGATCTTCAACCTTGGGTCCAAGGTTTCACCTTCGGGCGTAGGGCCCCTTTTCACCTCGTGGCTCGTGTATGGCCGGCCTTTTGTCCGTCCGTGGAGGATTCACTCGGGATTTGACCGAACGTGTCGAACATTCACCTCGGACTTATGGTTTTGCTTGTCTCTCCTATTTCTCGTAGCGGGAGGAGCCTCGATTGGCGTAAGGCCGATCGCGCATTTCAATTCGTTCACCGTCATGGCTTTTACCGAAGCATCAATAGTGGCTTTGAGATCTTCCCAAGACAGGGGTTGGATTATCTCGACCTTCGGGCCTTCTGGCGGTGCGAAGCTCGTCCCACTCGATCATGGAGCAAACATTGCCGTGGCCCCGTGCGTAACTAGGCCGGGAGATTTGTCGGGAGTAGATGACATAGTAGTCAAACTTTCCCGAGGGTTCTCCAAGGGTTCCGACCGTGGGATCACCAGCATTCATACCTCTTTTTCAGCTTTTGTCGAGAAGATAGCTTCTTCTTTCGTCGAGGACGGCCCTCGTTCATCGCATCCCGGGAATTCCATTTCCGCACAAGCACCGCAATCGCAGACGTCCCACCAGTATGTGTTCGTTGTTCGGCGGTGGTACCGGACCTCGTGAGGCCGGATGGGCAAGCTTTCCTCCTGGAAGGTCTTGTGGTCTTACGTCATAACCGCATGGCTCGTACGAGGGTAACAAAGTTGACTGGGAGACAATGAGAGATGTTAGAGGCCGTAGGAGCAGCCATGGCTTGGGAAGCCCTGTGTAGTCGGGTGGCTAAGGTTCCGAAGTGGTGCATGGCACCTTCGATCCAGGCTTGTTGCTCACCTTGACGCTTCTCAATAGCCATGAGGACCCGCCAAACTTCTTCCAATGTTGGGAAATTTCTTGGGGGTAAGGTCCCGTTCTCATCGTTGTTATCCACCGACTTGGCCATGGGGAATTGACTGACCGTCCCGGTGACAGTAGGTGGGAAGGAGGTAGGACCTTGCTGTTTTGACACCGGGAGACGGGTTCCCTGTACTCTCGACCACTCTCTCGTTAGCCGGAGGGGGCGACGGGCAAGGTTTAGACACGGGAATGGCCTAATCGGGATAAAAGGGGGAAAGCTCACGTGGCATGCGGTTTCCGTTTCTTTTATTTTTGATTTTTTTTTGTTGTTTTAATTTACTTAAAACATGTTTTCTCGTAATCCTAGGTAGGTTGGAAAAGATTGCTCTTGTTTTTCGCAACTATGCTAGATCCCGGGTCACCGGAGACCATCTCGCGCGGCTATAAGCCCCTCGTTTTGCACTCCGTATTTCGACATCCCAGGTGGACCCTGTGCGAGGGTCCTATAGTGCAAGCGGTTTCCACCGGCCTAAAAGAAAAATCGAACCTAAGGACCGAGCCTGTCATGTTCGTTTTGATGCGTTAGCCATGTGAATAGTGAACCGAGCCGGCCACCGAGTCAAGATCGTGTCAAGAGTTCCGGCATGACCTTCTCTTGCCTTGCTTGCGCAAGGGATCCGTGACGTTAGGCGTTGGCCGGGTCATATCGTCATGGCCGACGTATCAAAGGCGTGATGACATGGTGTCATGCGAGCATGGATGTATATCCTGGACGGAACATCGTTCGCGTAGCTTCGGAAATCAAGATCAGTGTCAAGATTTTAGCATGACCTTTCATCGCTTTGCTTGCGCAAGGGATCTTGAGTTCCGAGCCTTGACTCGTAAAATGGCCGGCATGGTATATGTATCCAGCCGTATGACACGGACCGGGTAAAACCAACCGAGTCCTGGACAGAGTGTGACTCAAGACTCAAACGTGTGGTTGACGCTCGCTAGGATGGGATGTTTGGAATGATCCCGTGCGCGTCCAAGAGGCCTAGGAAGACCTAACGGATCGCAACCGAGACCACTCCGGCCGAGGGTTGTAGTGTGCAAGGTATCCGAGGCAAGGCACGTAGTGTGCGGTGTAACCGAGGCAAAGAAGTGAGTAGAGTGCGGTGTAACCGAGGCAAAGAAGGCCGTAGGTGCGGTCTCTAAAATTCTTTTTCCGAGTAAAACAGAGTTTTTGAAGAATTTTAAATGTATGCACGTATGTATATTGATGCATTTTTTTGTATTTTTATTTTTTTTTGTAAAATAAAAACGAAGCACGTGCACACACACACAATAGCTTAAAGGAAGGGGTAAAATGAAAGTTTGACCCTCATCATCGTTTTAAAAATCTTTTGTTTTGTTTAAAAGTTTTTAAAACAAAATGTCCCTGGAGTCGCCAACCGAAATTACCCGGATCCGAGCAGGCCTCGCGGCCCCGCATCCGGCATCTTTCGCTGAGCGACGTTTAGTCTCGCCGTTTTTGTTTTTGTAGAGTCGCCACGCCGTTTTTATTAAGCCCAAAACATTGAAAAGGGCATCGCTTAAAGATAATTTTAAACCGTTTTTGTGTGATGAGATTTTGAGTTCGGAGGTCGATGACTCCCCGGAAGAGAATATTAGAATATTAGAGCTCACCCGAGTAGCCTCGTAAAACGAGTCTTTCGGATACCCCTAATATCCTTTAAATGTCATGTGTGTGTGTGTGTGCTTTTAAAAATGCATGCCGTATCGGATGTCTACATTGTATGCTATGTATGGAAATGTATTGAAATAGTATAGGAAGGAAGCCTTACCAATGTTGGTTCGTGTCTCGTCTTCCGCCGGGGAATAGTGTTTGAGGTCGGAGTAGCGTTCCTGCACGGATCGGGATTGCTTCGGGAGATGCCGGTTGTCCGCGACGTAGTTTCGGCGTGAGTTGAGGTTGTAGGCTGCGTTCGGCAGAGGTTCGGCGTGCGTGGGGATCGTCGGGATCACTCGCGCAGGTTCGGCGTGCGTTGTGGTGGCAGGAGTCACTCGGCGTAGTTTCGGCGTGGTTTGGGATCGTCGGTTTGACTCGGAAAGAGCCGGACACCGTGGAAAGACCTGTGCAAGGCCTCTGAGTACCACGAGGGGCCTCGTAGTACCTCGAGAGTGCCTCGGGCAGCGCGGAGCGTCTCGAGCGCTGGGAGGCTTCTGAGCACCACAAGGGAGCTCAAGGCCTCTAAGGATCCGAAAGGGGCCGGGAGTGCCTCGAGAGGACTTAGAGGGGAGCCGAAGGCTAAGGGAGGAAGAGAGAAGAGGGAGGTGTGTGAAAATGAGGAGGGGGAGCCCTCTATTTATAGTAAAAATTTCGGAGCAAAGAGGTCCGTACGGACCTTCTTGGTTATCCGTAATTTTGGATTTCCTCGATTTGAGGGAATCCGCAATGATGGTGAATATTCTCGAATGATGGTGTCCCTCGAGCAATAAGGTCCGTACGGACCATCTTCGCATGCAAAGAGGTCCCGTACGGACCAACTCTCGCAGGGAAGTAATCATTTCTTCCGGATTTGAGGGAATATTGTGGACTTTAAGGGGATTTAGTAATCATTGAAACAAAGAGGTCCGTACGGACCTTAATGGCTTTTCTGATTTCCTGAAAATTCCCAAAAGGTCCTTTTGTCCCTTTTTATCCCAGGAAGGCTCCTTCCTTGGTTTGGTTGGGGGTTTGAGAGGGTTTTGAGTGCCAGAGGTCTCCGAGACTGCGTTGATGAGTCTGCGGTGTTTCCCGTGTGTTTGAAAGGGGGTGATCCAGATTGGGGTACTTACAGTATCTGTTCTGGGGCAGCTTCAATGCGTCTTTTAGTAACCATGTAACCCAAAAACTTCCCTGCCTTCATTCCAAAGTTGCATTTAGCTGGATTAAGTTTCATATTGAAACAATCCAAGATGTCAAAGGCTTGAGATAAGTTGTTTATGTGATCTTCGGCTTTCTTGGATTTTACTACCATGTCGTCAATATATACTTCCATTGTGTCCCCAATCTGATCTTTGAACATTTTGTTGACGAGCCTCTGATATGTTGCACCTGCTTTTTTTAGTCCAAAAGGCATAGCAATATAACAATAAATACCTGTTGGCGTTATGAAGGCGGTGTCCTCCTGGTCAGATGGTTCCATCTCGGATTTGCCGGAATCCCGAAGATGCATCCATGAAGGTGAGGAGCTCATGTCCGGATGTGGCATCAACTAACGAATCTATGTGAGGCAGAGGGAAAGGATCTTTTGGACAGGCTTTATTTAAGTCGGTGAAGTCAACACAAACTCGCCATTTCCCATTCTTCTTCTCAACTACAACCACATTTGCTAACCATCTTGGATAATCTACCTCTCGGATCATGTTGGCTTTGAGTAAGTGCTCTACCTCTTCCTTGATGATCTGGTTTCTTGTTTCGCAAATTTTCTTCAAGTTTCTCGGTGCACTCGGTTTAAAACTAGGATCGATGTTAAGTTTGTGAGTGATGACATCTTTGCCGATGCCTCATGTCATCATGTCTCCAAGCAAAACTCTTTACTCGCTTTTAATAAGTCCACAAGCTTCTCTTCTATATCTCGATGGGATGTCACCGCCAATAAGTACCTTGATGTCCGGTTGGAAGGGTCTAGCAATACTTCTTTCACATCGTTCTCCCTAGCTTCCGTGACTTCACGTACTTTCCTCTCGTAATTGCTATGCTTGTTTTGGAGATGTCGACGCCTTCATTGAAGTTTTATAACATTCCTTGGCCACCCGTTGATCACCGTATATTTTGGCGACACCACAAGGTGTTGGGAACTTCACACACCGATGGTAAGTGGAGGGTACGGCCTTCATTCCGTGAATCCACGGTCTTCCAAGAATGACATTGTAAGATGTTGCGCAATCAATTACGCAGAACCGCTCCATGGTGTTGAGGCCCTTTGAGTATATTGGAAGCTTTATCTCCCCTACCCGTTTCTTTGACTTCACCACCGAAGCCTACCAAAGACCGAAGACTTTTTGACAATCTCCGATTACGGGATGTTCATTTCCTTAAGGGTACCCAACATAATAAGATTGACTGAGCTACCCCCATCTACCGGAATACGTCGGATTGCATAACGGTTGGCGATCTCGCAAGGAAATAACTAGACCGTCATGATGGGGTTCCAAAGAAGTTATCACGATCACTTTCATCAAAGGTAATTGGATCCGGATAAGGTGTCGACATTCTTGGGCCGTCTCTCCGGCTTTTCCTCTTTTGACTCCTTAGCGTGTCGTTTTGCGCGAGAATAGGATGTTCCACATATTTACGAGCCTCCACCGATGAAGTTGATCACCTTCGTTGATGTTGGGGAGAAAGCGGCCTTTCGACTTTATGAGGAGCTTCCGCATTTTCAGCCTTCTTCTTTCGGGACCCCAATAACTCCTTAAGATGTCCTTTCGAGAGTAAGTAACCGATCTCCTTTCTTAACGCGATGCAATCTTCGCAACGTGTCCAAAGTCTTCATGGTAAGCGCACCATTTTGATTTGTCACGCCATCCCGTGGTTTTGTCCGTTTTCTTAGGCCATCCGGCTTTGTCTCCTAGGTTGCCCATTGCACAAAGTACACCCGAAATGTCAACGTAAAAACAATAATCGAAATGTTAGGCACATTATCACTATCTTCATCCTCACCGTCTACCGAATTAATTTTTGCTAGTGTCAATTCTCGGATAAGGATTGGGACGGTTGTTCTGCGATGGGACGATTCAGCCTTTCTGTCGGGATGGTCATATGTCGACGTCTTGGATGACGACTTCGATCTTCGCAGCCTCATCTTCCTCCAGTCTTATGAACCTTAATGCTCGCTTCCCGACTTCTTCTAGCCGCTTACAAGGAGTCATTACCAAATCTTGATAATATTGTGAATCTTTCTTCAACCCCATTTTGAATGCTTACGTGGTCATCGACATGTCAAGATTGGGAATTTCTAACACCTCCTTATTGAACCGATGGACATAATCCTTCGTAGTCTCATTAGGGTCAGTTGGGTCACATTGTAGAGATCACTTGTCAACTTTTCAAATTGTCGATCGCATGAGAATTGGTTATAGAACATGTTGATGAGCCGGGCGTATGAACCAATTGAACCTAGGGGTTGCCTAATCAGCCATTTGAGAGCCGGTCCAGACAAGGTGGATCCAAATCCCCGCATAAGCAAGCCTCCCTGCATCAAGCGGGATATGGATTATGTCCATCTTTTCTTGATAGTGTGCAACATGCTCCTCCGGGTCCGTGGTGCCATCGTACAACTTCATAGATGGTCGTTGAAACGCTTCGGGATGTCGACATTTGCAATTCTTTGGGACAAACCGGGATTGATTGTAGCGCTTTGGGTCACCGGTTGAATTGGAGGAGTTACACTGCACGTTCATTATCGCCTCTGCGAGATCCCGCATCTGTTTAGCTAGTGGGTTTCCCGCAAAAGGGTCACCATAGGAAGACGATTGAAATTATTATTATTGAAAAGATTATTTAGCAAATCGGATCGTCCGTAGTAGTCGTGGCAGAGTGTTGTCTATAAATGGAATGAATGGGGTGAATCCTGCGGAAGATGGCGTCAATGGGGTGTCCCTCGGTAAAGACGTCGACATCATTAAAGATGTCACGATGAGTTTGAGGAGGACTGCCCATTGGAATGAATTCACTCGAAATGTAGATCCTCCGGTGTTGTCAAAGTTGAGAACCCTTGCACGCAAATGGTGATATGTTCTCAAGCCGAGATGCGATGAGCCGTTCGTCTTTCTCGCATCTTAATCATGGAATTGGTCAACACCTTCGAATTGTTGTCTTGCATGGTCCAACCTTTGATTCAACCTGGTTAGGATACTCCAGGATGTCAAGATCTCGCATTGGAAGAGGTTGCCCCCTTTTGTGGAGTCTTCGTAGGTTGAGTTGGCTGAGACCCGGTCTGAGGAGGTGGTGGTAACAAGCTGGTTCTACCTCCTGATGTGGGAACAACGGCGGGACCTTTCCCGGCGGTGGACACATTGGAGGGTGCAGACATAGTGAATTTGGTTAGGAAATGTTTCAAATAACCGATAAACCACGAGGCCCCTCGGTGGGCGCCAAATTGTTTTGGTAGAAAAAACAATAAAGTAGAATCTTAACTAAGTTTAGTGTGTGGATTGAATAATAAGGAGGGAACTGTGGAATTCGATTATATGGAACAAAAGCATGAAAAATAGATAATGACACCACAATTTGTTAACGAGGAAAACCTTGGAGGTGATAACCTCTTTGGAAAAAACCCCGGGAGTTAGGTCTCCAACCTTAAAAGTTTCACTATAATGATCAAGAATACAACTTTGGAAGACAATGGAGAGGATTACAAGAGCTTTGAGTGTTGAGTGTGTGCGTATGAGCGTTAGTGTGTTTTTCCGTCTCCATTTCCCCTTAAATACAAGTAAATATGAAAGAGTCAAATATGGTTCCTACAATCTCGGCATTTTGGTTTATCACTTCAACCATCGTGAGACCAAGTCGCCCTAGCCGTTTGAAGGTCTGTTGAACGTGCTTGAAGATTGTTCCGCATTCCTCTCTTAATTACTGAAAAATAATAATAAGAATATTAGGAAATATTTGAACAAGTAAATATTAAAACAATACTTACAGTGTAATGACATCTCGATATGCAGGATCAATTGAAGATGTTGCCATGTTGAAAAATGCCCACAACAATGAGTATTATACGCATACTTGTTTGTCCATCCACTAACAAATGCAGCAATTCAAGACTAATCTTTCTGCCGCTACCCGAATCCAGTCCTTAGTGTAGGCGATCTCCGACTAAAGGCAAACTCAAGAAAGAATTTGGTCAGAGGCGCCACGTCATCATCATATCAACAAATTCAGAGGCACCACGTCATCATCATATCAACAAATTCAGAGGCACCGACGTCCTCATAATTTCAACAATTCAGAGGCGCTACTCCCTTCACCCCGAGCCACGTTTGGGAGCACACCCCACAAGTCGCTCACCGCCTCGACGTTCCCCCTACTCTTTGTAGTGGACAAGTCTATTGGCCCTCGCCCCTGCAGGTAAGACACATCAAAGGTATGTTAATGCACAAGATGTATGCGAGTTATACATAAACATACCATTCTAAAATTTTTCCGTTTCAGTTCGGAGTTATTTCAAAAATTTTCGTTTCAGTTCCGAGTTATTCAAAAAGTTTCCATTTCAGTTCGGAGTTCTTCAAAAATTTCCGTTTCAGTTCGGAGTTATTCAAAAAATTTCCGTTTCAGTTCGGAGTTATCCCAAAAATTTTCGTTTGAGTTCGGATTTATTCAAAAAATTTCCTTTCAGTTCGGAGTTATTCCAAAATTTCCGTTTCAGTTCAGAATTATTCCAAAAAAAATTCGTTTCAGTTCGGAGTTAATCCAAAAATTTCTGTTCGAAGTTATTCCAAAAATAATTCCGTTCCAGTTCGGAGTAATCCGAAATTTCCATTTCAGTTCGGAGTTATTCCAAAATTTCCGTTTTAGTTCGGTGTTATTCCAAAAAAAAATCGGTTCAGTTCGGAATTAATCCAAAATTTTTCGTTTCAGTTCCGAGTTATTCAAAAATTTCAGTTTCAGTTCGGAGTTACTAAAAAAAATTCCGTTTCAGTTCGGAGTTATTCAAAAATTCTCTTTTCAATTTGGAGTTATTCAAAAAAAAAAATTCCGTTTCAGTTCGGAGTTAATCCAAAAATTTTCGTTTTAGTTCGGAGTTATTCCAAAAAATTTCCATTTCAGTTCGGAGTTAATCAAAAAAATTCCGTTTCAGTTCGAAGTTAATCCAAAAATTTCCGTTTCAGTTCGAAGTTATCCCTAAAATTTCCGTTTCAGTTCGGAGTTAATCCAAAAATTTCCGTTTCAATTCGGAGTTATTCCAAAAAAAATCCGTTTCAGTTCTGAGTTAATCCAAAAAATTCCATTTCAGTTCGGAGTTATTCCAAAAAATTTATGCTTCAGTTCGGAGTTAATCCAAAAATTTCCGTTTCAGTTTGGAGTTACTCAAAAAAATTTCGTTTCAGTTCGGAGTTATTCAAAAATTTCCGTTTCAGTTCGGAGTTATTCCAAAAAAAATTCCGTATCAGTTCGAAGTTAATCCAAAAAATTTCGTTTCACTTTGGAGTTATTCCAAAAAATTTCCGTTTTAGTTCGGAGTTAATCCAAAAATTTCCGTTTCAGTTCTGAGTTATTCCAAAAAATTTCCGTTACAGTTCAGTGTTAATCCAAAAAATTTCCGTTTCACTTCGGAGTTAATCCAAAAATTTCCGTTTCAGTTCGGAGTTAATCCAAAGATTTCCGTTTCAGTTCGGAGTTAATCGAAAAAATTTCGTTTCAGTTCGGAGTTAACCCAAAAATTTCCGTTTCAGTTCGGAGTTAATCCTAAAAATATTTCCATCTCAATTCGTAGTATTTACGGATCACTTCCTAAAAATATTTCCTTCTCAATTCAGAGTATTTACGGTTCATTTCCTAAAAATATTTTCGTCTCAATTTGGAGTACTTACGGTTCACTTCCTAAAATTATTTCCGTCTCAATTCGGAGTATTTATGGTTCACTTCCTAAAAATATTTCCGTCTCAATTCGGAGTATTTACGGTTCACATTCTAAAAACATCCGTCTCAATTCAGAGTTTTTTCCCGTGTTCCTTCATTTTCTAACCGATTTCGTTTGAACTTTGGACGACTTTCCAGTAACATACCATCCTCTCCCGTGGTTAAATTCCGTTTCTAACCGCGTCGTTAGAACTTCAATCTCTTCTTCAGACTTAGACCGTGTTTTCATAACATCTGTTTAACACAACCATTCCTGTCACTCCGTTAGATCTCCAGCGTGAGGTCTCATGAACTAAAGTCAGTCAGTTAAGTCTCTTTTACTTAACAGACAAGAACTACGATCGGCTTGATTCCCCCGTGGATACGTAGGAATTCTTGATTTAGGGTCCAGCCATTTGACCGTTCAGGTCACTTCGTAAGGCATCCCCCCAGATTGGGATCCTTATCTGTTTCGACGACCCCACTTCCTCCGTAAGTGACGTCGCCGATGGGCTACTGTAAGTACTCAAATCCGGTTCTTAAAAATACGTTAATTCGCACTTTCCAAATTAACGAGATTTTTCGGGACTGTCCGGATCATTCAAAATCAAAGTGTATTAAAAATACGTTAGAACATGTGAAAAATATTACTTTTCAAAAAATACACGATTTTCGGGACTGTTTCGACATTTATTCGGACAGTTAATTAAAAAACTGTCAAAAATCCGAGCAAAGGACGAAACAATGATAACTCGTCACAAAAGTCTCCCCAGGGGTCAAATCAGGGTCAAATCACGTTAGAGTGTAAAATAACAAAAATACCCTAAGGCTGAAAGTTACCCTCAGATTTCAATTTTCATCCCAACACATTTTCACTCTCCAGCCTTCTTACCTCATGTCCAACGATTTAGCCTCCTCTGAAAGTCCCAAAATCTGTCTCGGTATGCGTGAAAATCTCATATTTCCCAAATAAACCATAATCCAAACACTTTTCGTATCCGAATTATGAACCCTCGAAAGATAGAGCCAACAACCAAGTATTGGTAAACTCTCCTTCTCAATCTAAACTCTCGTCTTTTTTACCTTCTTCTCGTCATTCTGTTCCGATCACATTTTTCAAAATGTAGACATTACGTTCGTCTTCGAGTCAAGAAATGACCCTCTCTCTATTACTTTTCTCTTTCGAAAAGAGTAATTTATAGATAAAATGGGAGATCTTGACTTGTCATTTGTCATTTTATCTTATAATGTCATTTACCGTCCGAATCGTTTGATTCGTTGATCGTCTTTTACCATCCGAATCGTTTGATTCATTGATATTGTCATTTCATTAAATATCATTTGCCGTTCGAATCGTTTGATTCGTTGATCGTCCTTTACCGTCCGAATCGTTTGATTCGTTGATACCGTCATTTCAATACTGTCATTTACTGTCCAAACTATTTGGTTTGTTGATCGCATTTACTTTTAACATCTGAGTCAAGAAATTGACTTGTCGATCGACATTTCATTATCCTTTTTACTATCATTTTATCAAAAAAAAAAAAAGGTAACGTTATAATGCCCGATTCATATCAAAATATCCCTCATTTCAAAACCCGCCATTCAAACTTATTTTCATGTAATTCACACACACACACACACACATTTTTCGAGAAAGGCCAAAAGACTCGTCAATACGAGGCGTTTCGGGTGAGCACAATTAATCTCTTCCCGAGGCGTAACGTGATCTCTGAACCTAACAATCTCTATTGAAAGCCTTTTTCAAAGTTTTGGCTCATAATAAAAATGGCATGATGACTCTCTTTTTTCTTTCGAAATTCAAACCGCTCGCCGTTTTCGTGATTTCGAGCGAAGCCGACGTGTCCGAGCGCCGTTTCTGGATCGGGGGTAATTTCAGCTTTCGAGCTCTATCCAGAGTTGAAAATACACAATAGGGGATGAATATCTCAGCATGCTTTCTTGTATTCCGTTGACTTTGGACCTGTATTTCTCATTCATGATGGTCTAATTTGTGATCTTTATGTAAGATTGTTAGCTTGTAGCTATGTCAAAATGAAAGGTAATTTCACCAATTGCGTACTGAAAATCAAGAGGGCTATATTCTTCGTAATTCCCTAATCGTCATACAACTTAAACTTTATATTAGTTGTGGAATTATACTCCTCAAATTAGCACATTTGATAATTACTTTATCTTCAAACATTTTGTGACATACTTTTGCCAAAAGTGACAGTTTGAGGGAAAAATAAACATGCTAGATGTATATACAAGACCTAGCTATCTAGGTAGTTCTGGTTTAACATATATAGTTGTTGTTCATGATAGTTGGTCTCCATTGTCTCTACTAGGTATATAGCTTGTTTAAAGTGCATTCAAATAGAAACAAGAACAGTCAATTGACTAAAAGAGTTGGAATTGGGCAAAAAAGATGTTATTGAATATACATCAAAAATTAGAAATAATTCAAAATAAATTATTTCTTGAAAATAGGATAATAGAAAATAGAAGCAGATGAAAAGACGGAAAATAAGGCAAAAGATAAAATTTATTAACCGGGACGAAAGTTGAGACTTGTGAAACACAATTTCCGTAAGAAGAATTTGCCCCGCACTGGTGCTGACGGATTAGCGGCAATACTCTCGTAGATAAAATGGCTTTTCGACTCCTGATGGAAGCACTTCAAATCAGGAGACCTGCGAACTAACGGTGTTTGGAATTTCTGAACTTTAAAGGAGGAAGAATGCTTCAATATGCTTTAATTAACAAATTTCTCTAATGATTGGATGAAGGAAATGAATTGAACTGACATTCTTGGGGGGCTATTTATAGTTTTCCAAAAATTGTGGTGCCTTTTAAGGAATAAACACAAATTAGATTAGATGGATCTGCACCGTCCGATCTGATCCTGATCAAGACACCATATTGAGTGGAGCGACCCATACCCATTCCAGGAGACATGGATCCTCCATCTGAACTGACCCATGTCAATTCGAATGGACACATTCGCCCATTCCACCTATTCGGTTCAATCTGTCTGCCCCACCTGGGCATCCTTGTACTGAACCGAACCGTCCCTTGGTTCGAACCACTGCATGCACCGAACCGCTTGGTTCAACCCACTAGATGAACCATCTAGCTGGGTGAACTGGACAAAACATTAAGGCTCCTTAGTTCCTAGCGACGATGCGGTCGTGCGAAGTGCAAAGTGTGCCCTAAAGTGCCCAATGTGCCCTTTGCGCGCTTTGAGGGCTCGGGCTCGGATGGTGAATTTAAGCTAGTCCAAAACTAGCACAATTAGGTCAGTATTTGCATAGCTAGCCCAATGGACCACTAGGTTGCATGGCAGGTGAATAACACTTGATTGTTACCTCTTTGAAGTGGATGAGTTTATAAACTCTCCTACTTTGTGCTTTCTATGCAATGGGGTATATGACTTTCCATATTCACAAAACTCTTCATAAACCCATTATAAATAGCATAATTTGAGCATTAATTTCTCATTCACCATAACTTGGTTTTGAGAAAATAAATACATAACATTAATCTACTCCAAATGTAGATTATAAATTGTTTTGGTAGAAAAAACAATAGTACATAATCTTGACTTTGACAAGTGTGTGGATTTAAATAATAAGGAGGGGACTGTGGAATTCGACTAAATGGAACAAAGATATGAAAAGAGAGAATGACACGATGATTTGTTAACAAGGAAAACCTTAGAGGTGATAACCTCTTTGGAAAAAACCCCGGGAGTTAGGTCTCCAACCTTAAAAGTTCCACTATGATAACTGTGAATACAACTGCGGAAGATGATGGAGAGGATTACAAGTAAAGTGTACGTAGAGTGTGTGAGAGTGAGAGAGTGATTTTCCGCCTCCATCTCCCCTTAAATAAAAGTAAGTATGAACGGGTAAAAGTTGTTCCTACAATCTCGGGATCCAAGTTTATCTTCTCAACGTCCGTGAGACCAAGTCTTCTTCGCCGTTGAAGATGTGTTGAACGTGGTTTGGAAATATCCCGCGTTCTTCTCCCTTATTTACTGGAAAATAATAATAAAGATATTAATAAAATTCAGATAAGTAAATATTAAACAATACTTACTACGGAATAACATCTTGACATGCAGGAGCAACTGAAGATGTCACCATGCTGAAAAATACCCACAACAATTTGTCCCCAAAAA
This sequence comes from Adenophora triphylla var. japonica, assembly GCA_022495995.1. Taxonomy (NCBI): domain Eukaryota; kingdom Viridiplantae; phylum Streptophyta; class Magnoliopsida; order Asterales; family Campanulaceae; genus Adenophora; species Adenophora triphylla. The sequence continues at coordinate 319,411 of JAFEMH010002038.1, forward strand.
CATTTGGCTAACTCAGCAACTGAAGAGGCAAATTTTTTTCTCCCAATAAATGCTCAACTTCCAGCTTGCATGATTGGACGGGTAAGGATACGTGGCGGTTAAAAAGGAAAGGAAAGGGTCTTGATAGGAACTAGTAACCGTAATTCTCGGTAACCATTGTTATCATCAAATCTTCTTCGAATTCTATCCACATCAAACGTCTCCCTCTATATTATGGTGAGAGTAGCCTCAAGGGTGCAATTTTTATCCCTCTTGCTCAAGTACATAGTCACGACGTTCTTCAAAAAAGTGAGTCAGAGTCAACGTTGTCATTGAATTGGTGACTCTACTAAGTCCGTACTAACATATATCCTTATATGCAGTGCCTCGATCCGGCTTTACGACGAATGATATTGTGGCCAAATACAAAGGCAAGATGAAAGCGGAAGAGACCATACCTGAGGCGGGTAATAAGGTTACCTCGAAAACAAAAAGGGTGGATCAAATTTCCAGCGTGGAGAAGCAAACTTGGAATGAAGAGGTGTTGGAGAATCAGGTAAGAGTTGATTTGGATCTTGGTGCACTGATCCCCTTTTATTTTAGTAAAATGTCTTTTTTGCTTGTTGATGACAGATTGTTTCGATGGCTAAGTTAATGTCCAAAGAAATCAGGATATGGAGGGAAAAATGTGATACCTTTGATATGAGTAGGGTTGAGTACGAGAAGGATTTGAAAGAAGCTGCAAGGATACTGAGAGAGAAGGGATTGGAAATCAGGGACAAAAATGAAGAGATTTTAAAAAAGCGGTCCAGGCTTGCAAGTATCGATATCAGACATGCAAGGGAGATGGAAGCACTTCGAGATGATTTGGTAAATGAAACTGCGAAAGCAGTTTTTTAAACTAGAATCCAAATGATTGAGGAATATCGGGCAGGAGAGCATGTGAATTGGGACCTGAATGATGAAAAAACAGCTTTGCAGCGGATCCATGATGAAAAGGTGAATGAGGCCTCCAAGGATTTTGAACAGGCTGATGATGCCCATGACAGCAACATGGAATGACTCTCAGGATGGGAAGCACAAAGAGCGGAATGCTGAAGAAGGAACAGCAGAGGTTGGAGAAGTTACTCCCAAAGCAACACCTGAGGCGAATGCCACCTGAAAAAGGTAAAATAAGTTTGTTTTGGTGTTTTGCTGGTTTTACTGGGGTGGAATCCCAAAGACAATTTTAATTTTGTTTGGTTATGTAATAGGTCCACAAGGACCGAAGACAATTTCTTTTATGTGTTGGGTTGGTCCAACACTTTTGCGTTTTAACTTTAGCAGTTTGGATGTTGGTTTAACTTTTTAGGGGTATTCTTATGGTAACTTTAGTTATGGTTTAGTAATTTTCAAGCATGTCAAGGCTTGTTTCCTTTTGGATGAAATTTTTCTTTGGATATTCATTTGTTATGCTCGTAAGGTGACATGTTAGTATGTCAAAGCGGTAGATACTTAAGATGACACGTACATGTCATAACCATAAGAATAAAACATGAGATCAATCATTTAACTGAGTGGGAATGGGTAAGCTATATGAGTTTACCCATATAGGCCCACCCCATACCTCAATTAAAGAGATAACTTGCGCTCCAGGCAAAGGTGTGGTAACCTAACATCTTAAGAAAGAGGTAATTAACTCTTTAAACCTTAACAGGGATTGTGTACCTTTACTTGAGAAGAGATGGCCAGTCTCCGACAGAGGAGAATTCGTTGTCCTTCTGAATTTGCGTACTTTCGACATGTCCCTATTTCCGTATGTCAACACCTCATAAGACAAAGACATGTTAAAAATGGACGTCAACTACGTTGACGCCCCTCCACTATTTGTGTTAGTGACATCTTGATTTACAGTAATAGTAAGAAAAAAGTAAATAGGGAAATGAAAAGTTACAAATAAATAAAGGATTGTTCATTCCTGGGATGAGATGAGTTTAAGGGGTATTGTTTAGATGTAATACCTTTTAAGGTGAATGGCGTTCCAACTTCGTGGTATTATTTGGCCATCCAAGGTTGACAGACGATATGCTCCTTTCCCGGCCTGTGCATCTATTAGGTAGGGTCCTTCCCATTTTGGGGCGAGCTTGCCTTAATTTAGTTCCTTTGTATTTTGGAATGCCTTTCGTAGGACTAAATCTCCCACTTGAAATCTTCTAACTCTTACATTTTTGTTGTAAGATTTGGCTACCCTTTGTTGATATGCTGCCATCCAAATTTTGGCCATGTCCCTTAGTTCGTCTACGGTATCCAAGTCATATGCCAAGATGTCTTTATTATGTTCAGATGTCAACAAACTGTATCTGGCCGTAGGTACAAGTACTTCTGCGGGAATAACTGATTCTGTCCCAAATACAAGTGAATAGGGAGTTTGTCCAGCAGCATTCTTAGATGTCGTCCTGTCAGCCCATAAAACCATTGGCAACTCTTCTGCCCATCTTCCTTTCTTTTGGACCAGTCTCTTTTTTAAGTGACTTATGATAATCTTGTTGCTGGACTCTGCTTGTCCATTTGCTTGAGGGTGAACAGGTGAAGATGTCACCATCTTGACTCCCCAACTATTCAAGAAATTCTAGGTTTTTCTACTAATAAACTGGGAGCCGTTATCACAAATAATCTTTGAAGGTATCCCAAATCTGCTGAATATATTTCTTTTGATAAAAGAGATAACTTCTCTATCTCGGACTTGTACGTACGCCTCAGCTTCTACCCATTTAGAAAAATAGTCTGTCATGGCTAGTAGAAATACTCTTCCTCCTGGTGCCCTGGGTAATTTTCCTACGATGTCCATTCCCCAAACCATAAACGGCCATGGCGACAGGATAGGATGCAAAGAAGTTCGGTGGGCGATGCAGGATGTCACCATGTCGTTGACAGGAGTCACATTTCTTTGCATAGTCTGCAGCGTCTCTTCTCATTGTGGGCCAAAAATAGCCCATCCTAAGAGCCTTGGTATGCAGACTTCTGCCCCCAGTATGATTTCCACACTTTCCTTCATGCAACTCCTTGAGAACCTGATGGGCTCGATCTGCTTCTAGACATCTTAAGTAGTGACCTGCAGTAGATTTTCTAAACAAAAGGTTATCAATAAGTAAATATTTAGATACTCTTACCCTGAAGGCTCTAGCATTTTTCTCTTCAGCTGAGATCATATCATCTAAGAGATACTTGATAATGGGAGCTGTCCAAGAAGTTGCTGCTGGAGGGGGAGGTATGTCGACATCTAGAACGAACAGCTCAAGAAGATCAATTACCGGGATGTCAACATGCACAATTGGGATACTTGTCTGTGAAATGCTTTTGAAGGCTGAACCTAAGTTTGTCAGAGCATCTGCTTGAGAATTTTCCTCTCGTGGAATCTGCTCCAAAGTAAATGTTTTGAATTTGGCCGCCAGAATTTTTACAATTTCCAAATATGTCGTCATCTTTGCATTTTTTGCTATGTAGGATCCGTTGTAATGGTTAACAATTAGCAAAGAATCCATAAACACCCGGATATGCCTGACATCCAGGTCCTGGGCCGCTGTTAATCCTGCAATTAATGCCTCATATTCTGCTTCATTATTAGTGGCCTTAAAACTGCAACTGATGGATTGTGGTATTATGTCCCCTTGTGGCGATTTTAGTACCACTCCAAGACACAGTACCCTCTCATGTTAGAAGCACCATCTGTGTAGAGCGTCCAAATTTTCAGAATGTCATCATCTTGAAGTTGCTGAACCTCCAATTCCACTTCTTGTTGCAGGGTTGGACTAAAGTCAGCCACAAAATCAGCTAGAGCTTGAGATTTTATTGCTGTTCAGGGCTCATATTTGATATCATAAGTGCTCAATTGTACGGACCATTTAGCCATTCGACCTGATATCTCTGGTTTTCTCATAACATTCTTAATAGGATAGTTAGTGCGTACAATTATAGTATGTGTTTCAAAATAGTGCCTTAATTTAATAGAAGCAGTTATCAAAGCTAAAATTAACTTCTGTAAATGAGAATACCTGGTCTCTGCATCTAAAAGTGTCTTACTTATATAGTAGATGGGTTGCTGACTACCATCTCGTTCTGTCACCAAGACTGTACTTACAGCGCTTTCTGATACGGCTAGGTGGATGTAAAGATGTTTGCTCTCCTGAGGCTTGGCCAATAATGGAGGTGTCGACAGGTAACTTTTGAGCTCCTAAAAGGCTTCTTCATGCTGGTTCTCCCACTGGAACTTCTTGTTCTTCCTTAGGATGTCATAGAAAGGTTTGCATCGATCTGAGGATTTCGAAATGAACCTGGTGAGTGCAGCAATCTTTCCTGTCAATCTTTGGACGTCCTTAAAAGATTGAGGAAACGACAGGTTAATAATAGCACGTATCTGTTCTGGGGCAGCTTCAATTCCTCTTTTAGTAACCATATAACCCAAAAACTTCCCTGCCTTCATACCAAAGTTGCATTTAGCCGGATTAAGTTTCATATTGAAACAATCCAAGATGTCGAAGGCTTGAGATAGGTTGTTTATGTGATCTTTGGCTTTCTTGGATTTTACTACCATGTCATCAATATATACTTCCATCGTGTCCCCAATCTGATCTTTGAACATTTTGTTGACGAGCCTCTGATATGTTGCACCTGCATTTTTTAGTCCAAAGGGCATAGCAATATAACAATAAATACCTGTGGGCGTTACGAAGGCGGTGTCCTCCTGGTCAGATGGTTCCATCTGGATTTGTTGGAATCCTGAGGATGCGTCCATGAAGGTGAGGAGTTCATGTCCGGAGGTGGCATCAACTAACGAATCTATGTGAGGCAAAGGGAAAGGATCTTTTGGACAGGCTTTATTCAAGTCGGTGAAGTCAACACAGACTCGCCATTTCCCATTCTTCTTCTCAACCACAACCACGTTTGCTAACCATCTTGGATAATCTACCTCTCGAATCATGTTGGCTTTGAGTAAGTGCTCTACTTCTTCCTTGATGATCTGGTTTCTTGTTTCTGCAAATTTTCTACATTTCTGGTGCACTGGTTTAAAACTAGGATCGATGTTAAGTTTGTGAGTGATGATATCTTTGCTGATGCCGGTCATGTCATCATGCCTCCAAGCAAAACTCTTTACTCTGCTTTTTAATAAGTCCACAATCTTTTCTTCTATATCTGATGGGATGTCACTGCCAATAAGTACCTTGATGTCCGGGTTGGAAGGGTCTAGCAATACTTCTTTCACATCGTTCTCCCTAGCTTCCAGAACTTCACGTACTTTCCTCTGTAATTGCTATGCTTGTTTTGGAGATGTCGACGCCTTCATTGAAGTCTTATAACATTCCTTGGCCACCTGCTGATCACTGTATATTTTAGCAACACCCCAAGGTGTTGGGAACTTCACACACTGATGGTAAGTGGAGGGTACAACCTTCATCCCATGAATCCACGGTCTTCCAAGAATGACATTGTAGGATGTTGCACAATCAATTACACAGAACCGCTCCATGGTGTTGAGGCCCTTTGAGTATATTGGAAGCTTTATTTCCCCCACCGTTTCTTTGACTTCACCACTGAAGCCTACCAATATTGAGGATTTCTTGACGATCTCTGATTCCGGGATGTTCATTTCCTTGAGGGTACTTAACATAATGAGATTGACAGAGCTACCCCCATCAACCAGGATGCGCCGGATTGTACAATTGGCGATCTGCAAGGAAATAACTAGGCCATCGTGATGGGGTTCCAGCAAGTTATCTCGATCACTTTCATCAAAGGTGATTGGATCCTGGCAGGGTGTCGACATCCTGGGTTGTCTCTCTGGCTTCTCCTCTTTTGACTCCTTAGCATGTCGTTTTGCGGCAGAATAGGATGTGCCACATATTTCTGAACCTCCGCTAATGAAATTGATCACCTTTGTTGATGCTGGGGGAGAAACTGGTCTTTCGACTTCATGAGGAGCTTCCGCATTTTCAGCCTTCTTCTTTCTGGATCCCAACAACTCCTTAAGATGTCCCTTCGAGAGCAAGTAACTGATCTCCTTTCTTAGTGCGATGCAATCTTCAGTAACATGCCCAAAGTCTTCATGGTAAGCGCACCATTTCGATTTGTCACGCCATCCCATGGTCTTATCCGTCTTCTTTGGCCATCTGGCTTTGTCTCCCAGGTTGCCCATTGCACAGAGTACACCTGAAATGTCAACAGAAAAATAATAATCAGAAATGTTAGGTACATTGTCACTATCTTCATCCTCACCGTCTATTGAATTAATTTTGCTAGTATCAATTCTTGGATAAGGATTGGAACGGTTGTTCCTGCGATGGGATGATTCAGTCTTTCTGTCAGGGTTGTCATATGTCGACAACTTGGATGAGGACTTCGATCTTCGCAGCTCATCTTCCTCCAATCTTATGAATCTCAATGCCCTGCTCCTGACTTCTTCCAACCGCTTACAAGGAGTCATCACCAAATCTTGGTAATACTGTGAATCTTTCTTCAGTCCCATTTTGAATGCTTTCGTAGGTCGACATGTCAAGGTTGGGAATTTCTAGTACTTCCTTATTGAACCGGTGGACATAGTCTTTCGTAGTTTCATTAAATTTCTGGGTCACATTGTAGAGGTCACTTGTCAGCTTCTCAAATTGTCGACTGCACGAGAATTGGTTATAGAACATGTTGATAAGCTGGGCGTATGAACCAATTGAACCTATGGGCTGCCTAATCAGCCATTTGAGAGCTGGTCCAACCAAGGTCGATCCAAATCCTCTGCATAAGCAAGCCTCCCGGAATTGAAGCGGAATATGGATTACGTCCATCTTTTCTTGATAGTGAGCAACATGTTCCTCTGGGTCTGTGGTGCCGTCATACAACTTCATAGATGGAACATTAAAATGCTTCGGGATGTCGACATTTGTAATTGCTGGGACAAACCGGGATTGATTGTAGCAGTTCTGAGTCACTGGTTGGATTGGAGGAGTTATGCCTGGCACGTTCATTACCGGCTCACGAGATCCCCGCATCTGTTTGGCTAGTGGGTTTCCTGCAAAAGGGTCAGCCATAGGAATACGATTGAAATTATTATTATTTAAAAGATTATTCAGCAAACCAGAGTTATCCGCGGTAGTAGTGACAGTGGTGTTGGCAATGAATGGAATGAACGGGGTGAATCCTGCTGAAGGTGGTGTCATTAGGGTGTCCCCGGGCAAGGATGTCGACATCATTAAGGATATCAACTGAGGAGTTTGAGGTGGACTACCCATTGGGATAAATTCATTCTGAAGCGTAGATCCTTCGGTGTTGTCGAAGTTGAGGTTCCTTGCACGCAATTGTAAGTACCCCAATCTGGATCACCCCCTTTCAAGCACACGGGAAGCACCGCAGACTCATCAACGCAGTCTCGATGACCTCTGGCACTCAAAACCCTCTCAAAACCCCCAGCCAAACCAAGGGAGGAGCCTTTCTGGGATAAAAAGGGACAAAAGGACCTTTTGGGAATTTTCAGGAAATTGGAAAAGCAATAATGGTCCGTACGGACCTCTTTGCTTTAATAATTACCGAATCCCCTTAAAGTCCACAATATTCCCTCAAATCCCAGAAGTAATCATCACTCCCATACATGGTTGGTCCGTACGGACCTTATTGCAGCCTAGTTGGTCCGTACGGACCTTCTTGCAAGGGGACACCATAATTACAGAATATTCACCATCATCACATATTCCCTCAAATCGAGGAAAACCAAAATCCTGGATAACCAAGAAGGTCCGTACGGACCTTCTTGCACGAAAATTTTTACTATAAATAGAGGGCTCCCCCTCCTCATTTTCACACAATTTCCTTCTTCTCTTCTCTCCCTAAGCCTTCAGGCTCCCCCTCTAAGACCCTTCGGGGCAATCCCGGCCCCTTTCGGATCCTTCCGAGGCCTTTCGAGCCCCCTCGTGGTGCTCCAAAGCTTCTCCGAGCGCTCCCGCGACGCTCCCGCGCTGCCCCGAGGCACTCTCGAGGTACTCTGAGGCCCCTCGTGGTACTCCGAGGCCTTGCCTGGTCTTTCCCGAGGCGTCCGGCTCTTCCGAGTCAAACCGGCGATCCCAAACCACGCCGAAACTCTGCCCGAGTGACTCCTGCCACCCCAACGCACGCCGAACCTCTGCCCGAGTGATCCCTGCGATCCCAACGCACGCCGAACCTCTGCCCGAACGCAGCCTACAATCTCAACTCACGCCGAAACTCTGTCCGCAGACAACCGGCCCCTCCCGAAGCAATCCCGGTCCGTGCCGGAACATCATTCCATCCCCAAACACTATTCCCCAGCGGAAGACAGACACGAACCAACATTGGTAAGGCTTCCTTCCATTACTATTTCAATACATTTCAATACGTAGTGTACAATGTAGACATCCGACACAGCATGCATTTTTAAAAGCACACACACACACACACACAACATTTAAAGAATATTAGGGGTATCCGAAAGACTCGTTTTTACGAGGCGACTCGGGTGAGCTCTAAGATTCTAATATTCTCTTCCCGAGGAGTCATCTGACCTCCGAACTCAAAATCTCATCACACAAAAACAGTTTATTATTATTTTTTAAACTGATGCCCTTTTTCAATGTTTTGGGCTTAATAATAAAAATGGCGTGGCGACTCTACAAAGCAAAACACGGCGAGACACCTCCAACTAACGCTAAAGCGGAATAAAGCCAGATGCTGGGGCGCGAACGCGCTGCCTCTCGGATCCGGGCGACTTTCCCGAAAAGCGACAAATGCGAGATGCCTCGGGGCCTCCGCGCGCGAGCCGGATCTCGGGTAATTTCAGTTGGCAACTCCGCTGGGGAATTTTTGTTTTAAAATCTTTTTAAACAAAACAAAAGATTTTTAAAACGATGATGAGGGTCAAACTTTCATTTTACCCCTTTCTTTAACTGTTGTGTGTGTGTGCACGTGCTTTACTTTTTATTTTACAAAAAAAATAAAAATACAAAAAAAAATGCATCAATATACATTTGTGCATACATTTAAAATTCTTCAAAAAAAACTTCTGTTTTACTCAGAAAAAGAATTTTAGAGACCGCACACTACTCGCACCGTCGCCTCGGTTACATCGCACACTACTCACACCGTCGCCTCGGTTACACCGCACGCTACACGCACTGCCGCTTCGGATACACCGCACACTACAACCCTCAACCCGGAGTGGTCTCGCTGCAGTCCGTTTGGTCTTCCTAGGCCTCGACGCGCACGGGATCATTCCAAACATCCCATCCTAGCCAAGCGTCAACCCCGCACGTTTGAGTCTTGAGTCACACTTTGTCCGGACTCGGTTGGTTTTTACCCGGTCCCGTGTCATACAAGCCAGATACATATACCATGCCGGCCATTTTTTCTGAGTCAAGGCTCGGAACTCAAGATCCCTTGCGCAAGCAAAGTGATGAAAGGTCATGTTAAAATCTTGACCTGATCTTGATTTCCGAAGCTACACCCAGACGATGTTCCATCCCGGATATACATCCATGCTCACATGACACCATGTCATCACGACTTTGATATGTCAGCCATGACGATATGACCCAGCCAACGCCTAACGTCACAGATCCCTTGCGCAAGCAAGGTAAAGAGAGGTCATGCTGAACTCTTGACCTGATCTTGACTCAGTGGCCGGCTCGGTTCACTATTCACATGGCTAACGCATCAAAACGAACATGACAGGCTCGGTCCTTAGGTTCGATTTTTCTTTTAGGCCGGTGGAAACCGCTTGCCCTATAGGACCCTCGCCCGGGCCGTCCACCCTGGGATGTCGAAATACAGGTGCAAAACGAGGGGCTTATAGCCGCACAGATGGTCTCCACTGACCCAGGATCTAGCATAGTTGCGAAAAAGAAGAGCAATCTTTTCCAACCTACCTAGGATTTTGAGAAAACACTGTTTTAAGTAAATTAAAACAACAAAAAAAAATCATAAATAAAAAGCGGAAACCGCAGGTCACGTGAGCTTTCCCCTTTTATCCCGAGAGGCCATTCTTGTGTCTAAACCTTGCCCGTCACCCTCCAAATAACCTAGAGTGGTTGAGAGTACCCAGAGCCGCCTTTTCGCTCGAGGTCACAAGGTCCGACAGCCCTTCCGGTTCGGTCGAACACTCCGCTATTCCCCCATGGCGGGATCAACATATAACAGTAAGGGAAACGAAACCCCGCCCCCGGGAAATTTCCAAACGATGGAAGAAGTTTGGCAAGCTTTCAAGGCTCTCGAAAAATGCCAAGAAGAACAACAGGCTTGGATTGAATACGCCATGCGCCGTCACGAAGTCATCCCGGTTCCCCAACCCGAGGGAACCTCTGTCCTCATAGAAGACGAAGAAGTGCCTCGTTCCACCGATTTCCCAAAGCAATCACCGTGTCACTCCTTCACAAAGCTACTGAACTCGCAATGCAAAGCAACTCCCGCTCAAAGCACCACTCAGGCCTCACTGCGGCTCCGATCCGTCAACCGCAAAGACAACAAATTTCCACTCGCGCGGCAAGCTCAATATCATCGCCGCAGCGCCGGACCATCTCAAACAAATCCAAATAACATTCAAAATGTTCCCGTGTTCACTTCCTTCTCTCAATATGCCCAGAATTCACCAGTTTCCCCACATAACTTTTCCGACCCATATCTTCGGGACAAATTCTACATTCGCTCGAGCTACTTCATGGCCTCAAATCCCGTCAACCGATCCACCTCCAGAAAAGGAAAGGAAGTCGCCAGAGCAAATTCACTACATCCAAAATGGAGTCCAAGAAAGCCGCGATCAAGCGCCCCGAGAAATAACAATCCTCCCCGGCCGCATCGTGTTCAACACTTCGACAACTTCGAATGCCTCTAAGCCAAGTGTTCGAGGCATTGGTAAACCGTAACATGCTCAAGCCCCTTGAGAATTATCAACCGAGGAATCCTAACCCGAACATGGATATGAGCAAGCGGTGTGCTTTTCACAACTACCGCGGCCACACCACCGACGATTGCGTCATACTAAAACAAGCAACTGGGACTAATTGAAGAAGGAAAGTTGGAACGCCCCGCGGCCCCAATACAAACGGGAATCCGTTCCCTTGAACAATGAGGTGAACAAGGGGACCACGGCCCAACGAAGCAACAAACCTCCTCGCCTACCACAGCCCAAAGATTTCGATAACCTCGGGATGCCCTTGAGCCAAGTCCTCGAGACACTAATAAAGAGGAACATTCTCGAACCCTCGAGAATTTCCAACCAAAGACTCTCAAGACCAACATTGATATGAGCAAGCACTGCGCCTTCCACAACTACCCCGGTCACACCACCGACAATTGCTTCGTGCTGAAGCAAGTGGTCCAGGGGCTAATCGAAGAAGGAAAGTTGGAACGCCCTCGCGGTCCTAACACGATCGGAAATCCTTTCCCTAGAAATGAGGAGGTAAGCATGGTGGATAAGTCCTCTGCAAATTCCCGTGATGAATGGGGACGTGAAGACGTAACCTGGGGCTTCCGCAATGAAGAATTCGAGAGAAATAATCCAAGAACGGTTATTCCCCAACAATCCTTTCCGGAATCGGGGCACACCAAGGGATGGATCGAGCCTTCCCTAGAGATAAGGCAGTTCGAGACAGGCCGAGCAAGTGGCAGCCAAAAACGGCGTGACTTTCACAAACGCGGACCCACAAACAAAGAAGAAAAGATAGGACAAGAAGCTTGGACTAACCCCGTCTCCTAGAGTCTAACTTCGAAAAATAAAAGACCCCGAGTCTATTGTATCTAAGTTTGAGTCTCTCGAGTCGTCCGACGGCCTTATGCCTAAAGATTATGTGCTTCCCTATGCTTTGAATAAAAGTTCGACCTTCGAGTATCCTCATTGCCACTTTAACAAATGATAAATTAACTAACCAAAACAAGCTTAATAATGATTCACTTGATAAAGACGCAGACACATTAATGAACAATGCATTAAACAAATCTTTAAGCATGTTGACAAACGAGAGGAAAATCGAGCCCAAGCTGCCGAGAATGTTCTAACCAAAATGAATTTGGGAACTGCTGAAGGGCCTATAGAGACGCAAATCGGAGAATTCTCCGTCGATACTTCGCCCAAAGAATATCGAGTCTTCTTCTCCTTCTACACTCTAAAAAGAAAAAAAAACACAAAAAGAATCATACAGTCAAACCTCATAGGTTCTAGTACTGTTCTCATTCAATCAAGTCCTCCTCGGACATTGTAATTAAGTCTTCAATTTTCCATACGCAAGTTTTCTTTCTTTTCTTGCTAGACTTGAGACATTATTTTGCACCCCACATTACATTTAATGAAATGGTTTTGTTCTATGTGATCACTTGCGTTGCTCAACAAGTAATTCCACAAATGTTTAATGCTTTGATTAAGTGGTGTGAGAAAGTCAATCGATAGCTCCCCATACACCTTACTATACCCCACACAAAGGCCTCCATCAAGCCATACACTTTCCAAAACATGTCCCCACCATCACCTTGACCAAGTCAACGACGGCAGGAACATCAAAGGACAACAAAAGGTCACTCAGCATCAAAAGATTGACCCCATGTCGACAACAATCTAGGGGTTTGCCTTCGCCCTCATGCGCATCAAGAAAGTTCAAGCAGGGGCTTGCCTTCGCCCTCAATTGCTTCAAAAAAAAAAAGAGCTCAAGCAGAAGTTGCACAAAAAAAAAGAAGCTCAAGCAGAAGCTACAAAAAAAAAAAAAAGCTCAAGCAGAAGCTACAAAAAGAGCTCAAGCGTAAGCTTCACAAAAATAAATGAGGTCAAAGACCCAGAGCCAACGATCAAGAAGCAAGGGAGTCACTGAAAAGACCGTCAAATACGACTTGTCAAGAAATCACCTCAAGGCCCGTGCCTCATCATTCAGCTTTCCGAGCCTTTTTCGTCAAAGGCCGCACAAATATTTATGCCCTGGCCCCAAAGCCAAACACGGTTCAACCCCGAACTACGTCGACCTGAGCTCCTTGTCTCAAGGAGAACGTAGGCAACCAGAAATGGTCCGGTCATAAACACATACAAATCCACAAACCCGGTCGCATCAATGACCTCTCCTATACACAAACCTTCTTTCACTCCAGACCAACTCGATCCTTGATACCGGTTGACTTTCTCCTCGTGATTAATCAAAGCATATCAGGTTTAATTGTTGAATAACCCGAACATCAACAAAGGGTTTTAAGCAAACAAGTGATCATTGTGAACAAATCAAGTTTTCAAATGTCTCGACAAGTCTTCTTTTTCTACAAAATAGGACAATAGAGCTAAACACTGATTTTCTGTCAGCAAGGGCTTCCATACACTTTTACAAGCTTTTCAGTACTCATACTCTCTCAAAAGAGTCAAACCCAAAAGCATTTCTTTTGTGCCTACATCAAATAAGGCATTCACACAAAAAGGGACCCATTCCCACCTTTTCAAATAATATATACGCCCTTGCAAGTGTACATTACAAGTCATTTCTCCCACAAAAGAGGGTCGAACTACGTAGACCTGAGCCCCTCAAGGGGAACGTAGGCAACCTTCGTTAGTTCGGTCTAAGGAATACACAAAATTCCAAAAATTGACGCCACCAAGGCTCAGAAAAGAAGCAAACAAGAGATTTTGCGTCTCGACAAAGCTTTAAAAGTAAATCACAAATCATCACAGTTAAAACACTTTTTGATGAGTTCAAGCACGGTCTACTCTCGATTCACAACATGCTAAAAGACAACTTAAAACATTTAAACCATCAATGTGTCTGCAATGACGATGAATGGATACTCAGTGTTTCAGAAGGTCATTCCATGCTGCTCGCGTTTGACCCTTCATCACTCTTTCCTTTCTTCCCTCGTCCCCAATGAGTCTTCTTTCATTCCACATGAGCGAGTTCTGTCTCCCCCATTCCGAGATCAGAGTCCTCCTAGTCGTGTCAAACGAACCGGCCGCTCTCGTGAGCATCGTTCACCCATGCCTCGGCTCGGATCTCCTCCCTACGAGTCTGCAAAAGGGGACCTCTCCCCGCCAGTTTGTCAACTCGAGTCCCGTAGCCAAATAAAGCGTCTCCCGTGACACCCTGAGGGTTAACCCAAGCTTCTGCACTCCTAAGGTCGCCGCTGAAATGGCAATCTTGCCCCAGAACTGCTTTGCGCCTGCTCCCCAAAACCAATTGGGTCGGCCCGACATGCTGCTCATCTATGTATTCGGTGGTCAACACAACACTCTCCCGACGTCGAAGGAGCACCACATGAGGGAAAGCGGAATACTTCCATACCCTCGTAAAATACAGTAAAGGCATATGGATCTCGTCATGCAGTAAAGAAGCTACCTCCACATTGGCAATGTCATCCTTAGCCTAGCAAAGGCTCCCGCCTCATCCCGAATCGCCGGAAACAAGCAACGGAACATAGAAAGAGGACCAAGGCAAACACGGAACTATGAAAACATAGGAACCTTCCCGAAAGGCCCTCCTAGTCTCGATCCCCCAATGCGGAACCCACCAAATAAGCCGATGCGTACCAAGATGTGCCATCCATCTCTCCCAAGCGCATTGACCCATGTCCAAGACAAGAGGTCGCTAAGCAAACGTCCACGACTAAGAGACGCCGGAGACTCGTGTATGGTTTCAAGTCTCTCGCGACCATAATGCAAGCAGCAGGGCTTCCCCGTATGAATCGGTTCTCATCACTGCACGATCCACACCGTGGAAGGTTTCCTAACCAAAGGAATGATATCCTCGCCGCCCGACAATGGCCTCGCCACATCCAACAGAGCACCGTCACATATCCCGAGGTAGCCAACCCCGAAAAGAGTGGCTATCAAGCACAAAGCGAACGCGTCCCAGAGACATCACTTCCCGCCACCGCTCATGAAACCGTGCTAAAGCCGCTTCAACCTCCAACCGGCCGTAAAAATTGCCAAAGCCGCTCGCCTCCACTAACCACAAATGCATTCCCACTCATGCGACATGCACAAAAATAATAATAAGCTAGCAACAATTCCTAGGTCAATCCCTGGAATCACAAATACGTCATTACATCTTAAAATAAAATACTTTGTTGTGCAAATACAAGTGTTTTATTACAGGTACAAAATGTCTGTTGCTCTACAAATAAAAAAAAACAACGGAAAGAGGGAAAGCAAAAGAGCCCTAATCCGACTCATCATCATCATCCTCCACAAATGAGAAATCCAGCATCTCGGAAAACTCGGCAAATACATCCTCGTCATCAGATACGCACTTCTCCTCGCGCGGGTACTCAAAGTACTCAAGGGTCAAAACCCGTGAAAGGATCAAAGAAGGGATGCGAGGATGAACCCTCACCCTGTGCCTCCGGCGGAGGAAAGAACTGATGAAGGGTCTGCGGCCTCTAAGCACCCGAAGACGTCCCCACATCAAAGCCGTGCCGTTCTCGAACCGCACCTCCGGCCGTGGCCCCGGCTCGCCCTCGAAGAAGGAGTATCCACGCACCTCCTCAAAGGCACCGGCTCGAACGCCGCGCGTGCCGCGAAGACCCGCAAGACGGCTTCCCGCGAACTTACTTGCAAAAAGGCCGCATCGCCACATAACGGCGGGTCAACGTGTCAAAGGATCTCCCCGAGGCTCGCACAAGCAAACAACCAAAGAAACGCCAAAGAAAATAGATACAAGCCATACCCAACAAAAAGAGAAAAATACAGAAAAGATGCCAAGATGGAAAAGAGTAAGCACACTCACCGGCGCATCCGGGTCAACCCGATAGGCAGCAGGAGCCTGCTCAGGGACGGGTACCGACACCCTCCGCCTCGACGAATCCCCGCAAACATACGTGAAGTCCAGCCAAGGCACCGGAACATCTAGAGGACGTGACGAGCGCCCGTTCTTTCCTCACCAACACCTATGGCGTCCTCGGCTTTTGCCTGACCAAGGCCGCATACTCCTCGCCCTCCAGGATGAACTCCTCGGCACTCACGCCGGATCGGTAGCTCTCATACTCCAGCACGTCCATATCAAGAGGACTCATCATATGGAAGGGCGGATCCCTCAAAGCCATAGGAGGCGCACCTGTGCCATACTGCCAGATAACCTCTCCCCCAAGTACACAGAGTCACAAGTAAGACCCCGCAAGCCTCCACCGCCGCATCACCTGTGGGGCACCCTCCGGCTCATCCTCATCATACCGAGTCCAAGTATACAGCGGAAACCCCTCCAAACTATCCCTCTCCCGTCCTCCTCTTCCTCAAAGGATGAG
Source organism: Adenophora triphylla var. japonica (assembly GCA_022495995.1). Taxonomy (NCBI): domain Eukaryota; kingdom Viridiplantae; phylum Streptophyta; class Magnoliopsida; order Asterales; family Campanulaceae; genus Adenophora; species Adenophora triphylla. The sequence continues at coordinate 335,611 of JAFEMH010002038.1, forward strand.
CCCAGCACATCATGGCGGGATAACCGAACATGGCCTCATCCTCCCAGTCCCACGGCTGGCAACGGAAGATCTCATAGCACCCCGCCTGCAACAAAAAAGCAGATAGTGCACAAAATAGAAAAAAAGGGGGAGTCCTACTCTAAGTCATCGGCACCACCGCCTGGTAAAGACTCCTGCATCTCGGCGCCTCCGCCAGCCACCTCATCATCCTCGGTGAACCCAGCACCTTCCTCGACCGGATAGTCCAAGAAGTCCGTAGGAGTAAGAACGAAGAAGGAAAGAAAAGACGAGCCATCCCTCCTCTCCTTATCCAGCACCTCAGGCGTCCCACGTCCTCAACACCTCAACAACTCGGTCAGAGGCGCCCCACGGCCTCAAACATCTCACCAAGTTCAGACAGAGGCACCACCTCGCCCTCACCGCAAGTTCAGACAGAGGCGCCACCTCGCCCTCACCGCAAGTTCAGACAGAGGCACCACCTCGCCCTCACAACAAGTTCAAACAAAGGCGCTACCTCGCCCTCACCAAGTTCAGACAGAGGCGCCACCTCCCCCTCACCGCAAGTTCAGACAGAGGCGCCACCTCGCCCTCACCGCAAGTTCAGACAGAGGCACCACCTCGCCCTCACCAAGTTCAGACAGAGGCACCACCTCGCCCTCACCATAAGTTCAGACAGAGGCAACACCACGCCCTCACCGCAAGTTCAGACAGAGGTGCCACCTCGCCCTCACCGTAAGTTCAGACAGAGGCACCACCTCGCCCTCACTGCAAGTTCAGACAAAGGCGCCATAGCTTCCTCATCATTTCAGCAACTTCGTTAAAAAAAAAAACGCCGGCGCGTCCTCAGCATTTCAGCGACTTCGGTCACAGACACCTCCTCCTGCAGGTAAACACAGCGAAGGTATGTCAATAAACTTCAAATGCGAGACATTGCTATAATAAATGCTACATAAAAGAAGAATCCCAGCACGGCATGATGCCTTTCTAAAAAATTTCCACAAACAAAAGTTCTTACATGACTCACAAAATGCGCCATCAAACTCAACTTAGGTCCAGACGCCTTAGAATAGTCTCAACCTAGGGTCATACTCCTAAACTAGGTCTTAACACAGGGTAAACACCCCCAAATCAGTCTCACTTAGGGTACAGACACCTTCAAAGAAAATCAACTTATATGCTCCTCGCCTTTTCCGGCCATCAAAGTAAGCCCGAGCTCCTTCCCCAGCAAGTCAAAAAGGGAATTCTTGCCAACCCGTACGAGACCACATATCCCCAGCACCGGCCGTCAATGTAAGCCCGAACTTCGCCCACTCAACGGCAAAACAAGCGCAAGAAGGAGCCAACACCTCCCAGCACAAATCTCAAGGCACAAAACGCCTCCAAAAAGCTCAACGACAACGCAAGCACCGGCCATCAAAGTAAGCCCGACGTCACCTTCTCAGCAGGAAAAGCCCCTACAAGGCCCCAATGACCCCCAACGGATGAACACCGATAGTCATCATAAGTCCACCCTTTTCCCCAACAGACAAAACGTGAGCCAATCGCACTTCTCACATGTCAAGGCAGCCATGCCTCCACAACCGCAGCCAGAAGACGATTCAAAGTCCTCACGCATGGCAAACCGCAGCCAGAAGACGATTCAAAGTCCTCACGCATGGCAAACCACAGCCAGAAGATGATTCAAAGTCCTCACGCATGGCAAACCGCAGCCAGAAGACGATTCAAAGTCCTCACGCATGGCAAACCACAGCCAGAAGACGATTCAAAGTCCTCACGCATGGCAAACCGCAGCCAGAAGACGATTTAAAGTCCTCACGCATGGCAAACCGTAGCCAGAAGACGATTCAAAGTCCTCACGCATGGCAAACCGCAGCCAGAAGATGATTCAAAGTCCTCACGCATGGCAAACCGCAGCCAGAAGATGATTCAAAGTCCTCACGCATGGCAAACCGCAGCCATAAGACGATTCAAAGTCCTCACGCATGGCAAACTGCAACCAGAAGACGATTCAAGTCCTCATACTATCTTCAGCCCGGAAGGCTTTAAACCACTCAGTCCGGGAGACTGTATAAATCAGCCAAACTACTATCACCAGCCCGGAAGGCTTTAAACCACTCGGTCCGGAAGACCGTATAAACCACCCACATTACTATCTCCAGCCCGGAAGGCTTTAAACCACTCGGTTCGGAAGACCGTATAAACCATCCACATTACTATCTCCAGCCCAGAAGGCTTTAAACCACTCGGTCCGGAAGACCGTATAAACCTCCCAAATCATTATTCCCGGCCCGGAAGGCCTTAAACCACCCGATTAGGAAAATCGTAAAATTTCCATCCCAGGACACCACCACGTCCTCACAATTGACCTCGGCGGTCACCACATCTTAGGACACCACCACGTCCTTACCACTGACCTCGGCGGTCACACGACACTTCAGTGGCACCACCACGCCCGCACTCACGCATTCACGACCTCCGAACTACGACCGGCCTTGATTCCCGCCAGTGATACGTAGAATCCTATCACAGTGGTCCACCATCGACCTATGCGGTCACCCAGACACCACCACGTCCTCACAACCGATCTCGGCGGTCACACAACACTTCGTGGCACCACCACGCCCGCATTCACAAAACACTCATATGCATTCCCACACCCAAACTACGACTGTGCTTGATTCCCGCCAGGGATACGTAGGAATCCTATCACAGGTCCACTTACCGACCTAAACGGTCACACAATAGGACACCACCACGTCCTCACACCGACCTCCCTGGCCACTTTATCTCCCAACACGCGATCCGCATTAGGACCCTTATCTTATCGGCGACCCCACTTCTTTCATAAGTGACGTCGTCGAGGGCTTCGTAAGTACCCGAATCTGGATCACCCCTTTCAAGCACACGGAAGCACCGCGTACTCATCAACGCAGCCTCGATGACCTCTGGCACTCAAAACCCTCTCAAAACCCCCAGCCAAACCAAGGGAGGAGCCTTTCTGGGATAAAAAGGGACAAAAGGACCTTTTGGGAATTTTCAGGAAATTGGAAAAGCAATAATGGTCTGTACGGACCTCTTTGCTTTAATAATTACTGAATCCCCTTAAAGTCCACAATATTCCCTCAAATCCCGGAAGTAATCATCACTCCCATACATGGTTGGTCCGTACGGACCTTATTGCAGCCTAGTTGGTCCGTACGGACCTTCTTGCAAGGGGACACCATAATTAAAGAATATTCACCATCATCACATATTCCCTCAAATCGAGGAAAACCAAAATCCTGGATAACCAAGAAGGTCCGTACGGACCTTCTTGCACGAAATTTTTTACTATAAATAGAGGGCTCCCCCTCCTCATTTTCACAGAATTTCCTTCTTCTCTTCTCTCCCTAAGCCTTCAGGCTCCCCCTCTAAGACCCTTCGGGGCAATCCCGGCCCCTTTCGGATCCTTCCGAGGCCTTCCGAGCCCCCTCATGGTGCTCCGAAGCCTCTCCGAGCGCTCCCGCGCTGCCCCGAGGCACTCTCGAGGTACTCTGAGGCCCCTCGTGGTACTCCGAGGCCTTGCCTGGTCTTTCCCGAGGCGTCCCGGCTCTTTCCGAGTCAAACCGGCGATCCCAAACCACGCCGAAACTCTGCCCGAGTGACTCCTGCCACCCCAACGCACGCCGAACCTCTACCCGAGTGATCCCTGCGATCCCAACGCACGCCGAACCTCTGCCCGAACGCAGCCTACAATCTCAACTCACGCCGAAACACTGTCCGCAGACAACCGGCCCCTCCCGAAGCAATCCCGGTCCATGCCGGAACATCATTCCATCCCCAAACACTATTCCCCAGCGGAAGACAGACACGAACCAACATTGGTAAGGCTTCCTTCCATTACTATTTCAATACATTTCAATACGTAGTGTACAATGTAGACATCCGACACAGCATGCATTTTTAAAAGCACACACACACACAACATTTAAAGAATATTAGGGGTATCCGAAAGACTCGTTTTTACGAGGCGACTCGGGTGAGCTCTAAGATTCTAATATTCTCTTCCCGAGGAGTCATCTGACCTCCGAACTCAAAATCTCATCACACAAAAATAGTTTATTATTATTTTTTAAACTGATGCCCTTTTTCAATGTTTTGGGCTTAATAATAAAAACGGCGTGGCGACTCTACAAAGCAAAACACGGCGAGACACCTCCAACAAACGCTAAAGCGGAATAAAGCCAGATGTCGGGGCGCGAACGCGCTGCCTCTCGGATCCGGGCGACTTTCCCGAAAAGCGACAAATGCGAGATGCCTCGGGGCCTCCGCGCGCGAGCCTGATCCCGGGTAATTTCAGCAATGGCGAGACGTTTTCAAGCCGCGATGCAATGAGCTGTTGATCCCTCTGCATCTTAATCATGGAATTGGCCAACACCTTGGAATTGCTATCTTGTTGATCCAACCTCTGATTCAACCTGGTTAGGATAGTCCGGATGTCAGCATCTACATTGGAAGAGGTCGCTTCCTTTTGTGGAGTCGTTGTAGGTTGAGTTTGCTGAGGTCCGGTCTGAGGAGGTGGCGGCAACAAGCTGGTTCTACCTCCTGATGCTGGAGTGACGGCGGGACCTTTGTCGGCGGCAGACACAGTGGGAGGTGCAGACATAATGAATTTGCTTAGGAAATGATCCAAATAACCGACAAACCACGAGGCCCCTCGGTGGGTGCCAAATTGTTTTGGTAGAAAAAACAATAGTACAAAATCTTGACTTTGACAAGTGTGTGGATTTAAATAATAAGGAGGGGACTGTGGAATTCGACTAAATGGAACAAAGATATGAAAAGAGAGAATGACACGATGATTTGTTAACGAGGAAAACCTTAGAGGTGATAACCTCTTTGGAAAAAACCCCGGGAGTTAGGTCTCCAACCTTAAAAGTTCCACTATGATAACTGTGAATACAACTGCGGAAGATGATGGAGAGGATTACAAGTAAAGTGTACGTAGAGTGTGTGAGAGTGAGAGAGTGATTTTCCGCCTCCATCTCCCTTTAAATAAAAGTAAGTATGAACGGGTAAAAGTTGTTCCTACAATCTCGGGATCCAAGTTTATCTTCTCAACGTCCGTAAGACCAAGTCTTCTTCGCCGTTGAAGATGTGTTGAACGTGGTTTGGAAATATCCCGCGTTCTTCTCCCTTATTTACTGGAAAATAATAATAACGATATTAATAAAATTCAGATAAGTAAATATTAAACAATACTTAATGCGGAATAACATCTTGACATGTAGGAGCAACTGAAGATGTCACCATGCTGAAAAATACCCACAACATAAATATGCAATCTATTTTCATTTATCCAAAATGAAATTACATTTAATTTTTGGTCAAATATTGGTCAAACTCAATATTTGGAACCAAATTCCTACGATCCTCCACATTAATGACAATTAATGTGTTCATGTATACAAAATCGTTCAGAAATTCTGGCGAACTATTATTGCATCAGGATCGTTAGTTTGTGGCCTTGAACCTTCCTTAGCAAGATACTATCGGATATACTAGTCATTTAGTAACGTGATGCTTTTAAACAACTTTCTGTTTAGTGTATACCGAGACAATAGTATTTACACAATAATAATTCTACCACTTTTTCTTCTCACGTTTTTGTCCATTTCGGCCATGGACCGTATCTTATTCATAAGTGTTCCATTTAGAAGCGGCCCTTATTACTTCTCACTTATATATGTGATGTCCTATAAAGGGTATCCTGCTACTCCACCACGTAGGTATATGAATCATTAAAAGTTAAAAACTCACCCTCATCACTGTTGCAGGCACATACACTTGGATGTTATAGGAATGAGTATGAAACACATTCCTCATAACAACTTAAACATTTGATCTCTGTTTATACCTTTTGTAAGTGGATCTGCTAGATTATCCTTTGACTTCACACAGTCAACAGTGATAATTCCATTTGAGATCAATTGTCTGATGGTATTATGTCTACGACGAATGTGTCTAGACTTACCATTATACATATTGTTATGTGCCCTTTCTATTGCTGACTGACTATCATAATGTATAGGTACAACAGACACATGTTTATTCCAACAAGAAATATCTTCCAAAATATTCTTTAATCACTCAGCTTCTTCTCCAGCTTTGTCTAGGGCTATAAACTCAGATTCCATCGTAGATCGAGCTATACATGTTTGTTTGAAAGATTTCCATGACACTGCTCCTTCACCTATTGTGAAAACACATCCACTTGTGGATTTGGAGTATTTTGTATCTAATATCCAATTAGCATCACAGTATTCTTATATTACTACCGAATATCTTTTATAAAGTACCCCATAATTCATTGTAAGCTTTAGATACCTTAATACTCTTGTTAAGGCTTTTCAATGATCCTTACTGAGATTACTTGTGAACCTACTTAGTTTACTCTCTGAATATGCGATGTCTGGACGTGTACAATTTGTTAAGTACATTAGACTTCCAATTATCCTAGCATATTCCAATTGAGAAACTGGTTCACCTATATTTTTGACTAAGTGTAGATTCAAGTTTATTGGATTCTTAGCCGGAGGACTATCTATGACACTGAATTTTCGAAGAACATTTTCAAGGTAATGAGACTGTGATAGGATTATCCGTTCTGATGTTCTAGAAATTTTTATTCCTAATATAACATCAGCTAATCCCATATCTTTTATGTCAAAATGTTTCTTTAGCATGACTTTAGTATTCATGATCAATTCATGAGTACTTCCCATTATCAACATGTCGTCTACATAAAGACAAACAATTATAAATGATTCAGATGTTCGTTTAATGTAGACACACTTGTCATATTCATTTATCTTGAATCCATTTAACAACATTGTTCGGTCAAACTTCTCATGCCATTGTTTAGGTGCTTGTTTTAGTCCGTACAATGACTTTACAAGTTTACACACCTTTTGCTCTTTTCCTGGAGCTACGAACCCTTAGGGTTGTTCCATGTATATCTCTTCTTCAAACTCTTCATTCAAGAAAGCCGTATTTACATCCATTTGATGTATTTCAAGGTTATGCAATGCAGCAATAGCAATGAGAACACGAATGGACGTGATCCTTGTAATAGGAGAATATATCAAAGAAATCATATCCTTCCTTTTGTTTAAAACCTTTGACTACCAATCGGGCTTTAAACTTATCGATAGATCCATCAACCTTATACCTCCTTTTAAGGATCCATTTGCAACCCAATGATTTACATCCTCGAGGAAGATCAACTAGCTCCTATGTATGATTATTCATAATGGACTCTATCTCACTGTTAATAGTTTCTTTCCAGAATGGAGCATCCGGTCTGGATAAATCTTCTTTAACAGTTGCAGGTTCATTTTCAACCTGAAAGAAAGAAAATCAGGATCAAAAGATTTTTCAACTCTTGACCTCTTATTGCGCCTGGGTCCTTCTTCTTCTACTACTTCTTTATCTTATGAAGAACCATTCGGAGTTTCATAAGTTCTGTTGTTAGAACTTATTTCTTTCCCTTAGAAGGAAAGACATTTTCAAAGAATATAGTTTTCGTTGATTCTATCATCATTCCTTCATTCATTTAAGGAATTTCCGACTATTATTTGTATATCCTATGAAAATGCAGTCAATCGTCTTAGGTCCGACCTTGACTTGCTTAGGCTTAGGTACTTCAACCTTAGCTAAACACCCACACATATTGAGGTATTTATAAGAAGGCTCACGATTATGTCATAATTCGTAAGGAGTCTTATCAATTCCTTTCTTAGGTATCTTATTAAGAATGTAGTTGGAAGAGAGTATGGCTTCCCCCCACAAGTTATCGAGTAAGCCAGAGTTTATCAACATTGAATTCATCATCTCCTTAAGAGTACGATTCTTGCGTTCAGCTACTCCATTAGACTGAGGTGTGTATGGTGATGTCGTTTGATGAATTATGCCAGATTCCCAGCATAAGTCTTCAAACGGAGCAGCATATTCTCCTCCTCTATCACTTCAAATCTTCTTAATTTTTAATTAAGTTGATTTTAAACTTCATTCTTTTAAGTTTGAAAAGCCCCTAAGGCTTCATCCTTACTTTTCAATAGATATACATAACAATATCTTGTGCAATCGTCTATAAATGTAATGAAATACTTTTTCCCACCTCGAGTTTGCAGTAGCTTTTGATCACAAATATCTGTGTGAATCAATTCAAGAGGTGTTGTGTTTCTTATTACTGCATTAAATGGTGCCTTAGTCATTTTTGCCTCAACGCAAATTTCACACTTGTTAGTCGAATCAGATTTAAACATTTGAATTAAATTTACTAACTTCTTAAATGTGTTAAAATTTACGTGTCCTAATCTATCATGCCATAAGTTAGGACTATCCAACAAGTAAATATAAGAAACAACACTTTTATTCTTTGCCTAAGGGTGAATTACGTTCATTACATTCATCTAGAAAAGACCCTTCTCGAGGTAACCTTTTCCAAGGAAAAGACCATTTTTGGTCAACACAAACTTGTCGAATTCAAACACTAATATAAAACCGGCCTTGCTCAATAAAGCGCCGGAAACCAGGTTCTTACAAATGTCTGGGACATGAAACACATCCAGTAAAGTCAACTCCTTGCCTGAGTCATCTTCAACACGACTTTTCTAATGCCCAGAACATTGGAAGTAGCAAAATTTCCCATATATAACTTCCTTCCAGAAATGGAAGTATAGGATGAGAAACTCTCCCTATCTGCATAAATATGGCAGGTAGCACCTGTATCTATCCACCATTCTTTTGGATTATCATCCAATTTAGCCAAATTGGCTTCAAATACAACAGCGGCAAAATCAAGCTCAATATTATTGACAGCGTTGGCTTGATTCATGTTGCCTCTCAAGTCTTCCCTCCTCGGGTGCAGGCAATCCTTAGCTACATGACCGGACTTGCCACAATTGTAGCAGGCCCTTTTAAAATTCTTGGCCGACTTCTTTCTAGCATTCCCTGAATGCTTCCTCTTCTTGATTGTGCCTGCTTCAGCAAGGTGGACCTTTGCTTCCATCTTTCTTTTATTAGCCTTGGATTCAGCCTTGGCCTCATTCTTTCATCTATTCTCCTTAATTTGAAGACGAATTACCGGGCTTTCTAGCCCCATCTCCTTGCGCTTATGATTGAGATAATTCTTGAAGTCCTGCTATGCTGGTGGTAATTTCTCAATGATTGATGCCACCTTGAATGGTTCATTCATAATCATCCCTTCAGTAGTTAATCCATGCATGATCAACTGAAATTCATCTACTTGGCTGGACACGGTCTTTGTGTCAACCATCTTGTAGTCAAGGTACTTGCCGATTACTAATTTCTTTGAACCGGCATCCTCAATTTTGTACTTTTGCTCCAAAGTGTTCCATAACTCTTTGTCCGTCTCAATGAGAAAGTACACACTGTAGGGGGCATCATCCAATCCATTCAATATGTAATTTCTACACAAGAAATTACCATGATCCCATGCCTCTTTGGCAACCTGTCTTTGAAGGTCAGGATCATTAACTGGTATAGCAGGGGGGGTCCTCTTTCAAGAACCTCTGCAGACTGAGGGTGGTCAGGTAAAACAACATCTTTTGCTGCCACCACTTAAAATCCACCCCCGTGAACTTTGCAGGTTTCTCACCATGTGTCGGGTGAGTTGGAGCAGAAGAAGATGCAACATTCTGATTAGTTGTATCTTGGGTTTGACTGAGAATAAAACCAGAAGATTGGGAGGTATCATTTTCATTAGCAATTTCCAAGTAAATTGTTTAAAAAATTCTTGTTACAATTGCTATTGAATATACTTCAAAATTTTAAAATAATTCAAAATAAATTATTTCTTGAAAATGGGAAAATAGAAAATAGAAGGAGATGGAGAGACGAAAAATAAGGCAAAAGATTAAATTTATTAATCGGGATGGAGGTCGAGTCTTGTGAAACACAATTTCCATAATAAGAATTTGCCCCGCACTTGTACCAACAGATTAGTGGCAATTCTCTCGTAAGATAAAATGACTTTCCGACTCCTGATAGAAGCACTTCAAATCAGGTGACTGGCAAACTAACGGTGTTTGGAATTTCTGAACTTTGAAGGAGGAAGAATGCTTCAATATGCTTTAACTAACAAATTTCTCTAATGCTTGGATGAAGGAAATGAATTGAACTGACATTATGGGGGAGGGGGGTTATTTATAGTTTTCCAAAAGTTGTGATGCCTTTTAGGGAATATAAACAATTCAGATCAAATGGATTTGGACCGTCCGATCTGATCCTGATCAAGGCACCAGATTGAGCGAAGCGAACCACGCCCATTACAGGAGACACAGATCCTTCATCTGAACTGATCCATGTCAATTCGAATGGACACATCCGCCCATTGCACCTATTCAGCCCAATCTGTCCGCCCATTACACCTATTCAGCCCAATTCGCGGCCCGCCCCACCTGGGCATCCATGGACCGAACCGAACCTTCCCTTGGTTCGAACCACTACATGCAATGAACCGCCTGGTTCAACCAACGAGCTGAACCATCTAGCTGGGTGAGCTGGACAAAACTTTAAGGCTCATTAGCTCTTATCGACGATGCGATCGTTCAAAGTGTGCCCTAAAGTGCCCAATGTGCCTTTTGCGCATTTTGCGGGCTCGAGATCGGATAGTGCTTCGGACCATGCTCGTAGTTCAAATTTGAGATAGTCCAAACTAGCACAATTGGGACACTATATGCCTAGCTAGCCCAATGGACCACTAGGTTGCATGATAGGTGGATAACACTTGATTGTTACCTCCTTTAATTGCATGAGTTTATAGTCTCCTACTTTTAGCTTTTTAGGCAATGTGAAATATGACTTTTCATATTCACAAAACTTTTCATAAACCCGTTATAAATTTCATAGTTTGAGCATTAATTTCTCATTTATCATAACTTGGTTTTGAGAAAATAAATAAATCATATTAATCTAATACAAATGTAGATTACAAATATGCAATCTATTTTCATTTACACAAAATAAAATTTAATTTTTGATCAAATATTGGTCAAACACAATATTTGAAACCAAATTCCAACAAGAGACAACACGAAATCTAGGTGATGTTGCCAAAAGGGGCCACAAGGACTGTGATGCCGCCACTGTCTGTTCTAAATCATGAATAGCTTAGGGCAACTCCAACAAGGTATTAGCTAGATAGGGATCAAACTCAAAATTTGATCCCTACTTATCACTATTCATGAGGTATCAAAACTTTCATCTCCAACAATAGTTATCAAATTCATGGTATAAAAGTATATTTTTTTTATTTGTTAAGTTTATTAATGCTTTCAATATTACCAATTATTTTTTTTAAACTATGCCTATTGATTTAATTATTTTTTATCAAAAAATATAATATTTACTTTATTATTATTATATAAAAAGTCAAATAAATTACAATTTAATGCCTAATTTATGGTATTAAATTAAATAAATTAATATTAATTTCAAAATGATATTTATTTTAATTATTTTTAAATTAAAATATTAATTTTATAAATAATTATATAAAATTTTAAATAAATTAAAAGTCAAAAATAAATCAAATGACAGTCTATAAATTATTTTTTAAAAAAATAAAAGATAAGGTGATAAAAATATATAACTGGATAATATATATTTTATGTGATTAAATATGAATATATAATTAAATATTGGTTAAGTTTATTAATGCTTTCAATATTACCAATTGTTTTTTAAACTATCCTATTGATTAAATTATTTTTTATCAAAAAAATATAATATTCACTTTATTATTATTATGTAAAAGTCAAATAAATTTAAAATTAATATTAAATTACAAAATATCTAAGCATATTTGTAGTACTTCTATCCATATAACACATGTCATATCCTTATTTGTCAACTAGATTTTAGATAAAAATTTATCTAGATATCCTTCAAAAAATCTAGCAGGATTTCTTGGAATTTCATCTATAAAAAATATCAATTGCTACCAGTGTTTTACACATCCACTTGAGTTATCAAGAAAAATATCAGTTTCACATTTTCAATCATTTTGTTTTGTTAGTTTAATGGATAGATTACGAAAATTGATGTTGAAGCATGACCGAGAAGAAAAAACTAGGGGTCGACGTTCAATGGCAACAATGGCTATACTCAACTCGGAGCAAGAAAAAGAAGATGGAGAGTCATCACAATGGGGCGGTTCTGTTCTTGGCCGGAACTATATACGTCGTCATAGAGAAAGTGCACAAGCCTTGCTCCATGAACAATACTTTGCTAATCCATATACTTACTCACCCGATACATTTCGCCATCGTTTTAGAATGCATAAACCTTTATGTGTAAAGATCATGTGTGGGATTACCAACTATGATGACTATTTTATGCAGAAGCCTGATAAGAGTGGCCGACTCGGGTTCTCTACAATATACAATACAGGTGGCATGTGCTATCAAGCAACTAACTTATGGTACAGTGGCAGATCTGTTCGATGACACTTGGGGCATAGCTGAATCAACAAGCATAGAGATTCTAAAGAGGTTCTCTCGAGCTATATTTGTCGTTTATGGAGAAGAGTGTCTTCGTCGTCCTACTACATCAGACCTGCATCGCTTGTTGGCCAAAGTTGAACATCGATGGTTTCCTGGTATGTTGGGTAGCCTCGATTGTATGCATTGTCGATGGAAGTCGTGTCCTAAATGTACTGGCTACAAAGGGCGTGCAATAATCATTCTAGAGGCGGTGGCTTCTTACGATACTTGGATCTGGCATGTGTTCTTTGGACTTCCGGGATCTCTAAATGATCTCAATGTCCTTGCGAAGTCACCATTGTTTGATGATGTATGTCTAGGAATAAATCATCAAGTTGACTACGTAGTTAACGAAAGGCATTACGGTAATGGATATTATTTAGTTGACGGTATATATCCTCGATGGCGACATTTGTTAAAACGATATCCAATCCCAGTACGCCAGAGCACCAACATTTTACAAAGATGCAAGAGGCATATCGAAAAGATGTGGAGAGAGATTTTAGGATTTTACAAGCACATTGGATCATTGTTCGAGCTCCTGCTGGCTTGTGTAATTTTGCACAACATGATAGTTGAAGATGAGCGCGAAGAAGATGAAATGGTTCCCTTTGACCCAAATGAGATTCCGACTCATCCATTGAAAGCACGAATTTATGAGAGACCTACGATGGAAACAAATGTTCAACGTCATGGAATACGTGATATGCAGGGATTCATGGATAGGTACCAAGGGTTGAAGTGTACAGTTATTTCAAGAAGCTTACAAAGGGACTTAGTGCAGCACTTATGGAACAAGAGAATGGGAGACGAGCATGACATGAACAACAATCAGAATATTTAGTTCATGATAACATTTATGATTTCATATGTTATTGTGGTGTTATATCTTTTATTTCATTTGTAGTGTGTTTTGTTTTCGTTTCTGTTTGTGACGATGGTTTTTACATTTTGAAGTACCAATTAAAATTAAGACAAATAGTCATTTCATCTTGAAATACAAACAACTGAAATTAAAACAAAACATACAACTAATTTTTTTCAAAACAAAACCATGTCAAAGTAACACAAATTAAAAAGTAATAACAAACATATACCTAATAATCATTGTTCAAGTCCCATTGAACTTCTCCAAATGTTGAAAATAAATTTCTAGCTGTGTTAGAACTTGGAGAAGACATTGGAGGTGATTCATCGACTATTTCATGATCCATTATAACTTTTTGTCTCCTCTCCCAATATCGTTTTTTGTTAGGAGTGAATGCATTCCGGTCAACCTGCATTTTAACATCATCTCGAGCTTGTTGCAAAGCATCTTCTGCTAATGCAACTTCTCTTGCCCGCAAGGTCGCTGATTCAACATCTTGGACTTTTGTCCAAGCTAAATATTCTTCAATGTGTTTTGAGCTTCCTGATGGTTGATCCTCTTTCTTCCTAGCTGCTTTTGCTGCCTTCTGTCCAATAGGTCTTGCGAACGAAGATTGGCCTTCTTCCAATCATGGCGTGTGTTGTTCATCAAGACTAATTGGAGTTCCACTTGTAGGACAATTTTGAAACTTTGATTGATCTTTTAACAAATTCCAACAATGTTGTAGTTTGAAAGGCTTGTTAACTACCTTGAAGTAGTTGGACTCTGCCAATAGTACCTAAAATATAAACATAAGAATAAAAATATGTTAATTTACAAATATCTAAATGAATTTTTTAAAAATAAGATGACAAAATACTGTATCGATGTAATTTTCCCCACTTGATCGAGCAACTTCAGCCATTTTTAGAGCTGCCCTATAAGCCATGCATTCTTTACTAATTTTCTTCCAACGTGTATTGCAACTTTTTTGGCAACGGTAGTGACTTCCTTCTGATTGATTAGAATCAAAATAACCATGAATTTTTTCCCACAAAGTTGCTTGAGTTTGATTGATCCCTAATTCTGAATCACCTCCAAAAATTAATCTAGCTTGTACAAGCAATTCATCTTCACTTTTTTGCCAACTCTCAGCTCTAGCATTTGGTGCCATTTGAAAATATTGAAAGCCTTTTTTTTCTTTTCGACAAAATGTGACCAAAAGAGGAGAGGAAGAATATGTGAAAGATAAAATGAAATGGGTAGTATATATATAAAAAAATGAAAGTGAAAAATATAAAAGAAAATTGCAATGAATTCACGGGCATAGATATAGATAGATGTTGGCCAAAATTTTGACCAAAGTTGATGGGACTAGATAAGGGGGACAAATACCCGTGAGTTGGCAGGGAAGAAATTTGGATCAGAAGCCCTCCACTCGCGCGTGTGTGCTTGGTACATAGTATTAAGCAAGGTAGCATATTTGCTACCTTTGTTAATACTCACTCAAATTTTGATACCATTCCTTTTAGTTGTTGGAGTTACTAATATCTTATTATGGATATCAAATTTAGAATTTGATACCCATTGTTGGACTTGCCCTTAAGGAGTTTGAACAAATCATTGATAGGTAAGAAATCACATAGGACAAACATGAAAAGCTTGTTAGGAAATTAAATTTTTGCATTAGAAAAATTGAAAAGTATATTCCAAATTATTAATGTTCAATGATAGAATAAATGATCACAAATAAACAATTTTATCATGATGTTGAAATTCAAATTTATATATTATTTTCCTTTATTCACTTGAAACAAAAATCATATGAGAATTAACCTCTTTATTGACATGTGAATTGTTGGTTGATCTTAGCAAAATACTATCACAACTCTTTCATTTATGGAGATATCAACAATAGAATGAATTATAGTTTTAAGTAAAATGTTGCAAGCATAGTACAATGGATGCTTGTACGTAGAGAAGGATGGGGTCTCCTAGCTATATATATAGTTCGATAGTTGTTCCTGAATATTGTAACAATTAAAAAAAAAAACAGTGTTGAAATTTATTGTGGGTTTAAATACCCGATATTAAGGTATTGGAGGATGCTAAATAATTATTACATATGTTAAAAGAAGAAATGTCTACTAGCTTGTCATCCGAAGATTATGCTCTTATATATTAAAAGATAAATATAATGTAAAATATGCATAAGAGTGAAACTAATAGATATTAATTAATATTCGTGAAATCTAATAAACATTAGTTGTAGAATTAAGTGTGAACATGTTATTGAAGAAAAAGTGGTGGACATCAAAGAGGCTATCAAGGGAAAAGGAAAAGTATTTTCTATTATTAACAAAAAAGTTGAGATGTTCTGTCAACCAGAAGTAGTTCCATGTTTGTGCTTCATTAGTTGACACTACAACAAAAATGCCATTTAACAACATTTTTAAATGTTACAACATTTTTTGAAACTTTGTGATAGCCACCGTTGTAATAGGTCTCAATTTTAGACAACGTTTTTTTAATGTTGTCAAAAATTATATGACAACGTTTCCCGAAAATGTTGTATTTGTTTTTACAACGTTTTTTGAAAACCTTGTATATAGTTTACTACAACCTTAATGAAAACGTTGTAAAGAATATTTTTCTTTTTTAAAAAAAAAATCCATTTATTCTGCCAGTTTCATTTGAACACATGTACAACAAAATATTGTTCTCCCTCCATCCCAAAATAATGATCAACAAGTTTTCAAATTTACTTTTGCTCAAGATCAAATTCGAAAAATTGTTAATCATTCATTTTGAGGCGGAGGGAGTAGCACAATAACAAACTAGATGTGTACACAAAATAGAATTTTGTGGAACACTAAAACAAGTGCCTACAAATTTTAGCCATACAAATCAACTTTGATGTCCTAAAGTTCTAGTCAAATCAAACCTATTACAAGTGAAACTATACACAGACAATTGAGTTAGACTTCCTTGGCAAATGGAAAGTTAGAATACTAACATACAGACTATATTTAAGTGCTCCTTCCTTCTTACACCTAGCTCCTTACGCCTAGCTGCTCTAAGGAAGTTGTCAAAAGGGTAGGCAGGAGGCAGCCTCAAAGGAAACCATGGGTCTGTTGACTCCATCCTTCCCTCAACATCCCTATCTCCACCCATTATCTATATTATCACAAGACACCAGATAACAAACAAATGTAAAATACACCAATTAGAGAACAATTTTAAACTGGCCTTCCTGAATGATGACTGCCAACAACAAGAGTTGCTTGAAAGAGTGTGCTTGATGATTTGGTGCAACAATTTTCATGTCACAACAAGTAGAGAGCTTTTACCTTGAATTTGTGCCAGAACTTTCACACTGGCCAGCTATGGCACTAGGAAATAGGTGAAGTAGAGAGATGTTCAAACATCAAAATCTGCAGCCAAACTGATGTGTCAGTCAACTGGTTACTATGATCTTACAATAACCATGTAGGTGTGCACTCAGATCTGAAGTCAATAATCGAAATTAACCAGCATGAAATCCTTGATGTTTCTCTTGACCTCAATCCCAAAGTAAATAATTGAAATAAAAAGGTATATCTTTACACACACACAGAGAGAGAGAGAGAGAGAGAGAGAGAGAGAGAGAGAGAGAGAGAGAGAGAGAGAGAGAGAGAGAGAGAGAGAGAACCGCAGAGCTTTATTGCAGTTTTACACGCGGGGAGAATCAAGTTGATTTGTTTGTAATCATCCTCCTTGATTAGCCCCATTTCCAATGCGTAGTCAGTGTAAGCTTTGTATTGGATTTCTGGATTCATAAGTCCATTTCCAATGGCAAATCCCTGTACAACACGGAAGTTAAATTCATCGACACAAAAAAAGCCCAATATCACA
This sequence comes from Adenophora triphylla var. japonica, assembly GCA_022495995.1. Classification (NCBI taxonomy): domain Eukaryota; kingdom Viridiplantae; phylum Streptophyta; class Magnoliopsida; order Asterales; family Campanulaceae; genus Adenophora; species Adenophora triphylla. The sequence goes on from JAFEMH010002038.1 coordinate 352,900, forward strand.
GTAAAATGTTCATCGCCATAAGGAGACACCTGAATCATTCTCTGCAAACTCCGGATGCTCAGTAAAGAAGGTCAGAATCATTAACATTGATCAATAGTCATAAACCGCTTTATAAGAGCATACAATATATATATGCCAAAAACTCGCATCTCGGGGCATCCCCTACAGGGGCGGACACAAGAAGGGAGATGGGGGTGGAAGTGAACCCCCCAATTTCTGTCAACAGTTAAAAAAAAATACTAAGTGCACCACCCTTATCAGCTTCAACCCAGACCACAAAAAAAAATACACTGAAAAAAAGAAAATAGAAAAAGACAAGGACAAGGACATAAACAAAAAAATGAAACAGGGAAAGGAAAAACAATAAACGATCCAACAGATACCACGAACCACCCCTCCACGCTCCTTCAGGCCAACTCCGGCCAAAAACCACAGGCAGCCATCTCCACCACCTCCGATCTTACACGTACACACTCACTCTTATAGTAAGTTTCAATTTTGGGATTTCAATTTAGGGCTTTATTGTTAGGGTTTTTATTGCTGAATAATTTGAGATTTTTTATTTAGGATTTTGAAATGAGATTTCAATTTTGATTTGATTTGATTTATGGTTCATAGTAAGAATTATTATGATGGGACAAATAATATGAGGGATATGTGTTGTGTCTTTAAAGTTTGCTATTGAGAATGTATTTGATGATTGGAGTTTGAGTTTGATGAAACTTCAGATACAAAGGTATGATGGGGCAAGTAATATGAGTGGTGAATTTGGTGGTTTGAGAACTTTGATTATGAAATAAAATTCGTTTGCATATTCTGTTCATTGTTTAGGATAAATTTGGTGGTTACAAATGATGATGTAATTAAACGTTTTCATAGTATGAAAACGAGTAAGGAACAAATTTAGTATTTTATTTGTTTCTTGTAATCGATGTAGGTAGTTATGTAAAAAAAACTAATTTTGAAGATTTTGTGAACCCCCTTGATTTTGGGTCTGGATCCACCCATGATCCCCTGTATGCTCTTAATGCACACACACACACGTGAGTTCATAGTACCATGATTCTCATCAACCAAAGAGGAACATGAATCTACAACAAAAAAAGAAAAAAGAAAAAAAACAGACAATGGACATCATTCTTACTATTCTATATCATTAGATTAGTTCTGGCACTCAGAAATTCAAGCATCGATATTGTGACAGAATCATGAATCAGAAGCTTTGAGGATTACAGTAATCACCAATTACTTGTGCTCATTAAAACATGCACATGATAAAGGCAGCACTTGCGAGTCTTATCGCAATATATTCGAAGCAAACGTTAGTTAGACATGATACCAAATGTCAGATAATCACTTTTAAATTAATAGCATCAAATCATATGTGCAGAAAATCTCAAATACACCTCATTAGGGGTTGAATGAAATGAGGTGAGCTTGTCGCTAGCCAAGTTGTGTCGCTATCCCTATTCAACCAAAAGTTGTATCCCTCAGTCCCTAAATGAGTGTCCAAATTCACTCTATGGGACATTTGAAGGTTAAAATTAAGCATTTTTAGTAACACTAGTAAAAACAATCCATAATGATCTCACAACATTGTGAGTCTAAGTAGACATGGGCAAACCGGAACCGGAACCGAGAAGAACCAGAGAACCGAACCGGAACCGGAACCGGCAGAACCGGAACCGGGAGGAACCGGAACTGGCAAGAACCGAAACCGTCCGGTTCTCGGTTCAATCTCGGTTCGACATTTCCGAAAACCATGAACCGCCGGTTTTAGAATCGGAACCGGAAAACCGAACAGGAGAACCGGGGATTCGGAACCGGCGGTTCTAACGGAAAATTCAAAAAAAATTCAAAATTTTCAGTTTTTGACAGCTTTTTCGGTCCTTTTTGCCCCTTTTTTTTGACTTTTTAAACTAGCAAAATAGATATTGCAAACTACTGGTATTCAAGCAATCCAACCAGTTTCATTGTGTGTGATATCCTGGAGGAGCAGTCACTTTGCACGTGAAATGAAAGGCATTGTCTTGTTCGTCCTCAGAATCAAGCCATCAACTTGCCTCTTTTTGTTTTTTGTTTTTCGCCTCTCCAAACTGAACTTTGGGTAAAACTCACCCAAGAGAAAATGCCCAGATCAAGAAGAGAGGGAGAGAGAGAGAATGGTAAATGAATCAAGAAGTAGAGGAATAAGTTATTGATAAAAAAGTAAGGATACAATTTACATTCCATCCCAATTCCAAAATTCTCAGATCTAAATGAAGTAAGCATGAGCATATTTGTTGTTTGAGAAACCCCAGTTCCAGGCTTTGGAGTTGGTGTTCCCAGAAAAACTTTCGGTATAAACACTAACGCAGATTCCATGATTCCGCTTCATGGATTCACAACTCCTTCCAAAAAAAAATAACAAAAAAGAACCGGAAAACCGTGGAACCGGAACCGGAACCGGGAACCAGTATTTTGCGGTTCCATCTCGGTTCCCCCCTTTCCCGGAACCGGAATCGGCGGTTCGGAACCGGAACCGGGAATCGGTTGCCCATGTCTAAGTCTAAGTGTTAATTAGATTTTGTTGTATTATAAGGGAGGATTAAGTAATTTCACCAAAAAATGGAGATTTATTTTGGGGCAAAAGTCTTGAAATTGGACGTTCGTTTGGGGATGGAGGAAGTACCAAAATGGATATTGAACTAAATGATCAGTTTTCAGAAACGAAAATAATTAGAACAATAGCAGTACCTACACCAAACCACTAACTAACAGAATTTGAGTAGTGACCATAGAGAAAGTCCAGTAATTTTTGACAGGATATATTAGGAAACTAGAATAGCAATTAAGAGGCAAACAACATCAAAATCAATTAACCAAAACCTTATCTCAAAACCTATAAAATCTAAATTCAAGCCGAGGATATAAAAATTAGAAATCATAACTTACAGAGACGAAAGAACTTGTGTTGAGAACATGTTGACCACGCACAAGACACGCAGTCCCGTAATATCCCTAACAATAATTTTCTCCCAAATGTTGAATCACTTCCAACACCAATCAAATCGAATTCCAAGGCCGTCAAGATCGGGGAAGCCCTAAATTAAAATTTTCCAAATCAAATCCTAAATATGTGAGACTTGACGATTAAGACTTACCATTGAATTTACTGAAAGTCGGCACTCAAATTGAAACTCTAAAATTTAAACCCTAAAATCAAAACCCTGAATTAGCTGAAGCTGAAACTAAACCCTAAAATCAACGATGGATAAATGCTATTACAAACCTCGATTAATGGAAGATGTAATATCCTCAGCTTCTACTCTATTGAATCGACCAACAATGAAGGAAAAAGAGCGATGGTAGGGTGAGTTGAGAGAGAGAAAGAAGAGTAGAAAAAATTGGGAATATTCGGCCTGAGTTGATCAAGATGCATTAGGGTTGCTTCGGCGATCATGTCCCGACCTCTTGGTGTCCGTCTGTGCTTCTGGACCTTGGTGATGGAGATTGCGAGGGAGATGGCGATGGAGTCGAGTTGTTTGAGAGATAATGGGTACAGGTCATAAGGGGAAAATAAGAGCCTAAGGGCGTGACGAACTTTTTTATTTTAATTTTTATTCTGCGTCGGATGGATAAATTAGAACTATATTATATATTACAACGTTTCTACATAAAACGTTGTTGGCAACCATAACATTTCATTAAAAAAATGCCGTCCATTGTCCCAACGTTTTGGGCCAAAACGTTGTAGTCAAACAATATTACAACGTTTACTTATAAAACATTGTTTAATAAGGATAAACACAACATTTATAATAAAAACGTTGTCTTAGGCTTTTCAACAACAATTTTTTTTTTAAAAACGTTGTGCTTAAAACGTTGAAAATAAGCAGATTTGTTGTAGTGAGGAGGTGGTGCAATAAAGGGGAGGAGGTAGACAACTATTTATTCTATTAATATCGTAAATATTATTTTCATTTCTTTCATATAATATACTATCTCCAAACAAGGAAAATCAATGAATGCATAAGAGAAACGGTCTGAAAGTCATATTCATCTGAAACCAAGAATTTTCAAATTTCGTTATTTATCATCTTTTCTTCTATTCCATTCATCTTCTCCTCGGTCTAATTTTTTTTATCCCATTTGTTATAAAAAAGAAAAAATATTATTCTTTATTACTTCACGATGTCTAATATTTTTGGGCATTCACCAATTTTGTTATCTCATTGCCCATTGTTAATTGGTATAAACCATCAATCTATAACGAATATCCTCAAAATTTAGTAGATTTCATAATATCAATTCAAAAATGGTTCTCAACCATGTTTTGATAAATGTGTGGGATTATTGTCAAATTTGTGGATCTTTTTCATCTTTTTTACTTGAGGAAGATTCAAATGTTTTTAATACACTTTCATTGAGTCATTCAGTGGACAGGTTTGAAAATCTTAAACTTAATTGTTGTTACAAAGATCCATTTGATTTCAAATCATAAAGAGTGTCATTCTCTTAATTCATAAAAAAGATTATGATGGGCAACTTTCTCACAACTTATTAAACGAATTAGATGGATTTCATATCGAGTGCATTAAAATTTAAAATTTGTCAAGGTAATATTGATATAATATCTTCAAGTAGTTGTCATGCATTACTCTAAATTCGTGAACGAATTTTCTTCAAATGAGGGAGTATGATGCGGGAGGTAAAGCGTTGGCACTTTGCATTCATAATAATTTTAGTCAACTTCAATGGAGTGTATCTTTTAATCTAACAAGCCAAAATGTACAAGTAATATCATTGGAAAGGATATTGAGTTTAGTTTCTACAATATTTTTTGGTTCATCAATTGGAATTTTCTAGAGAGTGCTATGACTTATTTATCGGAGGGCAGTCATGTCACATACATCCTAATTTTGACCAACTTCTTGAGTTCCATGAATCTTTAGATATATCACTTATCTTATCTACATATATTTAATTGTTAGGTTTATATTTTTCTTTTCAAACCTTGGAGGGATGTTTCAATATTAGCATGAAGTTGGTGCAATATTAGCACGAAGTTGGTTCAACGACGTGAAGAAGAGAGGGTTTATCAATTCGTTATGGGCCTTGAAACACCGAAGTTTGAATACGTGAAGTCCTCCACACTAAGCATAAAATCCTTGCCTAATTTTAATAATGCATATTATATGGTTGCATGGGAAGAAAGAGTACGGGGGCAATGTGCATGAAGATTAACCTGCACCTGCCAGCTTTGTTGTTCAGATAGTTATGGGAACAGGTGTGCGCACAACTGGCTCAAAGGGGGAAAGAAAGGATATGAGTAGTATTATTTGCTCTCACTGCTAGAAGAATGGACATGATGCAGACACGTGCTACAGACTGGTGGGGAGAATAACGCTTGAGAAACACGAAGGGAAGAGGCGGAGGCCAAATCACTTCGGCTACGGGAAAGCACTCAAGCACATCCAACCCACAAGCCAACACGGTGCATACCCTTGGAGAGGGAACTGCTGGAATGACAGATGATGATAGGGCTGGCTTGCTAGGTTTCACGCCTGAATAGTGGAGCCACTTCAAGGAGTATGTGCATACACATGTTGTGAATGTTCCCCGTTTCCTCTTTTTTTTTTTAACGAAAAAGGGGTCGCCGTTCACCTCAGTTTGAAGACTCTGGTTTTATGAAAAACGGAGTCGCCACACCATTTTTATTTCCTCAAAACTTTGAAAAAAAGGAAAAGGGTTTGGAGGTTAAGTTACTCCTTGGGAAGAACGTTTGGCGTTCACCCAAGGAGCCTTGCAAAAGCAAGTCTTCCTAGGTCCAAATTTTGTGCTTGTTTGAGTGCTTGTGTGCATGCGTGATTTGAAAAGAGAAAAGGATGTGCCAAGTTCATTATCCGAACGTAACAACTATTTTTAGAAGGTTTTAGTTCGGGATACCTTGGACTTTGGTGTTTTCGGGATTTTGATCCCGTGCTCACTTTGGACTTATGATCATCATTACGGAACTTATCTACCCTCCCGTTAGATTAATCAATCGACATAGGCGTAGGAGCCTTGGTATGTCTTAACCTAACTTTCCTTGGGGATTTTAGTCACATGTGATAAAAGGGTTACCTTTAAGTCCAAGAATGAGACTCTTTAGAAAAGAATGAATCTTTGTCCATCGATCCTACGTCTTGAGACAATGATGATTCATAGGGACATTTTATGTTTGTCTCAAGTGATTATTGGAGATTTTGGGACTAATGACTCATTGATTTCTAAAGGGACAAAGATTGTGGCATTTTAGTAATGGGATTGATGTAAAGATGGAGTCTTTACACCAATCCTCACCATGGAATGCATCAAGAACCACGGGACTAGGGGAATGTGAATGTGCGCTCGCCCAAAAAAATGAAAATAGAAGGAGTCGCCACGCCATGCTTTTGGAGGTGCACTTTGAAAAACCTTTTGAAAGAGAATGGGTCCGGGGGTTAGGTTACGTGTTGGGAAGAACCGAGAGCTCACCCAACACGCCTCGTCCGTAGACGAGTCTTTATAAATTAGACATCCAAATAATTCAAAAATTGTGCAAACAACGGTAATGAACAAATGCGATAATCATGAATTTTATTGAATAGTTGAGATCATTACAATTTGTAGACCAATTGTGCAGGGAGGCCACATCCCATTACAACAATAAGAACAGATTACAACTGAAAATAAGTTCTCTGCAAAGGACTACTTATGTCGCGTGACACAGGACTCCTCATGTCCAAATGTGTCGCGTGACACCAATAGTCACCTTGAAGAGACTCACAACAAACAGGTTACAGAATCTCTAGATAAACACGAAACACAATTATAAACTAGATCTGAGCATTTAAACAAACTAACTACAACTATATGCTAAGCGAACGAGATGAATTAACTTATAAATGAAACATGGTCCCTGTAGATGGTCACGACATGTTGCATGACACAGGACTCCTCATGTCCAAATGTGTCACGTGACACAGGTTTACCATCTGCAGGTACCTCACAAACTGAGAAGTAGATCCAACAAATGCACAATCAAATCAAACAATTATACCAGAATCAATAATAACAACATGAATTAGATACGAATCAATCAAAGGAGTGTGGATATGGGAGATCCACACTCCCTTGACATCCAAATTGCAAATCTAAGTAGATCACATCATAAGCATGCAATTGAACTCAAGCACATACGATTTAAACAGAGAGATTGCAGTTGTCACTTGACAATCTGAGGCAGATGGAGCCTGATTATCAAGTCGAGAAGAAGGAAGAACAATTAGACAAGTAGATGAGAGAGAGAGAGAGAGGGAGAGATGTGTTACCCTTGTAGTCCTCAACTTCTACACCAAGTTAGGTGTAGGAGCCTTCGATTCAGCTTTTGAAAAGGAGATCCAAACATGAACTGAGATCTGAAATGGGAGGTTCAAGGTGCTTGAGGAAATAGGAGGGTAATTGGGTTGAAGAGGTGTGAAAGGTAAGGGAATTGGAGGGAAATTGGGTAGTTTTGGTGAGGGAGGAGGAGAGAGAGAGTTTCTGGAGCAATATGGGCAGAGTAGCTTTAGGGAGTCGAAAATTCGGATCCAAAACTGAGAGGGATAGGGTCTTATTTATAGCTGCAGTTTATGGTCATACTATGTCGCACGACACTCTGTAACCATTTTCCAAGGCTTCGAGTTGTCGCGTGACATGAGATGCCTCCAACCATTTTTGGCGCCAAATCTGGTTCTGGAATCTTCTTGGATAATACCTGAAAAGTCCAAAGCAGATTTATTCCTTTTAGGTCCCTTGGCCTGAGCAAAGTACAAAAAAGTACTTCCTTCGCGAGAAACTCATGAAATGTTTCCGATAGTCTCGGATGGACCGGGAATTTACCAAAATGCCCTTAAATGCAATTTTATCATATTAAAATGCATCTGAAAAGGTCGCGAATTGGATTGGCGTACTTACAGAGCCCCTCGGCAACATCACTTATGGAAGAAGTGAGGTTGTCGATAAAATAAGACCCAATCCCAATGAGCGGCTGGGGGATAAGGCGGAGGGCTAGACGGTGATTTGGGAAATCGGATGGCTGGACCTTTTGGGAGAAAGGATTCCTACATATCCCTGGGAGGGAATCAAGCCGATCGTAGTTCGAAAGCGACTGTGCGGTTGTCACCCGATATTCGACTGTGCGGTTGTCACCCGATATTCGACTGTGCGGTTGTCACCCGATATTCAACTGTGAAATCTATAGCTGCTGGAGGGACTGATGCTAGATTTTAGTTCTGCTGGGGATAGGTGTAGCTGCCAGAGGGTCCTATGCTACTAACTGTTATTGACGGTTGCCGGGTGCGGGGCGGTCTTTTGTTTACTGTTGGCTTTGGGTTGCTTGCTGTGACGGGAATTTTGCTTGCTGGGCAGCAGATTCTTGTTGACTCTTTGGTGGCGGGGCCATCTTCTGTTGACGGTTGACTTTGGGGTCTGGGACCTTGCCTGCTGTGACGGGAAATTTGCTTGCTGGGCAGCGGATTCTCATTGACTCTTTGGTGGCGGGGCCATCTTCTGTTGACGGTTGAATTTGGGGTCTGGGACCTTGCCTGCTGTGACGGGAATTTGCTTGCTGGGCAGCGGATTCTCGTTGACTCTTTGGTGGCGGGGCTATCTTCTGTTGACGGTTGACTTTTGTGTCCCGAGCTTTGCTTGGTAAGCTGGGGACTTTGCTTGTTAGAGGTCGGGGTCTTGCTGACATTCGGGCGGCGGGGCCAATCTTTGTTGACGGTTTGACTTTTGTGTCTCGAGCCTTGCTTGGTAAGCCGGGGACTTTGCTTGCTGGGCAGCGGAACTCTTGGTGGTGCTTTGGCGGCGGGGCCATTGATCTCGGTGTGCACTGCTGGGGAGATTCAAACAGACACGGATTCTTTGTCTCGGCTTTGCTTTGAGGGGCAATTTTTGAGATTTGCTCAGTTAATCGTTGTACCTGCGGGGGCAAACAACACTCGAAGCACTACGGGGATCAAAGTGTTAATTACTGGAACACAGGGGACCTTTTGGAAATTTTTAGTCTTGGAGTCACGTTTTGTCGCACGACTAACTAAAGCCCATGAACAGTCTTTTATAATACGAACAGTCTTCACTTTTTAAAATACATCTCAAAGGGAGGCAGCCGGTTTTGAGGGAGAAGATCATCTATTTTCACAAATTTGAGTGAAATCAAAGGAGATTAGGGCATCAATTTCGCTTTTGATCTTGCAATCATGCCTCCTAAACCTCGGCCCACGAAGAAAGGACCTACCCAAGCTCAGCTGGCTGCTCGGCGGAAAAATGCTCTTCGAAATCAAAGGCCATTCATTCCTCAAGCAGTGCAGGGAGAATTTTATCCTCAACTCAGGGAACATACTTCTGCACCGGGGAAGAAAGACACGGTAATTCCAAAACCCTTGTTTTTCGGTCTGCTTCTGAACAATTGATTTCTTTTCGAACTGCTTGAGTTTTTTACCTGCGAACTTCTGAGTTTGTTGCATTAGTTCTGAGCTTATAAGAAATCATGAATGTCTGTTTAAATGTCTGAACCCTAATTTTTCTTGGAGAAATATGAAATTGCAATTAGGAACAATTTATTGACATGTTTCTTTTGAAAACTTAAGATGTCCATACCTGTGCTGTGTTTACCTGCAGGAGTTGCGTACCCGAGGTTCCCCGGAGGTTGTTGGCCAGCTGTGGGATCTTTTGCCCGGCAGTCAGGAGTTAGAGCACTCACCTAAGGGTTTGATATATGTTGCTGGGCTTCACCGGTTTTTTGAGATTGCGAGGGCCATCGGGGATACCCAGAGGAGCGCGGGGTTGGTGAAGGCGTTCCGAGAGTTTTGGTGGGAGACTACTCATTCTTTCCACTTTTCCTGGGGAGAGGCGACGATTACGCCGTATGATTTTGCTGCTATCACGAGCCTCCCTTTCACTGATGAGCCTTTGTATTTAGAGGAGCCTACTCTTGAGGATGATCCACAGCCTCCCACAGAGGCTTACTTCATGGAGCTGATTGGTTTTGTTCCCAGGGGCAAAAAAGCGGAACGGGTACGAGCTTGGGGAGCTTCACGGTCAGATTGTTGAGCAGAGTAGAGATTATCCAGCCGAGGTGGCAGATACTGAGGAGGATAGGTTGAGGGATCTGAGATTGGCTAGGGCTTTTGTTTGGATTGGTTTTTCTGATATGCTATTCATCAATGCCACATCTTTCGCCTTGGTCTCTTTGTTGGAGCTTTTGAGAGACTGGGGTGTTGTTGGGACCTTATCCTGGGGAGAGGCCGGGCTTGCTGAGCTATACTTGGCCCTGGACGATGTCAGCAGGGGGAGGCCAAGTCCTTCAACTGCTTCCATTTTGCTTTTGAGGTATTTCCCAATCTGAGTCGATATTTTGCATAATTTTTCTTACTGTCTCTTTTTTCAATCTAATTTGCTTCGATTTCTCTTTTCCAGGTCTGGGATTATGAGGTCATTGGCTGCTATGCTTGGCGGGTGGAGGAGGTGTATTCGGCCACTATGTTTCCTGCCATGAGGCGCTGGGTGAAGAATGCGCGGCAGAAGGTCCGGACAGCGGACACCAAGGGACGTGTGACTGCATCTTATCCTGACACCTTGACTTGCTTGCGAGGGACTCCCGGGAGTCTAAATTTATTTCCTTGGGGGGACCGGTATGCTGCTTTTGACCTAGGATATGCCTTTCATTTGACTGAGTGTCGCAAGTTGTTGGGGATGCACTGCACTTGGGAGAGCGATTTTGTAGACAGCATGGCCCTGGCAGCACTGCTAGAGTCCCGGTTGATCCTCCAGCTGAGATATGGTTTCCTCGGAAACTAGAGGATGTGGCTTCTTTGATCCAGGGGGAGGCCGCGTTCAATTATACTGTGGATGATGGAGATTATGGAGTTTACGTGGTGATGAAGTTGAGGTCTCCACAGGTGGCTCCGAGACGGGATGCCCAGGATGCAGGCCCTTCTACCGGACATGTAGCGGACGCTCCCTTACCTCCTTCATTCGTTGATTTTCAGGATGGAGGCCACTTGAGATGAGCTCCTCTTGACACTAGCAGGATTTTTCCTTATTTTCAGCTTTCGGAGGGCACACGATCTGTAAGTAACTGTACTCTCTTTCTTTACTTGCCTTGGACTGTGTATATCCCTGTACCTTTATCCTGACTAGTTTCTGATTCTTCATTTGCTTGGTTGCACCAGGTCTCGGCTGACATTTATTGGGGTTTTGCTCGTCATTATACTGGAGCCATGGACATGATTGATCAGCTGGATAGGAGTGCACGCTACTGGAGGGAGCGGTGCCTGGCTTGGGACTCTGATGATGATGATGATTCTACTCCCAGCTTGCCTAGCAGGAAGAGATCTCGAACTGACATGTCTGCTGAGGACACACACAGGCCCAGGACCAAGACCGTTCCCCGTCATCCACCTAGCCCCGAGTATGATAGTGCTACTTCTGGTGATCCTTATGAGATCGAGACCACGGCTATTCCTGCTGTTCATGAGCTCTTACGAGATGACCCCATTGTTTACCATGAGCCCGTTGCTGATCTGGATACTGAGGAGGGGGATGCAGATGGAGAGGGCAGCAATGATAGCTCTGATGATGAAGATGGTGCTTATGTTTCTGAAGATGATGGCTCGGAGTAGCCCCTTATATCAAAACATTGCTCTTTTGATTATTATACCCCTCTTTGGAAAGAAACAGACAAAACACTTTTTTTATTGCCTTTTTTTTATTTTTTGAAACTTTATTTACTCTGCACTTTAGTACATCGTTATTAGCTTTGACTGTTTGCGCAAGTCCATTTTTGGAAAGGATGGGAATGAATGGTTTATTTTTGAAGGGCTATGGCACAAGTATGAATGGTTTATTTGGCTTGTATATGAATGGTGAGTGTGTATGCTATCTAAATGAATCCCTCTCCCGTGATGTTCGCAGGGTGTTTTTGTTGTTTTGTAGCTTGAGACAAGTCGGGGGGGGGGGTACCCTGGTACTGATCAGATTGCAGATCACTGATGTCTGGTGTTGGTCACAAGATGTCGCACGACTCAGGACAGCTGGGACATTTTTCGTCGCGTGACACAACAAGTCATGCAGGCAGAACTTCAAAATCAGACTTTCACATCATTTCAAAACTTCTCCCTTGGCTTAGGGCATGAGACTCAGTAGCCCCAATATGGAATAACCTCTTTAAGTAACCAATCCATTCCCGAGGGTCGAGATTTAAATGCCAGCCCCGGTGTTCTTGTACAAATGAACCCATCTATCTTCCTCTTTGAACAAGTCCCAATTCGACATTTAGCTTTATTGCAATCAATACTTCACGTAACCCAAGAGGAGATCATTCTTCGAGCTTCGGCCAATCAGTCAGCGGACAAAACTTAGGAATGTTTTATGTGCAGGGGCGTATTTTTTGAAAGGTGGGAATAGATCCCGAACTTCTGTATGACATCCTCGCTTTTGGGTTTGACTCTTTTGGGAGAGTATATGCATCACAAGGTGTGGAGAGGTGTATGGAAGCCCCTGCTGACAGAAATACAGTGTTTAGATCTATATCCCTAAAAATGTAGAGAAGAAGACTTACCGAGACACTTGAAAATCTGTCTTATTTACGATGATCACAAGGCTGCTTAAAACCCTTAAATGATGCTCGGGTTATTCAACCACCAAAGCCGACATGAGCAAATATTCCAATTAATCCTGAGGAGAAAACCCACTGATATCGAGGATCAAATTCAGAAGGATGGAAAGTGTATGGGAATGGTCCTTGAGGAGACCGGATTTTTCTGAGATCTGTTTGTGATTTCGACCGAACCAGTAATGGTTGCCTATGTTCCCCTCCTTGGGAGGAGCTCAGGTCGCCGTAGTTCGGGCTTATCCCGAATAAAGAATGAACGTTGGAATTCGAGGATCTGAGGACATTTGAGGATTTTGAGAATTACAAAACATGTCCTCTTGGAGTGTCGATGGGAGACACGGATGTGAAGCCCCAGTGGGACGTTCATGGCAAGTGTTTGCGGAGGAGAAATGAAATATGCTCACATAAAACGTCGAATGAATGGATAGAATTTGCACAATCTTCGTTTGACGGTCCTTTAAGCCGAGATAGACTTGGCTCCTCTTTAAGCAATAATATGTTTTAGATCTCGACGATATTGAAATGAAACTGCTATCCGGTAGGAACTGCGACTGGGCTTCATGGTTTCGATCGGTCTTCGGGTAATTTGGAAAATCATGACCTCCTAAAACAAGAGGTCGGCTAGGCTTTTTGCTGGCTGAACCTCTAAAGATGAGAGGTTGGCTCCTGTGATGTGTTTGGGATTTCTAAGGGTGAGGAAACTGATTTGCTTCTTTTATTGCCTCTAAGAATGAGAGGTCAATCTTGGCTTTGCCAAGGGCAAGGGTAATGATTATGGGGATGTCCTCTAAAATTGAGAGGACGACTTGGGATTGGTTAGAGGTAATGGTGAGGGGACATCCATGTTGTCTCTTTATTCATTCTGAGACTCCTCTTGAGTAACGACCGGATCCCTTAACTTTTCTTTCGAGAGAATTGCCGGGGACTAGGCTCTCTTTCTTTTCTTTTCTTCTCTTTTCTTTTTTTTTTCTCTTTTTTTTGTATTCTTCTTCTTTTTTTTTGTCTCTCTCTTTTCCAATTTTGTTTTTGAGAGGAGAATTTCAGCTAGTCCCCAGGATGGATCATTGCTTTCCGTCGTTCTTGAGCTTGGAGACGGTCGATGCTTCTTTTGAATTACGGGAGCCTCAAGGATAGTCCCTCTTCTTCTGACGATGGTTAAACGGGTTTCAAACATGCCGATCTTGAAATGAAGGGGTATGACTTAGTGAGGGTAAGGTAATGATTTTTCCTAAGGGTGAAGGTTTCAACCGCAGTCCTTACCGGATGATCCGAACGAGATCGAGTCTTCATTACTTGCTTAAGCTTACTCTGAGGAAGATCTGTGCAAATTCATCGAACAGCGAGATGGACGAAGGGAGATATGTGAGCACAGGGGATGCAAGATGGGGGAATTGATAAGCCCTACTTTGGGAAGGATATCAGTCAATTTTCTCGCTCGAATTAATTTAAATATTAGCCATTTCAAAGCATTAGTCAGTGAGCAGCACAAGTGATTATGTAGAATAAAACCATTTCAATAAAATGTAACGCGGGTGCACAAATAATGCCTCGAGTCTAGCAAGAATAGAAACAAATATTTTATTTATTGAAATAAAAGACTCATAACATGGATGTAATAGACTCAAATCATAAAAGCAACATCTGCTATCAAAATAGAACAATCTAAGACCCTACGATGCTTGACTGACTGACTTCTTCACATGGGGAATCTTTAGAGTTGCGGAAGAGGATTACCGGCCACCTTAGGAGGAGCTTTCTCAATGTTACCTTCGTCAACCATCCTTTGAATCAACATCTTCAGGGGAACACAGTCGTTGGTGGCATGACCCGGGTATTAGTGATAGTAACAATACTTGCTGCGATCCAAACTCGGATTGGGTTTGAGGGGATGGTAGTTATCAAGCGGCTTTATCATTCCTCTTCGCATCAATCCATTGAAGGCTTATTTAGTTGATATCCCAAGGTCATTGAATTCCCGCTTCTTACGGGGTGGGAACAGACGGAGATCCTGGATATTGCTTCTTTCATAGGAACCTATCTCGATCTTCCCCTCATCAATGAGTTCCTGAATGATCACCCTTAACTGTATGCATGTGTGAGTGATATGTCCTGAATATTGGTGATAGTCACAATATTTGCTTGGATCTAGGTTTTCGTTGTGATAAAGAGGGATATAATCAACTAATGGATGAACTAAACCTCCGCTCACCAAAACCTTGAGAAATTGATTCATAGACATCCCTACCTTTCCCCAGTACGCTTTCTTTCTTCCTTTCTGAACTTTCTTTGGAGGGGAATCGGGTATTGCCGTCTCTTGCTGGATGGGAGTCATAGCTTGAATAAAAGACATCTGATTCACAGTCACATATGAGGTCGGTCCTGAATGCTGGTCTTGCGGGGATGACAAGCTGAAACCATAGGAACTCATTGGTGGTTGTGGAGTACTTCCTTGCAGGGGAGCTTGGTCAGGGTGGAATAGTAGTGATCCTTTCTAAGTGAAATAATGACATGACCCTTGGGAATCCGGCTGGTACTGACTCTTCGAATCGGGTTGATTAGGAATACTGAAAACCTCCGGGATTGGCTGTTCATCCTCAATCTGAGTTTGGACCACGTGAGGTGCCGGGGAAAGAATCTTATCTTGTCCATCTTCATTCACCCCTTTCATTACATTTCCACTCCCATAATCAACACTGCTGGCCTTGACGATTTCTTCGTATGACCCATCTTCGTGGAAAATTATCGTAACCCCCCGGATGCGCACTGCTTCAACAAATCTAGCGTGAGTCTGTTCCTCTCGGGCTTTGGAAACTTGGGCAAGCAATTGAGCCTTGCATTCACGAACCATTGCGGCTTCAAGAGCAGCTCGCAGTTCAGCTACCGACAGATCATTCATATCCAGTTGGCCCGAAGTGAGAGGAATTCCAGATTGAGCGGATGGCATATCTCTTGCACCAGACATCTCGGAGAGCGGAACAGATAAAAGCTTTGAGAGACAAGCTTTGGAGACAGGAGTCCAACGACCACAGAATATTAGAGCATGCACCCAACTTGCCACTGCTACAGAGGGTAGATACAGGTTTATAAGGTTGAGAAAGAAGAAGACTTTTAAGGAGGTACTGGAGAGGGAGAAAAGAAAAAAAAAGGGAGGAAATAGACCCGCGCAAACAATTTATTTATCTTCAAGTATAAATCGGTGATTTAAGTCCTAGGAATGGTTGGGAAAGGAGAAGCCTTTATTTAAGCACACTACACCTTGGGGAAGCCTAGGGACGCAATGTTCAAATTACACCAAATGCTTTGCACTTGAAATTAATAATAGGTAATGATACCTAATCAAGACCTAATACGACGTGGGTCGCACGAGAAGCCCCAATTTCTAGAGAAATTTGGGCAGCATGACAGGTATTCTCGGGGAATTTCCAAGAAAAATTCGGCATGACCTCTCGTCGGTGCATGGTGGCAATGCGGCATGATCTCTCGTTCAGGACACGCCATGAGAGTGACATGTCCTCACGCGAAATCATGTTGCATTGGCAACATGCCCACAAGGTGCGAGGTTTTGGGAAAGGTATAAGGACCTACTGGAAATTTCAAAAACAATTCATTGTGGTGTAATTAAAACGTTGTATCAAAAACCAACCGTGGGTAAGGTTTAATGTGGCGCCACCTATAACGCACTAGGGGAATGGGTTTGACATTAGGCGCTCAAATGTAGGCAAATATTATCACCGTCCGCGATGCCGTCAATCGCACCCGAGGGTTCTAGGTCTACGTGGTGTAGTGTTGTGATGATGTTGCCAAATTTCCGAAGATTTTTCCATTTTTTTGTTTGAAAAAATCAACGAAACGGAGTCGCCACGCCATTTTTATTTTAAGGGCCAAAACTTTGAAAAAAGCCCGAGATCAGAGATTTAGGTTCGGAGGTCATGTTACGCGTCGGGAAGGACGTTAGTGTGCACCCGACGCGCCTCGTAAAACGAGTCTTCCAAACATTTGAAATCCTTTTGTTGTGTGTGTGTGTGTGTGTGTTTTGACCAAAATGAGTTGAAACTGAGAAAAACAAAAATGGGGAACTCTTTATAAGACTTTGAAAAATCCCCAAGATTTTTGGTATGATTTTTGGGTCGAGTCTTGGCACTCAAAAGATTTTTGGATTTGAAAAGCCATTCTGCCAGAATGAAAGAAGGCAGTTGACCCTTGACTTTGAAATGGACTTAAAGGCTTCAAAACTTCAGAATCTGGGGAAAGTCCGAGAATGAAAGTTGCTCAAAACACACTAAATAGGGTTTATGCAAAGGAACTTTCCATTTTGGAAGTAATTTGAGGGGTCAAAACCTTCTGGAAATCTCAGATGTGAAATCTGGATTTCCAGAAGCTGATGAACTGGCCTCTAAAAGAAAAATTGAAAAAAGGAGTTTTACTCACTCAAAAAATAAAATAAAAATATATCTGGAAATCTCTGGATGTTGGCTACAAAAAGTGTTTTGTAGTCAACATCTAATTCCAAGTTTTACTGGGTCCAAAAAATAGGAAAATGGACTGAGGTCTCAGAACAATGCTACTGGACAGCAAGATGTTCTTGAGGGAAAATGTGATTTTTGGGGAATTTGCATCTATGTTCACCCCATTTTCATCCCTAGACTTGATACCACTACCTTTTTTTAAGTGGTTATCATATTCAAGTCATCCTTGGGGAATTTATGGGGTTGAAACATGTCCTTTGCAAAGGGAAAGGGGTTTTGTAAAGATGAAACCAAGGAGAAAGAATTGACTAAAGATCTAAAATGTGGACCACTTGAGATGGTCATTCATGAAGATGAACTTCAAGATGACCATCTTAGGTCAAAACTCAAGTTAAACTAGACATAAAATAAGTCAAAGTAAGAAGAACAAGATGATCAAGAGATCAAAAGAGAATTTTAGGGTTTTGAGAAGGAGGGCTTTACCAACGGTGACACCCTATCTTCCTAGGCTTGGAATTTGACTTGAGGTGTATCATGATTTGGTATTTGGCTTGAGGAGTATCATGGTTTGGTGTGTTTGGTATTTGATTGGGAAAGATTCAAGAGAAAATGGTGTCAATCTAAGGATTCCCACCGTTTTCTCTCTATATTTCGCCGTAACTTCGTCGCTGTGAGTAAGTTGTGTTGTGTAAACCGAGAGAGGAGGGTTCAATTTATAGGCCCTCTGAAATTACATACATGTCCGCGCGGAGGTCCTCAGAAACGTGCCTGGTGCATTAAATGCCGCTCCGGCTTTGAACAGAAGAATATTTTTCAAAATATCGCCAGAAATTGTTTTTCAACTTGCTGTTTCGGGATTTTCTTAATTCTTTTGCTTTTTTGGATTCCTTTTTTGGTTTAACTTTAAATGGCAAACCCTAACCTACTCTTGCTTGGTTAGGAAGGTTAGAGATTGTTAGAAATGTTAGAAATGTTAAAACTTTCGTTAACTTTCTAACGAAAAAACTACCAACTCAAATTGGAGCACTTACAGTAGCCCCTGGCGACGGTGTTTTCGAAGGAAGCGGGGTCGTCGATAAGAGTAAGGCTCCATATTTGATAGGATGATCAAGTGATCGAGTGGCTGAACCTATTCAATAGGCTACCTACGTATCCCGAATGGGAATCAAGCCGGTCGTAGTTCGGGTCTTTGACCCTGGGAATGATTGTTTTTAAGGTATCAACCTGGAGATGATGGCGTTTTAGGCGCCTCGGACCTTGAAGATGATGGCGTTTTAGGTGCCTCGAACCTTGAAGATGGCGTTTTAGGTGCCTCGAACCTTAGAGATGGCGTTTTAGGTGCCTCGAACCTTGATGGTGGGGATAGATGGTCCTCTGGTGGACTTTGCTTGAAAGGATCGGTCTTACGTCTGCCGCCGAAGGAAAGGATGACCCTTTTGGTCGAGTGGCTGGACCTAATGATAGGCTACCTACGTATCCCGAGTGGGAATCAAGCCGGCCGTAGTTCGAAATCTACTCGAGATTTCGTTGGCTTTTGGGATTCCGTTAGCTTCGCTGGGGATTTCGTTAGCCTTGCTGGGGAAAAGCAGACGTATTCGTCGGGGAAATCGGTCTTACGTTTTACTGCCGTGAATGATTTTGATGAAAGATACGGGATCCGTTATCTTTCTCGGGGCACTCGGTCTTACGTTTAACTGCCGGGGAATGATTTTGATGAAAGATACGGGATCTCGTTATCTTTCTCGGGGCACTCGGTCTTACGTTTAACTGCCGGGAATTTCTTTTGAGAGGGTATGAACCTAAATGGGAACTTAGTTCAGGAGTATGAACCTAAGTTGAGATTTTGTTCAGGAGTATGAACCTAAATGGGAACTTAGTTCAGGAGTATGAACCTAAGTTGAGGTTCGGTACCTGATGGAGGCTATTTGAAGGTGTTCTTGCTGGGGAAGACTCGGGCTTACGAGAACCATCGGGAAGAAAGGTGATCAATGTCGGTCAAGTGGATGGACCAAGGATTGATCAGATCTGGGGGTCACCCGAGGATTGACTATTTTAGGGAAGTCGTCCTAGAGATTGACTGTATTTGGGAGTCACCCGAGGGATTGACTATTTTAGGGAAGTCGCCCTATGATCTGACTATTTTTGGGAAGTCGCCCTATGATCTGACTATTTTTGGGAAGTCGTCCCGTGGTTTGACTATTTTTGGGAAGTCGCCCTATGGTTTGACTGTTTTGGGGAAGTCGCCCCATGGTTTGACTGTTTTGGGGAAGTCGCCCTATGGTTTGACTATTTTGGGGAAGTCGCCCTATGGTTTGACTGTTTTGGGGAAGTCGCCCTATGGTTTGACTATTTTTGGGAAGTCACCCTATGATCTGACTATTTTTGGGAAGTCGCCCTATGGTTTGACTGTTTTGGGGAAGTCACCCTATGATCTGACTATTTTTGGGGAAGTCGCCCTATGATCTGACTATTTTTGGGAAGTCGCCCCGTGGTTTGACTATTTTTGGGAAGTCACCCTATGATCTGACTATTTTTGGGAAGTCGCCCTATGATCTGACTATTTTTGGGAAGTCGCCCCGTGGTTTGACTATTTTTGGGAAGTCGCCCTATGGTTTGACTATTTTTGGGAAGTCGCCCTATGATCTGACTATTTTTGGGAAGTCGCCCTATGGTTTGACTATTTTTGGGAAGTCACCCTATGATCTGACTATTTTTGGGAAGTCGCCCTATGGTTTGACTGTTTTGGGGAAGTCACCCTATGATCTGACTATTTTTGGGAAGTCGCCCTATGATCTGACTATTTTTGGGAAGTCGCCCTGTGGTTTGACTATTTTTGGGAAGTCGCCCTATGGTTTGACTGTTTTGGGGAAGTCGCCCTATGGTTTGACTGTTTTGGGGAAGTCGCCCTATGGTTTGACTATTTTTGGGAAGTCACCCTATGATCTGACTATTTTTGGGAAGTCGCCCTATGGTTTGACTGTTTTTGGGAAGTCACCCTATGATCTGACTATTTTTGGGAAGTCGCCCTATGGTTTGACTGTTTTGGGGAAGTCGCCCTATGGTTTGACTGTTTTGGGGAAGTCGCCCTATGATCTGATGATAATGTTCTTTTAGAAAAGTAGTTGACTAAGATATGCTTTCATACCTGTGCTGTGCTTACCTGTAGTTGCCGGAAGGACCGAGGCTACTGATGTTGATGAAGAGTTGTTAAGTTGCCGTTCGTGGGACGGTTTTCGCCGACGATTTGTCGTCTTTGGAAGCATTTTGACCTCGAAGGAGGAGTTTGGTTGAGCCCGCATCTTCTTGGTGATCGTCAACCTTGTAGAGGTGGTTGAGCTTGTATTCACATTGGGACTTCTTGCTTTTGAGAACTTGGTGTCTCGACCGCATTGTATTGGAGAGCTTGGCGTCTCGACCTTCTTGCCTTGGAGAACTTGGCGTCTCGACCGATTTGTATTTGAGAACTTGGCGTCCCCGACCGATTTGTATTGGAGAACTTGGCGTCTCCGACCGATTTGTATGTGAGAACTTGGCGTCTGCCTCGACCGACCGGCATTTGATTTGCATTTGAGAACTCGCGTCCCCGACCAAACTGTATTTGAGAACTTGGCGTCTCTGACCGAATTGTATTTGAGAACTTGGCGTCTCTGACCAACTGGCATTTGATTTGCATTTGAGAACTTGGCGTCCCTGACCGATTTGCATTTTGAGAACTTGGCGTCCCTGACCGACTTGTATTCGAGAACTTGGCGTCTCTGACCGAATTGTAGACACTGGAGGTGGTCTTCATTGGGGCTGTTTTCATCCATTTGTGGACATTGGAGGTCGTCTTTAGCAAGTTGCAGACGCCGGAGCTTGTCTTTGTCAAACTGTAGATGTTGGAGGGCGTCTTCATTCATTGGAGGTCGTCTTTGGTGAAGATCATCCTTGCCGAAAAAGGGGGATTTGATTTCACGTTTGAATTCCTGCATTCGTTAGTGAAGAGGAAGATGCATATATGGCATTCATGATGACAGATGCATGCATGGAACCAAAAATGATTATGGGATGATGCATTTACTTGCTTTCGAAGATGCACTTAGCCTAAGCTTCTGGCAGGAAAATTATGATTTATGATCTTCGATGATTTAGGATTATTCCTATTGACTCAAGTTTTGTGCATGCTACGAGCCCTTAGGAGATTTTTAGTGGGGATGCATGGGTATGGAGACTGCTTGGAGACAGATTTTGATCAAGTGGGGATGAGAACCCTTGATCGCGATTTAAACAGCGGTTGTTGGTGAGGTTTTGTCGGCAATATCACATGGACCTCAATCTTGATGAGATTGGATTCGGATCCCCGGTCTTGATTGAAACTTTCCTTCTCATTCTTGGTCATTTGAAGCCGATGCCTGATGGACTTTAGGGCCAATGTTGATACGAGTGAAGCTTCGTTCATTTGGATGAGCTGTGACCTTGGCCGAAACCTTGTCCGGAGGATGATTTGATGGAATTGCTAATGCGGGAGAAACCCCGATCTTGAATTCGATGCTACGGGAAGCTGCCGTGTACCAAGTTCAAGCCGAAATTCTTTCTTGCGACTTGATAAAATTCGGGTCCAAAAGACCATCTTGACAAAGCCCCTGATCCCGAGTAGGCAAAGTCCAGATTTTGAAGAAGCGATTTGGCGAGTTCTATCTCGTGGTGAAGAACCCAACGTGGACCCAAAGATGACTATATAAGCCCCAGCTTGAAGAGTCAAGCATACAGTAGAACCGGGAGAACCGCTTAGCAAGCCCCAACATTGAAGAAATTCAGAGTAGTCTTACGAGGGGGAACCCATCTTTTCGCACCTTAGTCAACCGCCATCGGACAAGACTCAGTAAAATGTTTACGTGCAAGGGCATATCTTTTGAAAGATGGGAATGTCTCCCGAATTTGTGTATGACACTCTCGCTTTTGGTTTGACTCTTTTGAGAGAGTATAAGCATCACAAGGTGTGGAAAAGTGTAATGGAAGCCCCCGCGCAGAAAGACGGTGTTTGGCTCTATTTCCTATGATGGAGAGAGAGAAGACTTGTCGAGACACTTGAAAACTTGTCTTATTCATGATGATCACAAGGTCGCTTAAAACCCTTTGTTAATGTTCGGGTTATTCAATCCCTAAATCTGATATGAACAAATATTTTGATTAATCACAAGGAGAAAACCAACTGATATCGAAAATCAAGCTTGGAAGGGCGGAAAGTGTATAGGGACGATCCTTGATGAGACCGGATTTTTTTTTTGAGATTTGTTTGTGATTTCGACCGACCATTTCTCGGTTGCCTACGTTCCCTCCATTATGAAGAGCTCTGGGATCGCCGTAGTTCGGGCCTATCCCGAATGAAAAGAGAATGAATGTTGAAATTCGAGGGTCTCGAGGACCTTTGGGGATTTTGAGGATTTGGAGGATTGAATAACATATCCCCTTAGAGTGTCCATGAAAGACACGGATGCGAAGCCCCTGGGACATCCACGGCAAGTGTTTGTGAGGAGAAATGAAATATGCTCACATGAAGGGAAGGGTTGAATTTGCACAACCTTTGATTGGTAATTTTGAACCAAAATTGATTAGATTCCAATTTAAGCAAGCAATGAAGCATTAATTTGATCCTGACATCGAGGATATTAGAATGAAACTGCTATCCGGTAGGGACCGTAGTTGGGTTTCCGGGCTTCGATCGGCTATCTAGTGATTTGGGAGATTATGACCTCTTGAGATGAGAGGTCGGCTAGGCCTTTTACCGACCGAACCTCTAAAGATGAGAGGTTGGCTCGCGGGATGTGTTTGGGAAATCTATGGCGAGGAAGATTGATTGCCTCCAAGAATGAGAGGTCGTATTTTGACTTGGCCAAGGGCAAGGGTAATGGTGATGGGAGTATCCTCTAAAATTGAGAGGATGGCTTGGGATTGGTTTAAGGTAATGATAAGAGGAAGTCCGAGCTACTGACAACTTTTTGCGATCTTACGAGAATTCAGGCGCCTTTTTGATCATTGGAGAGCTTCTTTAGATGTCGGGGACTTTTGAGTTCTTCTTCTTTTTTTTTTTTTGGAAGGCTTCCCGAGGAGCTTGGAATTATATCCGAGATTCTGAGGATTTTAAAATCCTTCTTTTTTTTGTTTCTTTTTTTTGTTTTTTTTTTTGTTTTTTTTTTTGTTTTTTTTTTTTTTTTTTTTTTTGACTTGGAAAGCTTCCTGAGAAGTTGAGGATTATCTTTGTCCTTCCTTCATGGCTTGAGATAATTTGCGCATCGCCGATTCTCGGCTAACTTCTCGGGCTCGCTTGGACTTTCTCTCAGCATGGAGCAAAAATGATGGCTAAACCGGGTTTCAAAACACGCCGATCTTGAAATGAGAGGGTAGTGTTTAGTAAGGGTGAGGTAATGGCTTTCCTATGGGTGAAAGGTTTCAACCGCAATCCCTACCGGATGACCTAAACGAGATTAAGTCTTCATTGCTTGCTTAAGCTTTATATGAGAAAAGATCCATGCAAATTCATCGAGCAACGAGATGATGATGATGAAAGGGATGTGAGCATATGAGATGCAAGGTGGGGAGTTGGTAAGCCCCAATTTGGGAAGGATATCAATTGATTTTCTCACTCCGATTAGTTTAAATATTAATCATTTTCGAAGAATTAGTGGTTGAGCAAAGACAAGTGATCATTTTGGATAAAACCATTTCAATTAAGTGTAACGTGGGTGCGCAAGTGATGTCTCGAGTCTAGCAAGAAAAGAAAAAGACTTATATTAAAAATTAGACACTTAACCACTATGTCCAAAATGGACTACAACGACAAATGTCCAGGAAGGACTTAGGTGAAAGAAAAGTACTAGAACCTACGAAGGTTGACTCAAAAGACTATTTTAAAGATAGATAGCCCCCGCCTAGCCGCTCTTTCTTTGTTGAACCATGCATCTATTCTTCGACGCTGGAGACGGGAGCTATTGCAGACCTTTCCATCAGATTTCCTTGGCAACTTTTTGCTCAATCCAACCATCTTCATTGCCTGCAATGACTGGTTCATTGACCTTGCAAAGGGACGAGTCAAACTCCATTGTGCCCACAAGGCTTGAACCACCAAACTCGATCATGTTGACACTCATGTTGTTAGGGAGCGGGTTATTGATAGTATTAGGTCCTTTTCCGTGCATCTCTAACCTCCCTTGCTCAATCAACCCTTGGGTGGCCTTTTTCAGGGGGACGCAATCATCCGTCAGATGCCCATGGTACTGATGAAAGGCACAATGCTTGGAGGTATCCAAAGGAGCATTGGGGTTTCTAGCCGATAATTTTCCAAAGGCCAGAGCAAACCTTCTCTCACCAAACCTCTGAAGATATCACTGAAAGGCATCCCAAAGTTTCTCAAGTCTTGGAGCCGGATCTGGATGCATCAGGCTTCTTGGGAACAAAGGAAGTGGCATTGTTGCCCCGTCCCCGCGTAGCCGATCGCCTCTTTGCCTTTAGCGAAAGTGAGAGTAGTTTTGGAGGGAGGAGCCCAATATCCGTAGGCAGGTGCAGCGGTCAGCTGATTGTAAGCCTTTTCAAACTTAGCCCCGGAATTAACCATTGCACGCAAGTCAGCGTAGGGGAAGTGGCTGAGGGAAGCTCTCAAATGCGGCTTCAAGCATGACTGAAAGATGTCTAACTGCTCCTCGTCAGAGGGAGGAATGGCCATTTCACTGAGCTTTAAGTTCCACCTCTTATAGAAATCCCCAATATTCTCATTAGGGCGCTGCATCGTTGTTTGCAGGTCAACTCTGTTTGTCTCCCACTCCAAGTTGGCTTTATACTTATCTCGTGAAAGTACCGGTAATTTGTTCCCAAGTAGCCCTAGCTTCAGCTGCAATCGGAAAAACCATTTCAAAGCCCCTGACTTCAAAGAGAGACTAAAGTAATCGGCCAACTCCTGGTTTGTGCATCCCTTAGCCTTCATTGCCAAAGTATAGGTGTCCAAGTGAGTTTTAGGGCATGCACTCCCGTCAAACAATTCCAGAGTGGGCATCACAAACTTGTGAGGCAGGGGGACAATCGAGTCGGGATCTGTAGGCCGAAGAGCAGTGTTCTTTTTGGCGGTCAATTCAGCAATCTGTGCTTTCATTTCCTTGTGTTGCTCCATAAACCAAGCCAATTGGGGATCCAAAGGCAGAGCGGGAATTCCCGAGCCGATATTTGAGCTAGGAAGAGGACTAGCTGTTGGTGGTGCATTGGTGGAAGGAATACCATATCCCTGAGCATAGGTGAAAACCTATCCTTGGCCCAAATTACCCCGGGAGTGTAGGTAGGAGCTGGGCAAAAGGATGAGAACCCAAACGACTTGTCTGTTGGCTTCCAATCGGCAGAGAAGATGGAGGCAGATCTCCGAGGTAGCCATACGGCTTGGATTTTCTGGAGTGAGGCCCATAAGTAGGCTTAAGTGCGGGCCGCCGTCCCTGGTTGTTGAATTGCATGGCTGGTTGTGGCAAGGATGCATAACCGAGAGGATACTGTGGTCCTGGTGATTCGGATGAAACCGGGATGGAGGCTTGATAACCCATAGAAGTCTGAGTGAGAAATGGGTTTGTGAAAGTCTGTGAGGAGCAACCGAACCAAGCACTCATTCTGAGGAGGCTCCCGATCGTGGCCCAACCGCATTGTGGCGGCATTCCAAATTGTGGCCGTTGATGTGAAGGTCTGGATTGACGGTTCCGAACCGAGGTGGGATTCCAAATCTGCCGTGGCATTCCGAGGTATCCCCAACCATGAGAGGACATTCCGTCACCGACTTTGCCCCCACTCGAGGAGCCGCGAACCGATTCGTCCCATCAGCCGCATGGATCCAGTGGTCTCGACCTGCAGATCGAGGAACATGTGTTTTGGTAGCACCGAAGGAGGTTGGTGGTGGCACTGAGTAATCGGGGCGACTCGAGATTGGGATTGGGGTCATCCTCTTTCTTCCAGTGAAGGTGCCATCGGGATTGAGGCCGGCGGCCAAAACCATGGCTCTTAATAGCCTCGATAAGGCTATTCAACCAGTGCTTCCTGCCGCATTCTCATCTGTTTCGCTAACCGATTCCATTGATGTTCCGT
Organism: Adenophora triphylla var. japonica; assembly: GCA_022495995.1. Taxonomy (NCBI): domain Eukaryota; kingdom Viridiplantae; phylum Streptophyta; class Magnoliopsida; order Asterales; family Campanulaceae; genus Adenophora; species Adenophora triphylla. The sequence goes on from JAFEMH010002038.1 coordinate 379,117, forward strand.
CCGAGGAGTCCCTGGAGGCGGAGTGGCGTTGTCCCCTCCTCATTGCCACCTGATGCGGACATTCTCAAACCCGGAGTTGAAACAAACGGCGAAGCCGATGAGGCACTTCGACTCTTCCCAACCGATTAAATCCGGTGACCAGTGCCCAAAACCAAGCTTTTACGCGGAGTCAAGGGGGAAAGACACGAGGGTTCGTATGGCGGGAATTGGAAGGAGGGTAGGTGTTTGGGCTCTTAGGCTCATGCAACATGCGCTTATTTGTTCATGTTTACTTAAAACACGTTTTATTAACCTAATCGGTTGGAAAAGATTGCTCTTCTTTTTTTTTCGAACTACTCTGATTCCCGGATCGCCGGGCCCCGTCACTACGTCTATAAGCCCCTCGTATTCCACCTGTATTTCGACCTCCCAGGTGGACAGCCCCGGCGAGGGTCCTATAGGGCAAGCGGGTTCCACCGACCGAAAGAAAAACGATCCTAGAAGTCCGGGCCAGTAATCGAGTCTTAACGAGCATTCGATGTAAATTACGACAAAGCCGACGTCAAAGTCAAGATCGTGTCCGAGAGCTCGACAAAAAAGGTCGGCATGATTTGGGACCTGATAAATGTCCGTAATTGATCTTGACTTGTCGTCGCTAAGCCGTAATTAGGCATGGAATAACCGTTAATCCTTGATGACTCAAAGTGTCATGCCGGGAGTCAGTGTATAATTTCAGGCGCCAAGAGCCAAGTCAAGGCGCCGGTCAACATCTTGGTCAAAGTCCGCGGCGGAAAACCGGCAGAACTTCGACCTGATTAGGGTCCCCGAAAGATATTGAGTCGGTATGCCGACAAAGGTTTGAAAGGAAAGGTCTATACACGGACAGGCATGACATGCACTCGTACTAAAAACCAACCGGGTCTCTGACAAAGTGTGTCACGACAAGTGCATGGTCGACACGAGGCTCCATGGGATGTTTGGGTAGTCCCGTGCTCATCCGAGAGGCGTAATAAGACCAAACGGACCGCGACAAGGATTTCCCTGTTAGGGACGTAGTGTGCAGTGTAAGGTCACGTGCGCGTAGTGTGCAAGCAGTCTATCTTCTTTTTCTGAGAAAAATAGAAATTTTTTATGTGTCTTAAAAAGGCATGATGCATGATTTTTTTTTTGAATTTTTTTTTGAAAATTTTTTTTTGAAAATTTTATGAACACATAAGCACATAAGCACAAAAATTCCGACAGTTAGGGACATTATTCCGACAATCAAAATTTTGACTTTTCCGAGGCGGCCAAAAACAAACACGAAAACTGTGCAACAACACACACAAAGCAAAGGATTTTCAAATGTGTGTGTGTGTGTGTGTGTTTTGACCAAAATGAGTTGAAACTGAGAAAAACAAAAATGGGGAACTCTTTATAAGACTTTTAAAAATCCCCAAGATTTTTGGTATGATTTTTGGGTCGAGTCTTGGCACTCAAAAGATTTTTGGATTTGAAAAGCCATTCTGCCAGAATGAAAGAAGGCAGTTGACCCTTGACTTTGAAATGGACTTAAAGGCTTCAAAACTTCAGAATCTGGGGAAAGTCCGAGAATGAAAGTTGCTCAAAACACCCTAAATAGGGTTTATGCAAAGGAACTTTCCATTTTGGAAGTAATTTGAGGGGTCAAAACCTTCTGGAAATCTCAGATGTGAAATCTGGATTTCCAGAAGCTGATGAACTGGCCTCTAAAAGAAAAATTGAAAAAAGGAGTTTTACTCACTAAAAAAATAAAATAAAAATATTTCTGGAAAGCTCTGGATGTTGGCTACAAAAAGTGTTTTGTAGTCAACATCTAATTCCAAGATTTACTGGGTCCAAAAAATAGGAAAATGGACTGAGGTCTCAGAACAATGCTACTGGACAGCAAGATGTGTTAAGAATCAAAACAGCTCTCAACCAAGTGAGGCGCCCGCCTCACCAAATGCCAGGCGCCCGCCTCAACTCACTCATGCCAAGGCTGAAGTCACTGCTGTCCATGCGGCCGCCTCTCTCCACTCCATGCGCCCGCCTCACTTGACGAGGAGCAAACACGATGTTGCTGTGGCCCAGGCGGCCGCCTCGCCCCTCACCATGCGCCCGCCTCAATTGCAGCTCCACAAAATGTACTTGGCATCCGTTCCACTTCCACTTCAGTTCCAATGTGCATAAGATCAATGTATTTTAGAATTAGAAAAGTCCTTAATCTCTGTATATATATCTCAATTGTTCAATGGAAAAATCATTCATTTTTGCCAAAGTTTTTACATGGTATCAGAGCTTTGTGATCAATAAAAATCCAACCCATTCCAAAACTTCCGCCGCCACCATACCCCAACTTGCTCTCAGCTAAAACCCACCAGCAGTTTCTCTCATCTCCTCCTCGTTAAACCCTAAACCTAATCTATCATTTCCATCACACCGGCAACATTCGTCACTTCATTCTCAAAACCTTACTATTCTACCATGGCTACACATGTCTATACAACCCAAACCCTAGTGCCTTCGGCCACCCACAACATGCAGAATTTCCACCCTCGCGTACACACTGCTACAGCCCCTTCTACCATCTTCACATCCTGGCTTGTGGACAGTGGGGCAACACACCACATCACCAACAACCTACAAAACCTTACTCTCCATCGCCCATATCATGGTAATGATGGTGTAATCATAGGTGATGGCGCCTCTCTTCCCATCTCCAACATTGGTACATTTACCCTTTCCAACCCCACTTTCACACTTCACTTTCACAATACCTTACATGTTCCTACCATCTCTAGGAATATCCTTTCCGTCTCACAATTCTGTAAGGATAATCATGCTATCATTGAATTCACACCCTCATCCTTCACCATTAAATCAATCGCATCAAAACAGCCTCTTCTTCATGGAATCACTGACCAAGGTGTCTACCTTTGGAACCCGACACAATCTCATGTCCCCACAAACACTTCCGCTTCCATTGAAGCACACCCTAGTACCACTACCTCTCTCCACTCATGGCACCACAAACTAGGCCATCCCGCAACCCCTATAATTTCCATACTCCAAAAACAATTTTCTCTGCCTATCTCATCAAAACCCTACTCCAATTGCAATGCCTGTGACATAAATAAAAGTCACAAATTACCTTTCTCTACTTCTTCCTTACAAACCAATGCCCCTCTCGAAATTATCTTCTCAGATGTATGCACGTCTCCTATACTATCACATGATAATTTCAAATACTACGTCATCTTTGTTGACCACCACACCAAATATACATGGTTATACCCTCTCAAAAACAAATCCGACACCTATGCCACCTTCACCCGCTTCAAAGCCCTTGTTGAAAAATTCTTCAATCGTCCCATAATCCAAGTATTCTCAGATAATGGAGGGGAATACCTAAAACTCACCCCTTCTCTATTAAATAATGGCATTACCCACCTTACATCACCTCCCCACACTCCTGAACACAACGGCTATGCCGAACGTCGTCATCGACACATTGTTGAAACTGGCCTCGCACTTCTTTCTCATGCTTACCTTCCACTCAACCTCTGGCCATTTGCCTTCACTACGCCCACTTATCTCATCAATCGTATGCCTACTGTCACCCTAGATAATGATTCTCCCTATTTCCGCATATTTAAAACCCTACCCAATTATACAAAACTTCGCAGCCTTCGTCGCCTTTGTTATCCCCGGCTTCGGCCTTATAACCCCCACAAACTCGCACCCAAATCCGTTCCTTGCATCTTTGTAGGCTACTTCCCCACTCGCAGTGCCTACTACCTGTCTTGACTCCTCAAGTTTTCGTGTCTACACCTCCAGACACGTTAAATTCGTGAGAAACAGAATTTCCATACCCCTCCCTCTCTAAATCACCCCCTGATACCACCCTCCTAACTCCTTCTCAATGGTGTCCTATCACCATTCCTCTTCTTCCCACTTCTCCTCCCAACTCACATGTTGATGCTACCACTAATGTAATCACACCAGCCCCTACACCAACTCCCACACCAATCTTTCCTTCTATCCAGTCAACACAACCCATCCCTCCAAACGTACCATCCTCTTCCCAAACCATACAACAACCATCAAACACAACCTCGCCCACTACTGACCCAAACACCTCGCCCACTACTAACCCAAACAACCCACCATCAATCCCACCCAACCCTCCACCCACCCGCACCATAGAAACCAGATTATCCCATGGCATCCGAAAACCCAATCCCAAATATGCCAATCTTGCTACCCTTCCTTCCCCTTCCTCGCTTCCAACCTCAACCAAACAAGCCCTATCCACACCCCATTGGCGTGCCGCCATGCAAGAAGAATACGATGCTCTCATGCATAATACTACATGGTCTCTTGTTCCGTCCCATGAAGCCCCAAACATAGTCGGGTGCAAATGGGTATTCCGCATAAAATACAACCCCGACAACACTATACACAAATACAAAGCTCGCCTTGTCGCCAAGGGCTTCCATCAACGCCCTGGTCTTGACTACTCCGACACATTCAGTCCCGTAGTCAAACCCGTAACAATACGTCTTGTTCTCTCTCTTGCAATCACCCGTGGTTGGTCCCTTCGCCAACTAGACGTCAACAACGCCTTCCTTCAAGGCAATCTCCTTGAAACAGTCTTTATGTCTCAATCTCCAGGTTTTCAAAACACTCTTCTTCCATCTCATGTGTGTCGTCTCTCAAAAGCCATCTACGGCTTAAAGCAAGCACCTCGTGCTTGGTACACCGCTCTAAAACAATTTCTTCTCTCCTTTGGCTTTCATTCGTCTCTGTCTGATCCCTCTCTTTTTATTTATTCTCATAACTCCAACTATCTTCTTCTTCTTGTCTACGTCGACGACATAATCATCACAGGTCCATCAAACTCCTTTCTCTCTACATTCATTACCAGTCTCTCAACTCGCTTCTCTCTAAAAGATCTAGGCCCACTCTCATATTTTCTAGGAATAGAAGTCACCCCAAATTCGGATGGTCTCTTACTCTCTCAATCTAAATATATTAATGATATCCTCCACAAGCACAACATGGACAACTCCAAACCCTCTCCCACCCCCATGGCTACCTATCCCTCTCTCTCAGCTCTTCCCCGCACACCCATCTGCAACCCAACCGAATTTCGAGCCATTATTGGTAGCCTTCAATATCTCTCACTCACTCGACCCGATATTGCCTTTTCTGTAAACAAATTAGCCCAATTTCTTCATCACCCCCAAGAAGCTCACTGGATATCCCTCAAAAGGTTGCTACGCTACTTACATGGTACCTTACACCTGGGATTACAACTTTTCAAACACACTCCGCCTATACTTCATGCTTTCTGTGATGCAGATTGGGCAGGAGACAAGGACGATTTCATGTCCACCACAGGCTTCATTGTCTACCTAGGCCGCAACCCCGTCACATGGTCTTCAAAGAAGCAACGAGCCTTGGCTCGCTCTTCTACTGAAGCTGAGTTCCGAGCTGTCGCTGCCACTACCGCTGAGATCATTTGGATTAAAAACCTCCTGTCCGAGCTTGGTATCAACCTCACTACAACTCCGGCCATTTATCACGACAACTTAGGTGCGTGATCTTACTCTGCCAATCCAGTGTTCCACTCACTGATGAAGCATCTTGCCCTAGCTTTTCACTTTGTGCGAGAACAAGTCAACCTTGGCACCTTGCGTGTCCAAGATATTTCAAAGTCGAGACCAAACTCGCGATGCTCTTACAAAACCCCTCTCCCGAGCTCGGTTTCAATCTCTTGCTTCCAAGATTGGACTCACACAAGGATCGTCCATCTTGCGGGGGCGTGTTAAGAATCAAAACAGCTCTCAACCAAGTGAGGCGCCCGCCTCACCAAAGGCCAGGCGCCCGCCTCAACTCACTCATGCCAAGGCTGAAGTCACTGCTGTCCATGCGGCCGCCTCTCTCCACTCCATGCGCCCGCCTCACTTGACGAGGAGCAAACACGATGTTGCTGTGGCCCAGGCGGCCGCCTCGCCCCTCACCATGCGCCCGCCTCAATTGCAGCTCCAACAGGCAGCCTAGCATCCGTTCCACTTCCACTTCAGTTCCAATGTGCATAAGATCAATGTATTTTAGAATTAGAAAAGTCCTTAATCTCTGTATATATATCTCAATTGTTCAATGGAAAAATCATTCATTTTTGCCAAAGTTTTTACAAGATGTTCTTGAGGGAAAATGTGATTTTTGGGGGATTTGCATCTATGTTCACCCCATTTTCATCCCTAGACTTGATACCACTACCTTTTGTTAAGTGGTTATCATATTCAAGTCATCCTTGGGGAATTTATGGGGTTGAAACATGTCCTTTGCAAAGGGAAAGGGGGTTTTGTAAAGATGAAACCAAGGAGAAAGAATTGACTAAAGATCTAAAATGTGGACCACTTGAGATGGTCATTCATGAAGATGAACTTCAAGATGACCATCTTAGGTCAAAACTCAAGTTAAACTAGACATAAAATAAGTCAAAGTAAGAAGAACAAGATGATCAAGAGATCAAAAGAGAATTTTAGGGTTTTGAGAAGGAGGGCTTTACCAATGGTGACACCCTATCTTCCTAGGCTTGGAATTTGACTTGAGGAGTATCAAGATTTGGTGTTTGGCTTGAGGAGTATCAAGGTTTGGTGTGTTTGGTATTTGATTGGGAAAGATTCAAGAGAAAATGGTGGCAATCTAAGGATTCCCACCGTTTTCTCTCTATATTTCGCCCGTAACTTCGTTCTTGTGGAGTAAGTTGTGTTGTGTAAACTGAGAGAGGAGGGTTCAATTTATAGGCCCTCTGAAATTACATACATGTCCGCGCGGAGGTCCTCAGTAAACGTGCCTCGGTGCATTAAATGCTGCTCCGTGCTTTGAACAGAAGAATATTTTTCAAAATATCAGCGAAATTGTTTTTCAACTTGTCGTTTCGGGATTTTCTTAATTCTTTTGCTTTTTTGGATTCCTTTTTGGTTTAACTTTAAATGGCAAACCCTAACCTACTCTTGCTTGGTTAGGAAGGTTAGAGATTGTTAGAAATGTTAGAAATGTTAAAACTTTCGTTAACTTTCTAACGAAAAACTACCAACTCAAATTGGAGCACTTACGGTAGCCCCTCGGCGACGGTGTTTTCAAGGAAGCGGTCGTCGATAAGAGTAAGGCTCCATATTTGATAGGATGATCAAGTGATCGAGTGGCTGAACCTATTCAATAGGCTACCTACGTATCCCGAATGGGAATCAAGCCGCCGTAGTTCGGGTCTTTGACCCTGGGAATGATTGTTTTAAGGTATCAACCTCGGA